>VIRR01000489.1:0-440924 GCA_008638375.1 Nyssa sinensis | reverse complement strand
CCACGTGTCGCTCACTGGTTTTAAATTAAAAACCAAATTGGGGCGTTTGGTTACGAAGATAAGAAATTAAAAAATTTTAAATTAAAATAGGACACAGGGATAATCCTATCCCTGTTCTGGATAAGCCCTGTTTGGTTAACCTAATTAGGGATAGTAAATTAAACTAATTTCAATTTGAACCTTGAACCTTTTGGAAATTGAACCTTGACCTTGAACCTTTTGGAAATTGAACCTTAACCCTGAACTTTCGAAAATTACATTTTAACCCCTGAACTTTAGAGAAATTACAGTTAGGCCCACCAGAATAAAATATTAATAAAATATTAATTAAATTAATTAATTAATAAATTAATTTAATTAAATAAATATTCTAAAATATCCCGGAGTCCAAATGGGACAAGTCATTAGTGTATTTTGACTATCTCGGCCATTCTGAGACCAATGGTAAGGTCCGTTTCACTAGACGGGGTCCCAAAAAAATAAAAGACACGTAGCAACACATAAAATTACCAAAATACCCCTGAATTGAAGTACAGTCAAATGAACTCCGAATTAGGTAAACAAATAGTGAAACTTTATTATCTCGAGCATTCCGGACTCAACCGTAGAGTCCGATTTGTGAAAAGAGGTCACGAAATGTAAGGACCCGTGTAAAGTACAAAATGACTGTTTTGCCCTTTTTGACCCAGATGCCCGAATTGAATTCTACGAAAGCCTAAACTTATTTTCTTCAATGTCCCGGATTCAATAGTAGAGTTTAATTTAGCAAAGTAGAAGCTTATAAGATAAAGACGTAAAATTTGATGAATAGCATAATTCAAGTGACGATTAAACTGAGTTTTATGTTATGAATTTTAGGGACACGGAAAGGCAAAGAGAAGGTGACCTGACCTTCAGTGTTCTTACGGTGGTTTCACTTGACTACGAGTATACTTTTCCAGTTTGAGATCGATTACCAGGTACGATATATTGTGCTAAGTAAGAAATAGAATTAAGATTAGGAATACTTGCTTTGCTGTATTAATTGTTCACATGTTTGTCTGAGTGCTCACATGTTTATGTGCTACGTGCTATCTCGTTTAGTTGGATGATGATTATGGGTACATCACATGTGTTAGTGTGGTGTGTGAATTATCTGCTCCGAAGAACTGTTGATGTTATGAATTGTACACTTGAAAGCATGTTTTATGTATGAATGAGATGCATCATTGAGATTGCATTATGACATGACGAGATTAGAGCATATTGGCATGGTGTGATTCCTTGGACATGGCGTGGGTAAGCACTTGGTGCTTTGCATTATGAGGGTGCAGATCCTGTGGTGAAAAACCCAAAATCGGCCATTAGGTACTTGCAAGCCTGACGGATTCCGGACCGTGAAGCGAGACATAAGTGGCGGTACTCATGCCAGCGGAGAATGACCGTATCATGAGACATGGGTGGCATAGAGTTGCATGGGTGTGTCACACATCTTGCTCATATACTGTATACTGTTTACATACTGTCATTATGATATAGAATGCCATATAGAAATAACTGTACACTCGCACATGCCACGAACTTAGTTTTGTTTCTTGCATTAGCATTATATTGTACCAGCATGTTGAGCTGACCCCTTTAGTGGGGCAAACATTTCAGATGATGTTCCAGCTGTACGGGATATAGAGACGGTCTGATTGAGGGTTATATTGGGCCCGATGGGCGCTTTTGATATTATGTAAGGGCATAAGCCCGAGACTGTATTTCATTTTGAATATTATGAACCAACGGACCAGACTTTATGTATGTATCAGAACAGTGTACGGAATGTATGAGAATGTCATTATTATCTTTCATTTCTTTATTATTTTATTTCTTTTTGTCTCGTTACTCATGCCTCGGGTTCGCTGGAATTTGGGGCGTGACAACGTGGTATCAGAGCCTTGGTTCGAATACCTAGAGACCGTGGGGTGTTGTTTAACACCATGAGACCCTAGAGAAAAAAAATGAGACTTAGTATGAACCTTTAGCAGCATGTGATAGGATCTTGTGTGCTATGTGGTTTTATATGTCCTGATGCATGACTTATTGTGACTACGTGCTGATTTATGCTATGTTGGAGGCATGACATGTATGATGTGTGAAAAACTTGTTGAGTATAAGTATCATGACATGCTATGTGTACTACCTGTAGAAGCATAGGCCATTGATAGGAACATGATTAGGATCACACTTGAATGCCCATATATTGAATGTGAAAAAGTGATATTGAATTTTTTCTCTTGGACTTGTAGATATGCCCCCCAGACGAGCTCCTACGGGAGCTGGACCGCCCAGACGGGGTAGGGGTAGGCCCAGAGGTGCTACCCAGCCTAGAGGCGCCGCCCAGCCTCGTCGTGGCAGACCTAGAGCTGCTGCCCCTATTCCCGATATAGTTGAGGAGGTCGTTGCCCCGGCTGACACACCAGAGCACAGTGCAGCTGAGGAGGATGTTGCTCCCGCCCCTGCCCCTATTCCTGCTCCCGCTCCAGCAGAGGAGGTAGAGCAGATGATTGGCGCCAAAGATATGGCGGCTCTTTTGCAGGAGTGTCTCCGCACCGTGATGGAGGCGCGGACCACTGGCGGAGAGACCAGGGATACCTTCGTGATGAAGGTGTTCCAGAGGCTGAGACCACCTACCTTTGCCGGGCAGCCAGACCCACTTATTGCAGAGGAGTGGTTGAGACAGATTACCCGGGTTTTGGATTCACAGGGGATCACTGAGCCCCATCTGAGGATCAGGTGCGCTACATTTCAGTTTACAGACCTGGCTAGTCAGTGGTGGGAGGTAGCTGCTGACAGACTACATCGGTACGGAGAGGGATGGGATGCATTTGTGGCCATGTTCAATGACCACTACTTCCCGATATCTGCCAGAGTTGGGTTTAGAGAGGAGTTCGAGGCACTCCTTCAGAGGGACATGACAGTGGCTCAGTATGAGTCACGGTTTACTGCTTTGGGGAAATTTGCCCCGCACATTATTGGACAGGAGGATTTGAGGGTGTATAATTTCCTCAAGGGGTTGAAGACCTCTATCAGGGACAGACTGGCTGGCCATATTATAGAGACCTACGAGGAGGCAGTGATCAGGGCCTCCAAGGTGGAGAGGGAGCTAGCTGATCTTAGAGGGATTAGAGAGACCAGAGCATAGGGCAGGGCACCCACAGTACAGACCTCTACACCTGCCCCGACATATAGACAGCCGAAGAGGTACCGAGCCAGTACTTCTTCCTCACAGCCACCAGCCGGACCCCTTCATTCGGTAGCTCCCCGTCCTGTCTTGCCATCTGCTCCTAGGGGAGGAGGGTCACAGCGACCTAGCACATGTTATACCTGCGGGTAGCCTGGCCATAGGAGGGCCGACTGTCCCTTGAGGGGACCCAGCAGTGCACAGGGTGTCGGATCCAGTCAGGGGTCATTTCCACTACCTCTACCGGCACCGAGTCAGAGGGCCCCGCCGATTTGTTTCACTTGTCAGCAGCCTGGCCATGTTAGGGCCAACTGCCCTCAGGGGCAGACTTCGCAGAGTGCGCCGAGGTCACACTATTATCAGCATACACAGGTGCCTCTGCCACAGCCACAGTCAGTTCAGGGACTCCCAGCGCCCTATCATCAGCCTACACCCTCCGCGCAGAGCGTCAGAGCTCCAGCACCTAGGGGGGGAGGTCAGCAGACACAGAGAGGGGGAGGCAGACAGGGCCAGACCATACAGGGCCGAGTCTACGCAGTAGCCACCCCGGAGACCTCTGCTGCCGGACCGTCAGTAGTCCGAGGTACATTTCTCATATCCAGTTCATGGGCCAGTGTATTGATAGATTCAGGAGCATCACATTCATTCATTTCTACTGCACTTGCCATGTCATTGGGTCTGGATATAGCTTGGTTGGACCCCCCGTTGCATGTTGGTACGCCAGTTGGGGGTGTTGTAGTACTGACGAGGATCTGTAGAGATTGCTCGATAGAGATAGCTGATCGTATTCTCCACTTTGATCTTATTGTACTTGATATGTCTAGGTTTGATGTGATTCTGGGGATGGATTGGTTGTTCACCTATCGGGCGAGTATAGACTGTTACAGGGGGAGGGTGACTGTATGCACTCCGGAGGGAGACTGCTTTTATTTCACAGGGGATCAGGGGGATTTCTTGATTCCTCCAGTGCGTGATTCTAGGAGCTGGGGAGGCCACAGTTATATGTTGGCTAGTCTGATTGCGGGTGATTTTGAGACTGCAGGGATTGTGTTACCCCCAGTCGTGGATGAGTTCCCCGACGTCTTCCCGAGTGACTTGACTTGTCTACCCCCTAGACGAGAGATCGAGTTCACTATAGAGCTCATTCCTGGTACTACACCCATTTCCATACCACCTTACCGCATGGCTCCAGCTGAGTTGAGAGAGCTGAGGGAGCAGTTGACTGATCTACAGCGGAAGGGGTTTATCCGTCCTAGCACTTCTCCGTGGGGTGCCTCGGCACTGTTCGCGAAGAAGAAGGACGGGACACTACGACTATGTGTAGATTACAGGAGGCTGAACCGGGTTACTATCAAGAATAAGTACCCGTTGCCGAGGATCAACGATTTATTTGATTAGCTGAGAGGTTCGAGATGCTTCTCGAAGATTGATCTTAGATCGGGTTACCACCAGTTGAGGGTCAGGGAGGAGGACATAGCGAAGACAGCCTTCCGCACTCGCTATGGTCACTATGAGTTTGTGGTCATGCCCTTTGGAGTGACGAATGCCCCAGCGGCATTCATGGACTTGATGCACCGCATTTTCAGTCCTTACTTGGATCAGTTCGTCGTGGTATTTGTAGATGACATCTTAGTGTATTCACCTGCTGAGGATGTGCATGCCTATCATTTGAGGACTGTACTGCAGATTTTGAGAGAGCATCGGCTATTTGCCAAGTTCTCGAAGTGTGAGTTCTGGCTTCGAGAGGTACAGTTCTTGGGACATGTAGTATCTAGTGGAGGGGTATCTGTGAATCCCTCCAAGATTGAGGCTGTCATGAGCTGGGAGAGACCGAGCAGTGTATTTGAGATTCGGAGTTTTCTGGGGTTGGCCGGATACTACCGACGATTTGTGGAGGGTTTCTCCCGTCTTGCCGCGCCGATGACTCGTCTGACGCGCAAGGGCATCAGATTCTTATGGACAGAGGACTGTGAGCAGTCTTTTCAGGAGCTGAAGAGGAGGTTGACTTCAACGCCTGTTTTGATCATACCTGAGAGGGGAGTGGGCTATGCTGTGTACTGTGATGCTTCCCGAGAGGGATTAGGTTGTGTATTGATGCAGGATGACAGAGTGGTAGCCTACGGTTCTCGTCAGTTGAAGAACCATGAGCGGAACTACCCCACACATGACTTGGAGTTAGCTGCCGTCATCTTTGCACTGAAGAGTTGGCGACACTACTTATACGGGGAGAGATTCGAGGTATTCTCTGACCACAAGAGCCTCAGGTATATCTTCACGCAGAAGGACCTGAATCTGAGGCAGAGGAGGTGGATGGAGTACATGGAGGATTATGATTTTGACCTTCAGTACCACCTAGGGAGGGCCAATGTGGTGGTTGATGCACTCAGCAGGAGGTCGAGGGGTACTATTGCTAGTATTGCCATCAGGGAGTGGGAGATGATGGGGGATATTGGCGAGTTTGATCTAGATATTGCTGAGTTTGAGGGACAGGCCACTCTGTTCAGCTTGTGTGCACAGCCCACCCTTTTGACTAGAGTGATAGAGGCACAGCTAGTGGATGTTGAGGCAGATCAGATCAGAGTACGGATTGCTAGTCCCGAGGGATTTGCGGGATGGACGGTGCATTCTGACCTTAGTCTGAGGTATTTGGGTAGAGTTTTTGTCCCAGAGTCTCTCAGGGCTGAGGTCCTTAGGGATTTTCACCACTCACGTCTGGCAGTGCACCCAGGGGGCACTAAGATGTATCACGATTTGCGCCGTCAGTATTGGTGGGCGGGGATGAAGAGAGATGTGGCGCAGTTCGTGTCGAGATGTCTCACATGCCAGCAGGTGAAGGCTGAGCACCAGAGACCTGGGGGATTGTTGCAGCCATTGCCAGTGGCCGAGTGGAAGTGGGAGCACGTTACTATGGATTTCGTGATGGGTCTTCCTAGGTCACCGAGGGGCCATGATGCAGTTTGGGTTATCGTGGACAAGCTGACGAAGTCTGCTCACTTCTTGCCTATCAGAGTGACTGATTCATCAGATACCCTCAGTAGGTTGTATATTCGAGAGATTGTACGACTGCATGGGGTACCGGTATCCATTGTTTCAGATAGGGACCCACGTTTCACTGCCCGATTTTGGCAGAGTCTTCAGACGGCCTTAGGGACACAGCTCCAGTTTAGTACTGCCTTTCACCCCCAGACCGACGGCCAGTCAGAGCGTACCATTCAGATCCTCGAGGACATGCTTAGGGCTTGTGTCATGGATTTCAGGGGTAGCTGGGAGGATCACCTCGCCTTGGTCGAGTTTGCCTACAACAACAGCTATCAGTCCAGTATAGAGATGGCACCATTTGAGGCGTTGTATGGTAGGCCGTGCTGCTCCCCGGTATGTTGGACTGAGGTGGGAGAGACAGCTGCCTTGGGGCCCGATATAGTCCGTGAGACCACGGACAAGATACAGGTGATCAGGCAGCGTCTATTGACAGCTCAGAGCCGCCAGAGGAGCTATGCGGATAGGAGGCGGCGGCCCTTGGCATTTGAGGTGGGGGACCATGTGTTCCTCAAGGTGTCTCCCAGACGGGGCTTGAGGAGATTTGGACGTGGTGGGAAGCTGTCGCCACGATTTATTGGCCCCTTTGAGATTCTTGGGAGAGTTGGTGAGGTAGCTTATAAGCTAGCCTTACCACCACAGCTATCTGGGGTTCACGACGTCTTCCATGTATCGATGCTGAGGAAGTACCATCCCGACCCCTCACATGTACTTGATTGGGTAGATCTTCAGTTAGAGGGGGACGCTTCCTATGACCAGAGACCCGTAGAGATATTGGACTCGACGGACTAGGTTTTGCGAGGCAGGACCATCCCTTTGGTCAAGGTTCGTTGGAACCATCATGGGGTCGAGGAGGCTACTTGGGAGCGTGAGGCCGAGGTCCGTGCTAGATACCCCGAGTTATTTGATTAGTGATGTATTTTCTTTTGTTTTAGTTATTTTAAATTTCGGGACGAAATTTCTGTAAGGAGGGAAGGATGTAACAACCTGAAAATTTTTTTTTTTAAATAAAATTCTCAAGTTGTTATTATTATTTTTATTAATATTATTGTTATTATTATTATTATTATTAGTATTATTATGATGGATGTATGTATATATGTGTATATATATATATATATACATATAACTTAAATTTTTTTTTATTATTGTGTATATGTGTATACCTGTGGGTGTGTATTAAATATGTATATATATATGTATAAAAGCTGATTGTGTGTGCCATGTGGGTGGGAGTGTGCAGTGAGTGAGTGGGTGATGGAGTGTAAAACACTCCAAGGGGCATGGGAGGCATGGTGTGTGTAAGAGGGTGGTTGGAGGTGTGTGAGTGTGGTCTGCATGTATATGTGTGTGTGGTGGGAGTTGAGAGGAACAGACCGATCGTGAGATTAGAGAGAGAGAGAGAGAAAGAGAGATATAGAGAGAGAGAGAAAGTGAAGGCAAAGAGAGAGTGGGAACTGTGAAGAGAAGAGAGAAGAAAGGAGGAAGAGAAGCTGAGAGCCAGAGGAAGGACAAGGAGGTTGAACCAAGAGAAGGAGAGAGAAACGGAGGTAAAATTACAAAACCCATTATTTTCTCTCTCTAGAAATCTCATATATGCATGATCTGTTTTGTAGCCTATTGCTTAGATTTAATTGTTGGAACTTATAGAGCATAAAATATGGAGAATTTAGGGACAAGAATCAACCAAAATGGTTGAGAAATGAGGGAGAAAAATGGATGTACAGGTCACGGCCATGGGGGGGAGTCTAGGCTTTTCATTGCAATTGGGAGCTTCAAAACAGTGTTAAAATGTCCAAAAATTACTTTGGGATGGTTTGGAATCGAAAGAAGGTTTGAAAACGCCAAAAAAAATCAAGTTTAAAAACTTGATTTTTACAGTTCCGGCGACGTCGCCGGAGAAGGTGACCGGAGACTGCCGGAACCCTACCGGAAAAACGGGGGGGGGGAGATGATGATTGTACGGGTCCGGGTCGGGTCGGTTCGGGCTTGGGCTGACCCGCCCCTGCCACGTGTCGCTCACTGGTTTTAAATTAAAAACCAAATTGGGGCGTTTGGTTACGAAGATAAGAAATTAAAAATTTTTAAATTAAAATAGGAACAGGGATATCCTATCCCTGTTCTGGATAAGCCCTGTTTGGTTAACCTAATTAGGGATAGTAAATTAAACTAATTTCAATTTGAACCTTGAACCTTTTGGAAATTGAACCTTGACCCTGAACCTTTTGGAAATTGAACCTTAACCCTGAACTTTCGAAAATTACATTTTAACCCCTGAACTTTAGAGAAATTACAGTTAGGCCCACCAGAATAAAATATTAATAAAATATTAATTAAATTAATTAATTAATAAATTAATTTAATTAAATAAATATTCTAAAATATCCCGGAGTCCAAATGGGACAAGTCATTAGTGTATTTTGACTATCTCGGCCATTCTGAGACCAATGGTAAGGTCCGTTTCACGAGACGGGGTCTCGAAAAAATAAAAGACACGTAGCAACACATAAAATTACCAAAATACCCCTGAATTGAAGTACAGTCAAATGAACTCCGAATTAGGTAAACAAATAGTGAAACTTTATTATCTCAAGCATTCCGGACTCAACCGTAGAGTCCGATTTGTGAAAAGAGGTCACGAAATGTAAGGACCCGTGTAAAGTGCAAAATGACTGTTTTGCCCTTTTTGACCCAGATGCCCGAATTGAATTCTACGAAAGCCTAAACTTATTTTCTTCAATGTCCCGAATTCAATAGTAGAGTTTAATTTAGCAAAGTAGAAGCTTATAAGATAAAGACGTAAAATTTGATGAATAGCATAATTCAAGTGACGATTAAACTGAGTTTCATGTTATGAATTTTAGGGACACGGAAAGGCAAAGAGAAGGTGACCTGACCTTCAGTGTTCTTACGGTGGTTTCACTTGACTACGAGTATACTTTTCCGGTTTGAGATCGATTACCAGGTACGATATATTGTGCTAAGTAAGAAATAGAATTGAGATTAGGAATACTTGCTTTGCTGTATTAATTGTTCACATGTTTGTCTGAGTGCTCACATGTTTATGTGCTACGTGCTATCTCGTTTAGTTGGATGATGATTATGGGTACATCGCATGTGTTAGTGTGGTGTGTGAATTATCTGCTCCGAAGAACTGTTGATGTTATGAATTGTACACTTGAAAGCATGTTTTATGTATGAATGAGATGCATCATTGAGATTGCATTATGACATGATGAGATTAGAGCATATTGGCATGGTGTGATTCCTTGGACATGGCGTGGGTAAGCACTTGGTGCTTTGCATTATGAGGGTGCAGATCCTGTGGTGAAAAACCCAAAATCGGCCATTAGGTACTTGCAAGCCTGACGGATTCCGGACCGTGAAGCGAGACATAAGTGGCGGTACTCATGCCAGCGGAGAATGACCGTATCATAAGACATGGGTGGCATAGAGTTGCACGGGTGTGTCACGCATCTTGCTCATATACTGTATACTGTTTACATACTGTCATTATGATATAGAATGCCATATAGAAATAACTGTACACTCGCACATGCCACGAACTTAGTTTTGTTTCTTGCATTAGCATTATATTGTACCAGCATGTTGAGCTGATCCCTTTAGTGGGGCAAACATTTCAGATGATGTTCCAGCTGTACGGGATATAGAGACGGTCTGATTGAGGGTTATATTGGGCCCGATGGGCGCTTTTGATATTATGTAAGGGCATAAGCCCGAGACTGTATTTCATTTTGAATATTGTGAACCAACGGACCAGACTTTATGTATGTATCAGAACAGTGTACGGAATGTATGAGAATGTCATTATTATCTTTCATTTCTTTATTACTTTATTTCTTTTTGTCTCGTTACTCACGCCTCGGGTTCGCTGGAATTTGGGGCGTGACAGGAATGGAAGCTATATATTGGCATCCGAGATATTATATTGATCCTATATAGCAGGTGCATTCGGAAAAACATCAGCTCAAGAACAAATTTTACTTAAGGTGAATTGGGCAGACCATTTGAGCTCTGGCTACCTTGTTGTTTGTTATCACTACTCTTCCGTTTAAGAATCTCCTTGATCTCAACTTCTTTTTTATCGACAAAATCAATCAAGTTCTTGATGCTAGGTGAGCGGGTTGCTCGTCTGGGCCTTGTAGGTTCAGTCTCCTCAATCTCCTGTTCCTCGCCCTCTGGGCTGTATTTACAATACTGCCCGAACACCCTACAGAAAAATAGAGTAAGAGCAATGAAGCATGCAATGCCACGGATAAGGAATAAGCCCCAGAAACTCTTGAGAGAGAGCCTGTTTGCATCAACTTCGTTGGCTTGTGTGGAGCATCCACCATGTGATAGCCATTTATCATCAATTTTTTGGAGATCACCGTTCTCTGAGAGTTGAAGAGTAGCAGTTGACAGGTCAACTGCAAGAGGAGAGTCCCTTTGAAATGCTTGAGTCAAGAAAATTAAAATAAGATAATCATATTTGATCCTGCTCTAATTGTGTCATACTGATAAATAAATGCAAATATATATATATATATAGAGAGAGAGAGAGAGAGAGAGAAACTTGGCTATATCTAGGATAATTTAAGATCATCATTGTATTTAGCATATGAAAAAAAAAAGATTGGCACCATCCAACATGTTTTGTATCAAAATTCATATCAGGAAATCTTAGCTCATCAATAGGCCATTTCAGTTTTAGTTGTAGTCATTACTATTTTAGGCTTATAATGAGAAAGTACTTACAAATCCCTATCCGTTTTTTGTAAACTCCTGTCCCACAATCTTAAAGACGCATTTGGTGTTAGACAAGAAAAGCTCAACATAAGGAAGTTCGTCAACGATGGCAGCTACCCCACCACCACTTGGACCTTGCCGAAGAGCATTAACATATTCTTCCTCGCTTTTCAATATCCTTAGCGTAGATTCAGCAACGTTGAGCTCTTCAATCAGATAGTCATATGCATATGACCCATCCTGAACTCCAATTGGTTCAGTACTTGAAATCAAGCTGTCAATCCCTTCAATCCGTGACGTCAGTTGTTGCACTGTGAGGATTGAAGTCAAACTTGCTGTGTAGCTAGAATTGATAATTAGCACTACAAAGAGCCATAAGATCAACACCAAGCATCCCAGGGTGCTCACTGTGTTCTCTCTTGAATTCGAATCCAAGTAGGGAGGAATGTTAGGAATTTAAAAGTATGGATCTTCCCAAACTAAAATATAGTTAATTAGGAAAGCACACAATTAAATAAACAAAGAAAATATAAGAGACTAGGCATGATTACGTACTATATGCAAAAAACATTGTTGAGAAACTAAACTTGTAAGATTAAAAGCCGTCTTAATATCAGTACTCTAACATCCATAAAGCAGAGAACTTGAATGCAAGGGTCAACGTGTTATGACATGGAAATTTTTTTTTTTTTTTATTATTATTAATGGTTATTGAATTTTTTATTATTATTATTATTATGATTATCATTATTATTATTATTATTATTATTATTATTATTATTGTTATTAAAATGGAATGTGTGATATATGTGATGTGTATAATGTATGCATGGATATAGGTATGTATATATATATGCATTATTTAATTTTTGGGTGCATGTACATGGGTGTATGTATATGGGTGACATGTATGGATTATGTATATATGTGTGGCATATGTATATGTATGGATGGATATACATATATAAGTATATATGGGTGTGTATGGGTATAAAACAGTGCATGTGTGCACTGTGTGTGGGTGCAACCGAGGGAGTGTGTGTGTGTGTGAGAAGTGTCGGCTAAGTGTGTGTGTGTCTAGTGTGTGTGCCTAGTGTGTGATGAGTATTATATATATATATATATAGGTTTATATAGGCAGCTTTGCATTTAATGCAAAGATGCATTTTGGGAGAAAGAAAGTGGCTGATACAGGGTGATAGAGGTCAGAGAGAGAGAGACGTGTGAGGGTGGGTTTGTGATGTATAAGGTGGGTCTCGGGTGGGAAGAAAAGAAAAAAAGAAAGAAAGGGAAACTGAGAGCAAGGGTGAGAGAGAGTTCTGAAAGGAGAAGAGGTTTGTGAAGCTTGATCTAAGCTTGGACCCAGAAGGGTGGAAGAGGGCACGGCTAGAGAGAGAAACAACAGAAAAACTGTGAGTAATCTCCTTCTGTTTTGATTTTTTTTAAAGCATGTTAACTGATTTAAATTGTAGGATCTTAGAGAGCATAATGTAGGGATTATTTTGCAAAAATAATGCGAAGAAATGGGTGAGAAACTAGGGAGAAATCTTAGGTTGCAGGTCACGGCCATAGTATGTGGGTGTTAACATTTTATGTGCAAAAACTTGTTTGGTTGTTGGGAAAATAGTCCCCTTGAGTGCAGAAATGCATTAGGATGAAAATGGGAGAAAAACCGTGACCAAATGGTGACAAAAATGAAGGGGAAAGAGTTGGCCGGAGAGTTGACCGAGGGTTTGACCCTCTATTTCGAGAAGATGGGGAAGGTTTTGAGGGAAATGGAGGTTGGGGATGAGATCTACATGAAAAGGGGGAGAGAATCACATTTTTAAAATTTGAAAAACTCGCCGGAGATCGGTCGCCGGCGCCGGAGAAGGCGCCGAAACCCTACTGCTGCTTCACCGGAAAGTCGGGGAAGAAGGTGGGGGTGACCGGGTCGGGTTCCGGGTCGGGTCGAGTCCGGTTCGGGCGGGGCTGGACCGCCCCTGCCACGTGTCGCGCTGGTGTTTTAAATTAAAAGGGGACCGGGTCTGTTTGGTTACAGACTTAAGAAATCAAAGAACTTAAATTGAAATAGGAACAGGGATATCTTATCCCTGTTCTAGATAAGTCCCTGTTTGGGTAACCGAATTGGGAATAGTGAATTTTGATTAATTGCAATTTTGACCTTGAACCTTTTGAAAATTGAACCTTAACCCAGAACCTTAAGAAATCTGATTTTGAACCCCAGAACTTTGATTAATTATGTTTGACCCCCCCTGAATAAAATATTAATAAATTATTAATTAAATTAATTAATTAATTAAATTAATTAAATTAATTAAATATTCAAAAATATCCCGGAGTCCAAATGGGACAAGTCATTAGTGTATTTTGACTATCTCGACCATTCTGAGACCAATGGTGAGGTCCGTTTTATAAGACGGGGTCCCAAAAAATAAAAGACCCGTAGAAACCTTTAAAATTACCAAAATGCCCCTGGATTAAAGTACAGTCAAACGAACCCCGAATTAGGTAAACAAATAGTGAAACTTTATTATCTCAAACATTCTGGACTCAACCGTGGAGTCCGATTTGTGAAAAGAGGTCACGAAATGTAAGGACACTTGTAAAGTGCAAAATAACTGTTTTGCCCTTTTGAACCTCGGTGTCCGAATTGAGTTCTACGAGAACCTAAACTTATTTTCTTCAACGTCCTAGAACCAATGGTAGAGTTTAATTTAGCAGAGTAGAAACCTATGAATTTAAGGACATAAAATTTGATGAATAGCATAAATTCAAATGAAAATAGACTGAGTTGGAATTTATGTTTTTAGGGACACTTACAGGACAGGAGAGGGAGGTCTGATCTCTTGCATCTTCATTGATCAGTTCAGTTACATATCGTGCACTTTCTTCTTGGGTTGTGACTGACCCATCAGGTATGGTGTTTTGCTAATGTTAGAAATGAAGTTAAGTTAGGAATATTTGTGAATGACTGGGATGCTGTATGTGTTTATTTGTAATGTGTTTACCTGGTTATTTGGAATTGGTTGTTTACATGTTATGTGTTACTTGCAAGTTTAATAAAGTGAAGAACATGAATTATGATGTATGACCACATAAGATATGCATGTATATGAAACCGACTGGTGATTTATTTATTATTGTCAGAGCATGTCATATTATTGAGATCCATGTTCATTGAGATTGCATTGGCATATTGGCATATGATGAATTCTTTGAGAACATAGCGTGGGTAAGCACATGGTGTTTTGCATTATGAGGGTGTAGATCCTGTGGTGAAAAACCCAAAATTGGCCATTGCATTGGTACTCCGTAGCCATCGGGGAGTACCCGTAAACGAGACATGGGTGTGGCATAGAGTTGTGCATGAGTGTGTCATGCATACTATTCATATATATTACTGCGATGCTTGAATGTCATTTAGAAATAAATGTACACTTTGCACATGCCACGCCTTAGCTTTGTTTCTTGCATTAGCATCTCATCATACCAGCAGTTGAGCTGACGCATTCGTGGGCAACATTTTTAGATGAGGATCCTCCAGCCACTTGAGACTCTGTGATGCCCTGATAGGGTGAAGCACGTGATTTATTTTGGGTCCAGGAGACTTGTATTTTGTTATGTAAGGGCTTAAGCCCGAATGACCGATGAACGATGTATTGTATATCATTTTATGTATTGATGAGAATGGACGCATGTTTAGTGAATTTGATTACTTTTGTCCTTTTATTTATTTCATTTCTGTCTCGTCAGTCGTGCCTCGGGTTTGCAGAAATTTGGGGCGTGACACAACGTCTAGGCAAGCCCATATAAGGATCTCAACTGGTTTTTTAGGCAGTCATTCAGACAATTAGGATCATGCCAGGGCAGGATGATTGGGTTGCACTAGCCAAAATAACCTTAGAACATATATTTATTTGAAAGGGAAAAAAATTGGAATGTTATGATCCATGTCCCACATCCATTATGGTCTACACGATAATGTTCAAGTAGTGAACTCATATTTCCACTCGTCTGTTTTCTCCCTCCATGGTTGTTTAAAAATTTGTATTATAACCTACATATGCAATAAGAAAGATATTTACTACAAATACAATGCTTTAACAAGTTGGGTCTCATGCTTCATCAAGGGATGTGCATGCCCAACCAACATCCAAGCTCATCAATTAAATATTTTGACATCATATGCTTGTGATGCATAAGTGGCTTTATTCAAATCACAGGCCTTTTGATGAATTAGTAATAACCAAAAGATTGTTATAAGTTGTTGCCTTGGTGGACCACGGAACTCTTCATTCATCCGATGCTCAACAATCCAAACAACAGCTCCCACAGAAAGAAAGAAGGCCCTAGTGATGCACCACATTTGTACAGTAAATGGCTGGAGGAAAGACCAAGCACTAGATTTTATCTTTTTAACAGGAACAACTATGACAAGTCCAGATTCCATGTAAAGCTGTGTGAAGTCCACAATTTTCGTCCTATTCTTAACAATTATAATGTCCCCAACACCTGCATCATATTTCTGAAGAACAATACAAATCAAGAGAATTAATTACCATGACAAATGCCTCAGCCTGGCTCCAATAGCCTTAAAGCAAGCCTAACAAATTACCACCAAACCTATTCCAAACAGTCCTACAAGGATACACATACCAAGCATGCAACATTCAATATTCATAACAAATATCATTCTGTAAGTGTTATTTTTTTATTTTTTGTTTTGGAAGGGAGCAGAGTGTTGGGGTCTGCCTGTCTGGGATGCAGTCCTAGGTACACAATCCATAAGCTATTTGGGAGATAAGTTATGTCATCATTTACCACAAATCAAGATTACAAATCTAAATGTAGAAACTCACATTTTGTGCAACATCAAGGACAAGATTGTTGTAGGAAGGGTTTCTCAAACCATCTCCATATAAGATGCATGTGCGGGGAACCGGGTAAGGCAACAAGTTCACTGCAGCTTCAAAGACATCAATAGAGTATCATCTCACCCCTGGGGGGCTCCCGTCTTTAGTCACAAATTCCTTAAAAGTTGCTCGGTAAGGCACTGCAATTCGCAAAGGCTTCCCATTGTTGGGGAACACCCATCCCCGAGGCCTTGTTGTAGTTTCACCGGGCCATATTACACTGCAAAGATGTTGATTACTAGCAGAAGTATTTGGAGGCTTCTTATATAAGATTTCTGGAGCAACAACGGAGAGACCATAATAATTTGACCAATAACCTATCCTACGCAACCCAGTTCCACCAATGTTAAGGACATCATATGCTGGATGGATTAGATTCTTCTCTGAATCAAATTGAATCTGACCAGTTAGACCTGTGAAGTTCATTGCAAGAAGAATCTGGAGTAATTTCTGGCCTTCGTCAAAAGTACGGACTGTTGTGAAGTGCAATGTGCTTGCATTGGTGTTGTGCAACTTAGGGTCCTTGGAGAAGGAGATATTTTCACCTTCATTAAAGAAAACATCAAGAGCACGGGCAACTAACCAAACAGAATCATAAGCATAGAGTGCATAAGTATTGAAGCTCGAGGTTTCCTTAAGTTTCAAGTTTTTCCATCTAGATGTAAAACTTCTTTTGACATCAGAATCCGGGGTGTAATGATGAAGCGTGACAACCCCTTGTAAGAGATCCATTGTGTTAGGATCAACTGACTCTGACGAATCTAAAACAGTAGGAAGCCAATCTGAAGCAATCCAAACATAGCCACTGGTCATCATCCTAAGATCCTTTGCTACAGAAAAGATTGTTAGTCCAGAGTTAGGATTTACATGTACAACATAAACCCGAGATTCCATAAGGTTTACCCCAACTAACAAGTCATTGATATCACTTATAGGGGCTCTAGGAGTATAGGCAGCCTTATAAGCAATCTTGGCACGCTTCTTTGCAAGAGCATCACCCAATACAGAAATCCCACTTCTACCATAATCGTCATCGACAAATCTGGCAATTACTTCCTTCCACCCATAAAATTCGACCAGATCAACTATTGTATACATTTGGAAATAGTCACTCTCTGTAGTGCGTAGGAAATATGGGTACTGCAGTGCAGAAAGAGTGGGGTCTGTTGCACCAAATGACAGGAGTGGTACATGAAGTTCATTCACAACATGGGAGATAACATGTGCTATTCCAGAGGACTGGGGACCGATTACAGCAATGACATCGCTCTCCATCAGCTACAAAGCTACATGAATAAGGATGCACTGTCAAACTTTCCTCTTCTTTTTTTATATTATAATTTCTTGATTGATTGAGAGAGAGAGAGAGAGAGAGACAGAGAGAGAGAGAGAGAGAGAGAACAGTTAGTGAAACATTTCTTATCCAACTCCCATGCTTGTTTATTAAAACAGGCTATTGGTTTCAAACAAGTTTCTAAGTATTGGTAAATGGGCACACAAATATGATTTCAGACATGAAGTGCCAGAGTCGTCTTCTTTACCATCTTTGAGCTGGTTAAATTACCATAACAAAACAAATTTGCTAATCAACTTCACTGATGGTTGTACTTAGATGATCCCATAATAAGTCATGAACTTCAAATATGATTCTATTTTATTCCAATGTTTGCGTAAATTTCACTGCTATGAAAAGATCATAAGAATCATTAGGCATTTATTTTTGCAGACACGGAAACTCAATGCCGTAGAGACATAGCAAATCAAAACAACAAAAGAACAAACATGGATCATTTTCAAGCTGTCAGACTTAAACACTCCAGAGCAAGGCCAACCAAAGAACAAACAAAGAAGTATTCCTACTTCAAAATCCCAATCATTGACCAATTTCAAAGAAAATAATTGCATACGATTCATAAAACATCCGACAATTTCTCCTTCAACAAGGGTTGGTAGGGTAGGGGCAACATTCCTAAATCAAGACTAATATGGTTGATATTGTTAGTAACTCAGATGCCATTCTAAAGCAAGAATTTTGAAAGACTACTTAAAAAGTAATTTATCAAAACAAGTTGTGAGAAATTGACCTACTTTTGTGCAATATAGCACATGATGCTAAATTTTGTACATTTATAAGAAGGTCCAAAATTGCAAAGCAAAACTGTAGATTCAATGAGAAAAAAAAAATACAAATAATTTAGACATCTCTATTTTAAATAAGTTGTCCACTCCTCAAGTGTAGACTTAAGAAAATTGCCTATCAAAACCTCTTCCGTTTGACACCAACCAATTGAAAATCTAATTTGTCAATGCCCCAAACTTAAAAGGCTTTACCAGTATCAAAGGCAAAGGATTAGTAAATCAGAAGCCAAAGACAAAAAAACAAAGGGTTCTTCGTCAATACAAGTTATGGTATTCAGGGAGTACCTTCTATAGTCCCAAGAAATCCATTGCAATTTGTATCATGCATAATAAGGTTCAATTTTGTCCCCGCGAGAACACTTGAATCAAAAGTGACATCATCAACGGCATCTAAAATTGCTGGCTTTGCAGATCATCCAATAACCTAGTTGAGAGTAAACAAAGATCTAATATTCACAACACTAGGCCTTGAAGAAGAGCCGCTGGCATTTCCAGTCTTACCCATGACTTCCATTGGCACCCACATACAAAAAATCAACAGAAATGCTCTCCTCCTGAATCCATAGGCCTCCATTTCTAAGAAACTCAGCAATAGACTGATTGATTCTTCAACTCACATAAACATTCTTCAAGAAATTAAGAACCTGGTAATAGATGTGCAATGAAAATGCAGCTTGCAACATATATTTTGCAGACAGGATCAAGATTTCTAAACATGGGTCCTAAAACTCTCAGTTCCTAAGTAAAAAACATATAGAAAACCTATTGAAACTATTCGAAAGATTCAACATTGGAAACAACAAAACAAAAAGGAAATATAACAATTTGAATCTAAAATCCAGGCTACAACAACTTAGATATTGCTATCCACTTGGGAAACAAGTAGAAGTATCACAAGAACAATATTAACAATATTCAGTATGGGAATAACCAAACTCCCAATATTCGAATACCCACTATTGTACTATTCTCAGTGTTACACACACACACACACATATAAATATAAAGATATATTATATAGAAGTTGGAGAACCAATATCCAATTGGAATGAAGAAACCCAGAAAGATGGATTAATAAATGAAAGAAAGTGACAGTAAATTATAAATGAGAGATACTCGAAGAAGTTGGGTGGAGAAAGACAATTGAGATTACCTGAAGTCCCTCCTTGGATATATCTATGGACAGGTTGAATCAATATTCTTTTTATATTATACACGCCTAAGAAAAACATATTACACAACAATTCTCTAAGCCGAGAGAGCAAGCTTGCTTTAAAAGCTCAACACAGTCTTGCAAGTTCAGTAAAGAATCATTGTTGCTGAGATTCTCAAAGGCTACTTTTGAGATTTTCAAATCTATATTACCCTATATGTTGGATATTGGGTTCTGTGGACCAAGTCCGTTTGTTATTTATTTATGTATGGCGTTCTAAATTATAGCTCAAACTTTTGGGTGATTCACTCACTAATATTGTTTTTGGGGTGATTATCGTAGTGACCTTTGTCTTAGATCATGTAAATTTATAAGCGACTCGATTTTATAGTCGTCCTATTTGACGAGAAAGATCTCTTATAGCGTTCCAAAGATTTTTGTTGTATCCCAAAAAAACTTGTAATACAAGCTGCCTCTTCTTCTTTTGCTTCCATTGTTCTTGACCGAAAAGATAATCGGATTAACAATCGTTTATGTTTTTATGTATTTTCTTTTCATTAGTATCAGAGCCACATATTTATATTCGTTAATATGTGTGTTGTATGCATATATAATAACTAATATATATGTTTATGTATAGATATTTATTAAAAGAGAAAATCATGCATTAAACCCACATGACTAATTTTTAAAAGATCATTATAACAACACATTTTAAACGATCTGCTACGGTGGATGTTTTTATTATAAACCCAATAGGTATCCTTAAAATTTCATGACAATCCACCGTTAGATCTGTGAGAGATCTGAGTTTAAAGTTATGATTTTTCAAGAAAACACAACTTTAATATAAATTTTTAAGTTTTAATACGATCTATAAAACCTCGATTATTGTGCATAAAATTTATATCGATCTATTCCTTATTCCAAAAGCTTTCTAACGATATAGTACACAATTTTTCATCAAAAGATGAGTGAGACAAATTGCATAGAAATGTAACCCCTATTATCGACGGGATGTGTGGAAGCACGTGCATCATCTTCCGGAGCTCATTTTTTGACACTTCCAGAGAGTGTGTCTCCCTCACTAAATTTGTGACCCCGTGATGTAATTTTTGTAATTTTTTAACTTTTGAAAATTAGTTTAAATTAATTTTTATTAAGAAAAAGTATCAAAAATGTGTTTCAATATTTTTTCAAGAATTCCAAAAAGCTATTTTTGTAATTAAAATTATATATCAGTGTTTAGTAACTGTTGGGGCCCAAATTATTTTTTGGTGGATTTTTTTTTTTTTTTACCCATTTTTGATATTTTGGGAGCTTTAAAAATTAAATTTTTATCCCAAAAATTGGTTAAAAATTTCAGAAAATTTATTTTAAAAGTGAAAAATTCTTGGAAAGGTTCTGAAAATTAAGAATAATTACATTATGTGTGGATCATATTTTTTGGGTCATGAGTGAATTATTTTTATTTTAATTATTAGGTGGATAATTATTTAGTGCATTATTGTTATATAATATTGATCCCCATTAGTTATGAAACCCAAATACCCATTCTCATTGTGGTGAGGTGTGGTAAAGTTATCCATCAGGATTCATTATATTGTTATACATGTGGATGTATGTTGTGATTGGATGAGCTTATTTAATTGATGTCTTAGTACACGTGTTTGTTGTGATGTATTAATTATAAGATTAATTTTGAGATATATGAGTCATTGGCGTTGCATCCTCATTTATTTTATTGCTTTTAGTAGATTGATATAGTAGGTTCATTCTATAATGTAATAAATTTTGAAAATATATTTATTTATAAAGCCTTGTAAAGAGATGTATTTTCATTGCAAACTCATATGTCCATAAATTATCCTTGACATGTTATACTAAAATGTCAATTAGACTCAAGTAGAGCCTACTCTTTATTGGTTATTATTATTATGTGGATGAATTAAATTTATTTTAATTCAAAAATCATTATGTAGAAATCATTATGTGAATGAATTAAATTTATTTTAATTCAAAATTATTTTACTCGAAATTATTTAAAAATATATTTCTACTTACATAAATGGGAGATGATTATGAGCTTTAGCGAAATTTTTGATCTTATAGTGTAAAATAGAATAATATTTTTAATTAAATTTCTGGTAGCAAAATAATATAGTGTATGCTTAAATTTCATCCTGCGCACTATGATAGTAGTGAAATAACCTCAATAAATGTGAATGTCAACTTGAGAAAATGCTTAGAATGATCACATCACACATATAGTATATGTGTAGACATTGACTAATAGGAAACATAATCTAATATCTTGAGACATAAAAACCTGTCATAATTAATTAAGTTGTTGAATGCACTTTATTATGTGGAGCAACATATACATAAGTCTCATTGAAATCTTGTTTGAATTTTTTTCATGACAAATATAAACTTGCTTTGGATGAGTAGAAAATTCTCGCAATAAATTATTTTGGCTCATATTTTAAATGTTTTTTAAATCCCAACATGACGCTACTTATTGAATAAAAATATTTTCAAAATAGTGTGTCAAATTAAAATATAGGTAGAGGTTTAACAGGCGAACTATAAAGATATGAAAAATCTGAGTAAATTTTTCATTTTGCCGGTAGGACACTATACATGCATTATTTAGACATAAGTCATATTTAGAGACATAATTTGAGTATTCCATAGAAGGTAAATATGCTTATAATGTTAAAATACACCTCCTGTAAAAATTTGAGAGAAATTGAAGATAGTTTAAAAAATGGACCCAAAATGGTATCCTGGGTGGCCCAGGTGGACCGGCTGCACCCACCAACAGACGAAAATAAATTTTTTAGAAAAATATCATTTAAAGTAATTTTAAGAACTTTGGTTAAAGTAGAATATAGATTTGAAGCGTGTCGGGACAGGTTGTAGTGTAACGGATCCCGCGGCTCATTAAAGGCAAAAATGTATTTTCACCTTTGACCCTTTAGTATAAATAATGACACTTGAGAGTTAAAATTATCAGAACTGGCTGGAGAAATAGCTGCAAGTCGTGCATGGAGAGAAACCATGAAGAAAACCTAGGTTTTCTAACTTTCTACCTTCCAAAACTCATCTCTAGCCTTGGAATCTCTCAAGGTTTCATTCTAGGAAGTTGTTTTCCACCACAAGGGTTACAATCCTACTAATTGGTTCGGCATCAAAGTGATCACAACTCCCTAGGGTTGAGAAAAACCCTTCTAGGTATGATATTTTGCTAAGTAAAGAATAGAGTTAAATTTAGTAGTGTTTTTATAAGTTGATTGTATAACTTACATGTTTTCTTGTTGTTAGAAAATCACCTAGCATATAGTTGCTTCGAAAACCTAGGGTTGGTACTTTGTGTTCTTGTGTATTCCTTGAGAATTTGGTAAAGTAATGAATATGTAACATGAATATATGTATAATTGATTGTATTATAGCTTATGTTCATGTAGGTAAAGTCTTGTAGTTTGAAAATTATAGTTTGCTCAAAGTATTGTTACTTTGTGTACTTGTGTATTCCTTGAGAATTTGGTAATGTTATGAACATGTAACATAAATATATTTATAATTAATGGTATTATATGCTATGTTCATGTTGACAAAGTATTGTAATTTGAAAGTTATGTTTTGCTTAATGCATGATGTATAATTTAAGGCACACCCTATATGTTTGATAAAATGCCTCATTGAAATTGCATGATTACATATTGGCATATTGTGAATCTTTGGAAACATGGTTTGTGTTAAGCACTTTAGTGCTATGCATTATGAGGGTATAGATCCTGTGGTAAAAAACCCAAAATCTGACCATGGTACTCTCGTTCCAACGGGGACGGACTATGAAGCGAGACATATAATTGGTATTTGTGTTCCAATGGGGAAGGACCGTGAAGTGAGACATGTGTTGGGCATAGAGTTGCATGTATGTATCATGCATATTGCCATTGCATTGCACCATTGAATTGGAGGGAATATAGCTTATAAATGTTCACTTTGCACATGCCACGTCTTACCTTTATTCTTTATATTAGCATTGTGTCATACAAGCTGTCATGCTTACCCTATATGGGATTACGTATTACAGATGAGGCTCTCAACACTTGAGAATTCAAGAATTCTAGAAGCATAGAGGAGATGTATATTTGGCCTAAAGGCTATATTTTGTATGTAAGGGTATAAGTCCCATGAAGTTTATTTCATGTTTAAAACGTAGACCTTGTGCAAGTTATGAACTTAATTTTATGATGAATTGTAAGAAATCGTGTATTGAATGTAAATGAAGAATATGGAGCTCCATGCAGTTACTTGTCTTCGAAATATACTTGTGAATATTTGAAATATAAAGTTGTATGAATAAATGTTCTATTAGGTGTTGTTGGTGTTGAGGATGATGATGAGGAGGAATGGGATGAGGGAAAATGGACAATGACCAAAGGAAACTATGGTAGAATTTTCTAAAAATGGTAATTAAGTTGAGTGGAGCAGGAGAGCATTCCTAGATTTTATAAGTGGGGGATTAAAAGACTTAAAAGGAAAAAGAACAGTGAAGAAATGAAAAATAAGGGTAAATTAATCCAAAATTACTTAAAGTCAAAAAATAAGAAAAAGGGTAAAATAGTCATTTTACATGTTATAGGATCCCACACCAAGTTTGGTAATGAAATAAATTGAAATGGGTATAAAAATGTCAAAACCAAGATTTTTGGACAAATGTTAGAATTTTGGCATTGTAGGATTTTAGCTATTGGAATACTATAGGAATGAACAGTAGCCCAGCAGACTAGCAGCCCATGCCTTGGCCGCCCGCGCACTCTACCCCTCGCCCCCGCATGCCTGCACTCTTGGCCGCCCCTCCGCGCGTGCGCTTGCGCGCCTGACACCCCCCTCTACGTAGGCTGCAGCCTGCCCGTGCCCGCTTGTTGCCTAAGGCATGTCATGGGCATACCATGACTTGCCTTCCAAGGCCATTTCAATGCCATATACTCTTATGCCAGACACCACCTTTTGGGGCCCATTTTAGGCCACTTTTGACCATTATGCCAAGCCATGTTAGGCACCTTATTGGGACACATTTTAGTCATTATTTAAGGCCATGTTTGGCCACTTTCTTAGACCACTTTCGATAAGATTTTTAACCTATTCTTGGTCTATGCCTTAGGGCATTTGGAGCCCATTTGGGCCATTGTTTCAAGGCATCTTAAAGACATTTTGAGGCTATCTTGGAGGCCATGCTTGAACATAACTTAGATTATTTTCGACCATTGATTGGGGGAGGTATTTGATTGGTATTTGAAACCCATCTTGGGTGAGTATAGTTAGCAAATTTTCATTCTTAATTTTGGGAAAACATGAAAAAATTAATGTGTAATCAACTAAATTCATTTAATTGTCTTTTATTAATTTTGTTTAGTTCATTTTTATTCACTCCTCGGGTTTTAGAAATTCGGGGCTTGATAACTGAGTCTGAGGGAAGCTCGTTCCACATCACCTAAGGGGAAAAGTGAAGGGTATTCATAAGTAAGGGTGCTGTTCTCCAATAGTATGATGCGTTCTGCACCCAGTGGTGGGCTAACAGGAACAAAACCGTGCGGGCTTGTAGAGACCTGAAAAAAAGAAAAAAAAATAATAATAAAAAAATAATAAAGAATAGAAAAAAAAAAGGGAAAGGGTGTCGGCAGGTTAGTGGTGTGTGTGTGTGTGTGATATTATACAATATACATATAATATAGAATATGTCTAAAGTGAAGTAGGAAAAGAGAAAAGAAAGCAAGAAAGAAAAAGTAGAAACATAAGTCAAATAAAGTGGCTACAGCAACGAAAGAGAGAGGAGGGGCAGTGCAACAAGTGCTTGATTATATATATATATATATGTATATGTGTGTGTGTGACATATCATGAAAAGAAAAGAGAAAAAGAAAAGGAAAGAAAAGTCAATAACAGGAGCCGGTGCAGGTAGCATACAGAGGAGAAAAAGGGAGAAAAGAGAGAGAGTAAAGAGAGATGTGTGGCGGTGCAGGCATATCAGTATGTGTGTGTGTGTGTATATATATATATATATATATATAAGCGTGTGTGTGATGGCGGTGCAGTAGGAGAAAATTTAGAAAAGAGAGAGAGGGAAGAGAGAGCAGCAGAGAGAAAGAGAGAGATTTGTGCAGCAGAAGCTGCTGGGATTTGTGGGAAAATCTAGAAAAGAAATGAGAAGAACAGAGAGAGAGGAAGTCGGTACAACAGGTTGGTATGTGTGTGTATGTATGTACGTGTAGCGGTGTAGGGAGAGAGGGAAGTGCAGAGGAAAAAAAGAGCAGATCAAGCTGCAAAAAAGGATCTGATTGTGCGCAGTACTAAATGATGACGGAGTGTATACTGTGGAATATATATATTTATGTTGCCCTGATGAGGTGAAGTTTGGGAATCCTATGCCCTATGTTTGGGTCTGGAGATGATGTTTTTTTTTTGTAAAGCTTGTTGGTTTGTAGTTTGAATTGAGGGTTTTAAGTGTGAGTTGATGCTTAGCGTTGGATGGTTCTGAGATTCAATTTCATTGGCTGGTGAGTGTGGGTAATGGGTTTAGGTAGGTCATAGGTGATATCTGTTGTTTGTTTTTAGTATTTTTATCTGTTCAGCTGAGGAATCTAAGGCTTCATTTAGGGGATTGAATATGGGTTTATTTGTACTGAAATTCTGATTCATATTTTCAATTAATTTTAATATTGCATTTAAGGAGGCTTGAGTTTTAGTGTCTTCAGAGTGCAGTGGTAGCAGATATGGACACGATGCAGAATTTGGGTGAAGTAGGCAGAGATACTTTTAAGGGTCTGAATTTCAACAAGGCTGTAAATAGTGGTGAGGAAGTCCAGAGCTGTGGGGCACCAGAGAGCTGGTTATCACCCAGATTATGGTCAAGGAGGAACCACTAACTTATGATCCTTGGGCAATGGTCTTACCAGAACAGGGGAATTTAGCACCTCATGGGCAGCAGCAGCTATAGCCGTGGCTGCAGCTGCTACAGGGAGTGGAGGTATCTTGCCGCTAATGGGATGTCAGGGGGTATTTTGGTGCCTTTGCTTCAGTTACTGGATTATCTAGTGTGTGACTCTAGCTTCCAAAATTTTCAGCTATAACTACATGATTTTGGATTGAAATTGGGTCTCGTTGGAAGCTAAGGAAACTGTTGGAAGGGTCCTTGTGCTACGGGATTCTAGGGAGCTATTTTCTAAAATTTTGAGGCTTTGCAATTTATAGTTGAGACTAGATCTAAAGTTGTCCTATCAGTTATGGGTTTGTTTGGGAATGGCTCAGATCAGTTGGGTCTTAATTGACTTAGACCTCCAGTATGTTGTCGAACCAAGAGCAGTTGTAAAATGATGATTTTGGTGCCGATGGAATGTTGACTACAGCAAGATAAAGGTTAGACTTAACTATTGTTTAGTTATTTCAATTTAAAATAGAATCTTGTGAAATTAGAAATTCTACCCAGAATTTATGGTTAATTGTGAATTGATCCAAAGTGATAAAATAATACTTGATTCAAAAGGGAAATTAAATGACCCTAAGTAAAAAAAAGTAGTCAAACGGACTTCTATTAAAATAAAAAAATAATGAATTTTTATTATTTCGAGCATTCCAAACCCAACGGTGGAGTCTGATTTGTGAAAAGAGGTCTTGAGAAGTGAGAACCCGTGAAAGTGTAAAAATGACAGTTTTACACTTTTTAGTACAGATGTCTGAACGGAAGTCCGTAAAAGCCAAAACTGACTTTCTTTAACATTCCGGACTTGATAATGGAATCCATATTACCAAAAGAAATACTTATAATATCAATACGTGAAATGAGTTAAAGTATAGGCTATACATATATATAGCATTGAACTGAGATGTAATTCTTGATTGGATAGGGATTTCAAAAAGAGGAGAAATGGTGACCTGAGGTGTTTCTTGTTCCCCACGTCAAGGACTGCGTCCTCACCGATTGGTTCGACTGCACAGCGAACAAAACTCCCTAGGGTTGAGAAAAACCCTTTTAGGTATGATATTTTGCTAAGTAAGGAATAGGATTAAGTTTAACAGTGATTTCCATTTTGATTGAATGATTCATATGTTTATTTGATGTTAGAAAATCACATAGGATATAGTTGCTTTGAAAAACCTAGAGTTGATTGTTTATGTGCTTGTGTGTTCTTTGTCATTCATTGAGAGTTTGGTAAAGTGATAAACGTGAACCATGACTATATGTGTATTCCATGTGTTGGTACCGTATGTGATTTATGTTCTTCGAGAATTGTTAAGATTGTGAATATGTTACTTGAGCATGTGTTAAAATTGATCGTGTATAGCATACATGCATGTGGAAGGAGTTTTGTGATTCAAATGTTATTATTGCTTTAAGTATGATGCATTTATTAAAGCATGCTTCATGTGTTGCTAATATGCTTCATTGAGATTGCATTATTGCATGGTGAAATCAAAGCATGTTGGCATGATGTGATTCTTTGAAAACATAGTGTGGGTTGAACACTTAGTGTTATGCATTATGAGGGTGTAGATCTTGTGGTGAAAAACCCAAAATTGGCCATTGGTACTCATGCCAACGGGGATGGACCGTGAAGTGAAACATACGATTGGTACTTATGCCAGTGAGGAATGACCGTAAAGTGAGACATGGGTGTGGCATGGAGTTTACATGGGTGTGTCACGCATATTGTTATTGCATTGTATTAATGAATTGGAAGGCATGTAGATATAAATGTACACTTGCACATGTCACGCCTTAATTTTGTTCCTTGAATTAGCATCATGTCATACCAGCAATTGAGCTGACCCATTCGTGGGATATCATATTACAGATGATGCTCTTGGTATAGGAGACTTGTTGAAGTCTTGAAGAAAGGAAGGAAAAAGAACTTGGAAGCATATTTGGCCCTTGGGGCGTATTTTGATGTTATACAAGGGCATAAGCCCTAAAACATGTGAAATGATATTGTAGAAAATTTGTGTATTATGAAAAGAATGGAAATGACCTTGTATATTGTAATGAATACGAAGTTGGCAATTTTTAAGTTTAAGTGTAGGTGTATGCATGATGGATTGTATAATTAGGCGATGTACATTTAAATTCTATGAGATTGTGGCTATCGAGTGAGGATGGAATGTACTCTTACTTATATATGTGAATTGTTGCAAGATATTAGGTGAGAAAAGGCTTAGAAAACAAAGGAGGTTATGTCAAGATTTCATGAAAATTAAAGGATTTGTTAAGTATGTAAAACACCTTGTATATTATGAAAACAATGGGCAAAGCCCCATAGATTGGTAACAGAACATGAATTAGATTGAAGTTTGGGAAAAAAAACCAATTTAATTATCTTTTAATTAATCCCTTTTAGTTTCATTTCATTCACTCCCCAAGTTTACGAAAATTCGGAGTGCGACAGGGCCGAAGGCCCAAAGCGAACAATATTATACCATGTGGAGCGGGCCGTTACAGATGGTATCAAAGCCGGACCCCAGATGGAAGTGTGCGACTCAGCTAACTTGCGAGTCGTGGTCGGTCACTCGACAAGGATGTCAAGCCTACGTAGGGGGGTAGAGTCTGAGGGAAGCTCGTCCCACATAGCCTAGAGGGGAAAAAGTGAAGGGTATTCATAAGTAAGGATGCTGCTCTCCAATGGCATGACGCGTTCTGTGCCCAATGGTGGGTTAACAGGAACAAAACCGTACGGGCCGAAAGCCCAAAATAGACAATATTATACCATGTGGAGCGGGCCGTTACACGAACTCCTATGCTAACATTATCGCCTAGGGTGGGCCAAACAAGACTTTTGAGCTTATGTTTAAAGACAATGAAAAGTTACTAAGTAGAGTGAGACTGAGAAACTTGTGCCAAAAGTAGGCAAGAAAGTCAAGTGTCATAGAAGCATGTATGACAAATGAGCTACTATTTGAGAATAAAATAGATCATTTTGTTCGTAAGTGTATTGAGTCAAAATTGTGTATTTTGTTCAAAATAAAGAAAAGATTGAGTAAGAGGCATAAAATGGTGCGACTTTACAATGTTCATAATATTTTATACATTGTGCACAAGTAGTAGTATAAGAATTAATCGCCATAAGAGTGAACTGATTACTTCTTTTGAGTAACATATGTCCTTCTATAAATTAATTGGATATTGGTGTTTGACTAGTCGTTTGGTCCATCTTTTACCCAATTGTTTTTTGTACTTTTCTCGTCTTTAAATTTCAGTCGTTAAGACTGAATAGAACTATTTATTCTTCGTGAAATAATAATTCACTATAGATTGATTAGTTTAATCAAACCCATGTTAGAAGCAGCTTCGTTATATGAGTATGATAGTGACTTTATCTAATTGGATTATTTGATAGTTTTGGACTTATTTCTTTATAGCTTTCCATGATGTTATTGTTTTAGCAATTACATGAACATATTAAACTAGATTGGATGGCTAGATTAGCTTGAGAAGACTTGTTGGAGATACTCACAAAAATCAGCCTATTAGTGTGTAAACCCTATTTAATTGGAAAGGCCTGTAAGAAACCTTCTTTGTAAGGTAAACTGATTCCTAATCCACTAGAGTCAGTCTTCATAGCATATGCGAACTCATGATATTTTAAAAATGAGGCACATAGTAGAACCTATTTTTTTTTACTTTGTTACTCGGCTATGATTGCTCACCTAACTCAAGCATTAGTTACTTTGAGCATCGCTATAAGCATTAGTTGCTTTAAGATGTTGAGTATTAAAAATGAAGAATTCAAAAATTCTTCAAACTAATTGTAAGCGAGAGTACTTTCCAAATTAGTTCAAAACAATTACGTAAGAAAAATGAGAAAATTAAATTTTGTTAAATATGGTTAGGTCGATAATGGTGCAAATATATTTTGTGCAGCCTTCCTTAACTAAATGCCTTAAAAGTCAGTTCCTTTAAGCTTGAGAATTGTAAAAAGCCTAATTTAGAAGGTTTATCGCATTTTGAGGTTTATGTGATTTGTTCGCATTTTTTATTATTTTTTAGAAAACTTGGCCCTAACTTTAAAAAAATGTTACTTTTTAAAATATTTTTTTCAAAAGTTTAAAGGGCCATTGGATTTTAAATGAACACCCCAAATTAAGGAATGACTAAATTGAGTTGCGCAATGCGAAAACTTTAAAAGATATTTAACTTTGTAGGTTAATGGTATCTACGGAAGTCATACCATCTCTCGGCGAGGGTAAGAAATTATTATCTCATTCTGTAATCGCCAATGATGTTTTGAATAGTGGGAGTGACTTGTTGCCAGTGGGAGTGTACCATTAATTGGAATTGTATCACTAGAGGAAGAATTTTAAGATCCTTAGTTTTGTAGAAGCAAATGTAAAAATTTTTCTCATCGTCTTTGTAAGATTGAATGGAGAAATTTTAACTATTGATCCGTATGTTTAAGTGAATATTACTTCTTATATAGAGACAATTTTCTATGTTAATAGATGTATGAATGACTACTATGAGTGATAAGTTGAGCTAAATTAGTAATGAATCAAACTTTGAGAATGGTTGATCTCCTTTTCTAGGATTGATTAACTAGTAATTATGTCCTATCTTTTTTGAAAATGACCTATCCCAAAAGGGATATTGACTATGTAAAGAGATTCTCCCTAGCGGTGAAAATTGTCTCAACCCACTTTATTCTAGTGATTTTCGCACATGTTGAATCTTAGAAGCTTTTTAGATGGACTTAAACATGATTTCCTCTATGGAGAATTAGATGATGATTCCATGTGAATTAAGTTTTGGGCTTTAAGGTCAATAAGCAAAGAACGCAAAGTATGCTTGCTCAAGTGTTCATTTGTGACTTAAAGATCGTCTACGCAATTTTGGGCTTTAAGGTTAATGAACAAAAAACGCAAAGTCTACTTACTCAAGTATTCATTTGTGACCTAAAGCCATCGTCAAGCCAGTGAAATCTTAGATTTCATTTAGCAATTGGCTTCACGATGATCAAAGAAGCCGCAGATGGTCCAAAGAAAGTATTTTGATCTTTTGTGTACTTGCTAACATTTATGGAATTAGTTATCACCACTTGGGGGTGGTTGTCCTGTGTTGAGGAGGACATGGGTGAATTAGACTATACTTGGATTTAAGTTCCATGGAGATTACCTTGAGGGATTTCTCATTTTGTCTTGAGAAATCTATAAATGATCTTGTTAGCACAGTCTTAACGTAATGAAAGAATGATAGGGGAATACTTTAGTCTTAATCATTGCAATTGGATAAGTAGGTAAAAGAGACATTTTGTAAACTTTCCTATTTGAGTGCAATTGAGATTTTGAAGTACACTGGAATGTATACTCGATTGTTTTTGCAACTCTTATTGATGGTAAAATTATTAGAGCAGCTTAGTGCTTTACTCATATGGACTATCGAATTATTAGAGTAGCTTAGTGCTTTACTCATATAAATTGTCAAATTATTAGAGCAACTCAGTGTTTTGCTCATATAGATGGTCAAACTATAAGAGTGACTTAGTATTTGTTCATCGGGCCATAGTTAATTGGTTTCTTTGATATCTAAGTGATGTCAAGAATAAATGGTTGATCGTCGTAATTAAGGCAGTAGTTTGGTTGTGGAGATTCTAGTAGCGCCTTAACATAGTGTCGTGTAGGTAGGATGATATATTCATCAACTATGATTGTATGACAATTTTAGCACATATAAGTATTTCGTTTGTCGTAGATTTATTCCACATTATTAATAAGCTTTACAAGCTTAAGGGATATAAGTACAGGCGATGCCTTTCCCTTTTTGTGGTGTCTTTTGGACTTATGGTCCATAGGGACAAAACCGTGAGGACTAGCCACTAGGTTGGAAGCTTAAGCTCATTAATGGGCTTGTAGACCAATAGTGGTGATTGGAGAACCAAACATATTGGCATTATTTTTCACTACACATGTTTGAGATAGAGTTGTGCAAGGGAATGTGGTCTTAAGCCCATACTTAGTGATGTTTTACATCTTGTGTTAAATAGTTGAAAATTTTTTGGATTTGATGTATTCGACACCGTGTGACATTATTTCATTATTATATGATTTTGTATTCATATTAAGATGATTTTTTTATATTGTGAGCATACATGAAAGATGTTAATAGGTTTTAGTTAGCTCTCTCATATGAGCAATCGCCTTTGCTCTTTGATAGCGAGTAAGATGAGATATTGAATTCTTGGTTGGAGGAAAAATTCATTTTTATCATATATGTCGTATTGACAATGAAGGTTAATATGAGATTCTTTTAAAGAATCGAGCATGAAGGTTGACCACACGTCTCATGTAACCTGAAGAAAGCCGAATGCGAACTTTCAAACAAGCACTAGGAAAGCGATTGGGTTAGAATGTTTGGGTTAGGCACTGAAATAGTGACGAGAGGCGTTGAGATAGCGACGAGCGCTAGATAGTGACTAGATTAAGATTCATATGACGTCATATACTTTTGAGAATGAGTTTGACATGTCCAATTGAGTGGGAGCTCCACCATAACATATATTATATATTGTATGTGTTATTGATTTGACCTTTATAAAAGAGGGTGAACGAATGTACCCCTATTTCGTCACTGTGTGAGCTCTAGAAACCTTTTTAAGTTCCATTGTGCCCTTTGTGACCTAGTACTATGTTATGAAGAGAGTTTAATGTTGCTACTTTAGCATATTGCTAAAGGACCATGATTGATGTGGTTCGGCGGGGCATGTCTAGGAAAGTAGTTGAGTTTGATTAGATTAACATGAGTAGTTAGAGAAGACAGTTCTGTAGTACACTATTGTGTTGTGACTCATTGCCCAGGCAATCATGTCGGTTTCTGTGTCTATCGATATGATAATGAGTACAATACAGATTGGATGATCCATGCATCGCGCTAAGATTAGTTCTTACGAGGGATAACGAATGTTAAATCTAGTATAACAGAATAGTCTACGGCATAAATGAGATCAGTTATGTGTTTGTAGTGAGGTACTATGTTAGTTTAATGGTAGCTTAATATAGTACTCCTACCCCAATCCTTCTTATCTAGTCGCACGATCCATTTCTTGCATGTGGAAGGTGATGCAGAGAGCTTAATACTCAACCAATGTGGATGAGTGAGAGATGCTAGAGATTGGGTCATGTGGACCCGAGTCCGTTTGGCATCCACAAGATATGGTAAGAGTTTATATGAGGTTAAAACTCTTATTAGTTCTGGTTGGTTTGACCGACTTAGACATTATCATATAAGTCTTGTGGTTATCCTATTAGTTGTGGTCATGGGATATAAACAAATACATATTGGTTAAGCATAAGGAATCCATCCATGTGTAATCTCTCAAATTATCACGCAAAGTTTTGAGTGATGCTCTCTCTGAGATTCTTCTTGGGTGACCATCATAGTACCCTTGGTCTTAGATTATGGAATCTATAGGCGACTCGATCTTGTAGCCATCCTATTTAACGACAAGGATCTCTTGCAGCGTTCCAAAGATCTTCGTTGCATTCCAAGAAAGCTTGTAATACAAGTCGACTCTTCCTCTTCCGCTTCCACTGCCGCTGTTCTTGATCTGAAGAGAAAGTGCATAACACAAGTCGTCTTTCCCTCTCTTCTTCCACTTCCGTCGTTCTTAATCAGAAGGAGTAACTAGATTAACACCCGTTTATATTTTTATATATTTCCTTTACTATATATAAAAGTACATATATTTTTTGTTTTACACTTTTTTGTTTGGACAAAAATATCCTTTATGATTTGATCCTTTTCAATTCCAACTTTCCAGTATTTCACAGTTATTTTGGGAGAGTGAATAATGGTTTGAATTCATGATTAACATAAATAGTATCCTACAAAAATTATAATTATGTTTCAAGCATAAACCAGTAGTTAACCAAAACTATAATTCTATTTCAAACATAGGACAAAAAAACAAAGTTCATGCGGTATAATTTATTAACCTTTTAAACGTCATAATTTAAACTTCTCTCTTTCCCCCTCTCAACCTATCTCTCTATTTCTCCCTCCATGTTAGCTGAATGCAAGCCTAGTTTTCCATAATTGATCTTCAAGGCATTCTATGCATTCTTCTTGCAATTGTGTGTTCCAAGTTTATCAAAACGCAAGGTTCTCAGAAGACATGTATACAACTACTTATAATAAATTTACGTCATTTGAAGAAAAGTTTCTTATGTTTTTGTTACAATTTGAAGCAAAAATTTGATTGGCTTGGCCCTAACACACACATTGAAAATTCGAAGAAAACATGGAGGACCTAAGACAAAAAAATGTTGCTTGACTTGGCCCTAACACACACATTGAAACTCTAATCAAATTCCATTCTAAGGGAAAAAGCCCTATAATTAAAGCATTTAAATTGTACTAAATGCTTGAATTTCGAAAAGGACTCTAAGCAAGGAAGCACCCAGTACCTAATTAATCCTTACAACAAAATAAAGACTACAATGGTCAAAATAAATAATGTAAGAAAATTTGAATATATATATATATATATATATAAATAGCAAATATTTCAGCTTCTTTAGAAAATAATGGCTGAAATTACACAATGGAGAAAGAGAAAAAGGAGAGCATAATATATTTTCTTGCTGGATCTTAGCTATATTTGAGATAATAATGTACTTTTGACTCTTTGTTGAGGTCCTATTACCCCAGAATGGAATGAAAATTGGGATTCGAAACTTCAGTTGAAAGTGAATTTTCCAAAGGAATGTCATCAGTGCTATTAATCCATTTTCCACACGATCTGTCCCAATCAGTTGCTTGTGATGATGGGGTCATCAGTCAAGTAATCTTTCTTTTGCTTTGCATCTACCATTTTACTCCTTTTAAAAATCCTATTAATGTTTTAGGGCCTGGTTTTATGTTGTTCAAAGGAAGATTTATTTATACCTTGTTATTTCACTCTTATTAATGTGTAGGCAACTAGTATAAAGTCAAATGAAATTTTTAAGACTTCTTATACTACTCATAGTTATGTTGTCTTAGTGTTAGATTAGTCTTGTTTATTGTAATTGCATGATAAGGTCTGATTAACACTTGAATATATGTAGAGTCTCTTAATTAGATTCCCTCGCTTCCCGGGTGTTGACAATTCTCTTTTCTCGCAATGTGAGATCCCAGGATTCTATAGCTTAAAATTATGCATATAGTTTATAATAGATAAAGTTATGGTAATTAAAGAAGTGATATTTTGTGTGTGTTCTATATCATTTTCATCTTTTTTATTAACAATGATACATGCATTGCTTAAAGTCTCCTGATATTATCAATATTATATTTGTTTTTGTGCTTGTTTAGCTCTTGAGATACCTTAATTACTTAATTGTTGTTTACTTAAAATTGGAGTGTAAAAATATCATTATTTTTTTATATTTAACTCCTGTTCTTATTCTTGATGATAGGTTTGCAAACAAATTTATAAACAGTATAATTAGAAGTTAGATTTCTCTAGGACAAAATAAAAGTGTCTCATCCATCCGGGCGTAGCGCAGTTGGTAAGGAATGAGATTTCCTGTATGAATAACCAGTAGTGCGAAAGTTCGATTCTCCACCGCTGTGCAAGTTCACGATTTACCCGATACATCCGATTAATGGACGGTTTGATGCATCCGAGGTTTACCTCCTAGGAGTAGCGCTAAGGGCTGAACGTCAAAGCTACTAGTAAACTAAAGTGTCCTTTGGAGGTCCCGTTACCAAAAAAAAAAAAGTGTCCCTAGTAACCTTATTTCAAATGACTTTTATTGATACTGGACATAATACATTCTATAAATAACTAGACGTTAGAGAAAAAAAATAATTAAGGTGTCACTTAATGGTTGCTTTTAAAAATCAATATTCTTTGAAAAGATGGAGACGATAGATTTGTGAATTGTTTAAAAAAATACTTCACCAGTGTATTATCTTCACAATCACTTATTTTAATTGTATAATAGTGATAACGAAAGCAGATACAACATGACGAGACATTTGGGAAAAAAAATTAGCTTTTATTTAATTATGCATTTATTAATTGTGATGTAATTCTGTTTTCTATTTCTTTTCTTTGAATTTATCGTACAAAGTTTGTCTATAAAGTTGTGCATCAAATTACATTCACAAAAATTTTTGTATGAATACTTAAATAAACAAGACATGTGTTACAATTACTTATTTTAATTCTTATTCTTCATGTGCATCTACACTAGTATATATAAAATTATAAAAATAAATATGTAAAAAAAAATGAATGGTTGTGATCTGTACACGCCAGCCAAAGGACTGAGAAAACCCATGGTGATTAACATGATCAACATATGATTTTATATTTCAAAATTTTACAGTGTCCCACTTCCATCTGGGATGTGAAATACGTGGATCATATATATGTATGACTATGACATATATAATTTGGTCGTCACTATATATATAAAACGTAAAACGTGAATTCTATTACTCAATAGAGACAGAGAGATATGGGAGATAGGGCAGAGAATAACAGAAGATACCTACCAAATTACAATATAAAGTGAAGGCCAACTTACAAACATTCTCTTATTTATGCAAAGCTTTAAAGGCCTGTTTGGTGTAATATTTAAAAATAATTTTCCTTTCTTTGAGTTATATAAAAAAAAAATTATCTTTCAGTGTTTTTTTATATAAAATAATGTATAGAAAATTAGATATTTTGTATAAATGATTGAAATACTCTCTCATAGAATTCATTTATGAAAATTAAACCTAATATGCCTTGTATGTTGTGTCAATTCTATCTAAATTTTAATTCATTGATATGATATGTAACTATAACAGGATCATCTTAATCAAAGATCGTAAATATTATCATCAAATATAACTTTAATTTTCGAACAAATTGCTTTAGAATCAATTTCACTTTGACACTGCAAAATAAACCTTCACTAATTGAGATAAAATTTTATTAAGTTGATTAAGCTGAGAAATAAAATAAACATAAAAGTAGTTTTAAAAACTAGGGCCTGTTAGAGAAAGATTAAAACCGGTTCTATAAAATACAGATGAACTGATTTTAAATTTTTTACTGTTTAATAAGTACATTTTAACAGTATATTAGTTCATATCTAGTCTTAAAAAATACTTAAAATCTGAATAAAATCAAATCAGAGAAGAATTGATTTTCTTAAAAACTAATTAACTTAATTAGGATAATTCTGACTTGATCCAATTTAAAGAATTTTCAAATAACTCATAAGTTAAATAATAAGTATTTTTTTAAAAACAATATTAACAAATACAAACATAAACAATGTACTTTATTTTTCCTTTTCTTATTCTATACATAACCCACATAATTTCCAACAAATTTAATTCTATATTCTATACATGACCCACGTAATTCCCAACAAATTTAATTCTACCCGTTATTACAACCCATACCAGGTTTGAAGGAACCCACACAAGTTCACCCGTTATTGCAACCCATACTTGGTGTGAAAGAACAACCCACACAAGTTCACTATGGAGAGAGAGAGAGAAAAAAAAGCCAAAAAAGTGATTCATCTCCTTTTGCTCCCCACACAGCGATGGGCTTATGCCTGGCAAATGGGCAAATTGTATATGGGTTGGGTCAAAAGGGTCAAATTCAAATCTATCTTGGAATTTAATAAGTTGAATATGGGTCGGTCAAAATGGATTGGGCCAACTGAAATCGACCCATTAACCTTTTTTTAAAAAAATATCCAGCATCTTTTTTTTTTTTTCACTATAATGATATATTGATAATGCATATGACCAAGATAATGATAATGTTGGCCCACTTAATTATGGTTGGATTTGAATAAAAAGCATACAAGAGTGATGGTCATATCATGTGAGACCCACGTGACTGATTGCACCTTCCTTTATTCATTTCAAAATAAAAAAGATGACAAGGAAAAACATATAGGGCCAAGAGAGTATCGCAAATACATCTATCACTATAATATGAGGAGTCTCACAGGCTCATTAATGCTACACTTAATAACAAAAGATTTCTGAATAAATACATTTATTATACTGATAATCTGAATATTCTTTTATTTCTTTGAGAGAAAAAAACAAAAAGCAATTTACTAAAAACTGATATGTTGTGACAACAGTTTATGATAATGTCAAGCTACCACATATTAAAATCATAAACAAAAAGCATACCATACCAAATTACATAAATTTCAAAAAGGATTCACAAGGGTCAAGCTTTCAAAAGGATCTTCTACCATAATTATTCAATAACTATACATGTGAAACAACAAAAATGTACCCTGCTTTCCATATGTAGCTACAAACAAAAGTGAAAGGTGCTATATTTAAAGCAAAATATAACACATAAAACTAATCATAAAAGTACAAGACTATGATAGTGGGTATTTACATTTAAAAAGAATATAAAGATAAATCAAGAACTACCAAGAATTGTCAAGTTTACAAAATTGTGTTCAATGGAATATTTATACTAAGACAACAGATAACACAATAGAAAAGTAAACTTATCAAATTTAGAACATTTGAACTATTTCTGAAACTAGTAATTATGTTTTTGAAATTCTCTTGGATACTACCCAATAGGCCAATTACTCGCAATGAAACTCTTGATTCCCGTAATGGATGATGAAAGTTGTTGGACTAGGGCATGATTATACATGTTCATAATACACATATCTTGGCACAACCATAAAGATTACTCTATTGATTTGAAAGTCACGGGTTCAAGCATCAAAATATCCTTTTCTCTTGTGGGAGTAAGGCTACGTGAATAATGCTAAAATAATTGTACCAACTGCTTCAAAAGTTGTACGCGAACAATTTTTTTTCCATCATTTCAATGCCAAGCTGTGCAAAACATGACTATCTATTGAGCCATGAATAGCAAGAATTGGTCATGATGTCTTGAAAGAGGAGCAGCAGCCTATATTGGAATCCTCAATGTTGATCATTTGAAACAAATCTAACTACAAAATATCAACGCAATCATAATTTCCTACCCAAGGTCTTTTATATAGAGGTACCCATCTATTCTAATGAGTCTTGGTTTAGAATTTAGGACTCCTTGGTGACCAGAACGGACAACATGCCAGGGTGCTGCAAAGCATTTCAAAGAATGGAAATCAAAACGTCCGACCAAAAACACAACGAAATCAAAATGTAATGGAAATCAATATCTATCACCATATAACACAGATCAAGATATCCTGTTAGAGAAGAGTATTTTGAGCAAAATAAAAAGAAAAAAAGGATCACATTGAACATTATATGTTGCAAAAAGTATTTACATGCTTCACCATACCATTCAAATTTAAAAATTTTTCATCTACAATCTAGAACTCAGTTCCACAACAAAATTTTAAAATTGCACTAACAAAATAGGCCAATACATTGATTAGCTTGACTGTGGTTGACGATTGTCAGTCTGACTAAAAATTTTTTTGATCGTTTCTTCCCTCTCATTAACGAAGTCAAAAAAGCTATAAATGACACGAGAACAGTGGGTACTTGATGAAACTAAGAGTGAAGGAGAAGAAGGTTGCATTTGCTTCCGTTTGTACCGGATATATTGGCAAATAGTGCATAGCAAAAACACTAGAAAGGCAGTGAAAGTGAAACCACCACATAAAAGATATAGACCCCAGAAGCTGCTCAAGTGGAGTTGATCAGGCTTTGGAACCTGCCTGAAGTTGATCAGGCTCTGGAACCCGCCTTCTATCTGCTACACATCCCGTCTTACAAAACCACTTCTCACGGATTTGCTGAAGTTTTCCATTCTCAACAAGTTTCAAGATTGTTGTGGACACGTCAATAGCAAGAGGACAGTCTCTTTGAAAAGCCTATATGAAGAGATCTAATGAATATATATACCATTAAAGATCATTACCACAATGAAATTCTACATATGGAATATTCAAATGTCAAAGCTACAATGTGACTCAAGGACTAATGTAAGTCTCAACTAAAGCTTAAATGTTATGGATTTCACTCATCTTCCTCAAAAAATAATTGATTTTACTTTAAATATGATGTGTCAATATCCTAGCAAGTAATCTCCACCCTAATTCCTAATCATGCAATCTATATGCATAGAGATATAAATGTAATATGTATTCCCAAAAAACTGCAAGTTCATTTGCTCTTTTAGTCAAGTTTCCATAACACGACATTCTTAAATATACCAAGCATGCACGCATATATGAAGATATGTGCACGAATCTGCTTTTAAAGGAAACACTTACAAATCCCCATCCGTTCTTTGTGAATGGTTGTCCAATGATCCCAAAATCAGTCTGCTTTGACAAAAATAACTCCACATATGGAAGCTCATCTATAGCTGCTACCCCTCTATTACTTGGCCCTTGTCGCAATGCTCTGTCATATTCTTCTGGGGAACCTAGGGGAACAAGTCTTGATCTAGGAATGTAAAGATTGTCCGTCATATAGCCATAAGCAAATGACCCCACTTGATACCCAATAGGCCAATTACTTGCAATCAAACTGTCGACTCCTGTGATGGATGATGAAAGTTGCTGGACTGTAAGGATTGAAGTCAAACTTGCTGTATAGCTTGATGTGATCACCAGCAATAGGAAAAGCCATACCACCATTACCATCCGTCCAAGTGCACTTACAATATCTTCTTCTGTAATATAATGATAACATGAAAAACTATCAATTAAAGTTAATTATTGATCCCCAAATTGACACAATTTATTAAAATGAACAGTGGTGACAAGGTGGGAAATGCATGTTCTTTTATTTCTTTTCTTTTCTTTTCTTTTCTTTGGGAAATGAGACTTTTTTTAAAAATAAATAGGTACAAAATACTAAAAAACAATGCAAGAATAATATGCAATATTGAGAACAAATATAAATAATCTAAATTATCTAATGAAAATTATCATAAATAAAACTCAAATACCTAAATTTTATTTAATATATGAAATACAGCATGATACAAGTAAGAATTATTCCACAAGAAGATTTACTGCACCAAAAAACTTCATAACATAGTTTTTAAAATATTAGTATGTTGGCTTTGAATTTATACATGCAACATTGCTATTCTCGCAAAAATGTTACACCTGGAAACAATGAAGTTTAGAGAAGAAAATAAATGGAGAGAGGGAGAGGTGGAGAGTTAGGGTGCATAGTTTCACCTAAAACAGAGCAACCTGATTTCAGTAGGAATTGCAAGATCTGATATGAGTTTAGATTTATGTTGTATATTGTTGAACTGTCACGCCCTGAATTCTGACCAAACCCGAGGCGCGACTGACGAGACAGAAAGTAAAATAAGTAAAAGTACAAAAGTAATTAGATTCACTAATCATGCGTCTATCACCATCCATACGTCACATAACATCAAATACATTGTTCATCAGTCATTCGGGCTTAAACCCTTACATAACAAAATACAAGTTTCACAAATCTCAAATACGTCACAGGCTTCACCCTATCAGGGCATCACCGAGTCTCTAGTGGCTGGAAGATCCTCATCTGAAAATGTTGCCCACGAATGGGTCAGCACAACTGCTGGTATGATGAAATGCTAATGCCAGAAATAAAGCTAAGGCGTGGCATGTGCAAAGTGTACATTTATTTCTAAATGACATTCAAGCATCGCAGTAATATATATGAATGGTATGCATGACACACCCATGCACAACTCTATGCCACACCCATGTCTCATTTATGGGTACTCCCCGATGGCTCGAAGTACCAATGCAATGGCCAATTTTGGGTTTTTCACCACAGGATCTACACCCTCATAATGCAAAGCACCATGTGCTTACCCACGCCATGTTCTCAAGGAATTCATCATATGCCAATATGCCAATGCAATCTCAATGAACATGAATCTCAATAATATAACATGCTCGGACAATAAGAAATAAATCACTAGTCAGTTTCATATACATGCATATCTCATATGTTCGTACATCATGATTCATGTTCTTCACTTTATTAATTTGCAAGTAACACATAACATGTGAACAGCCAATTCCAAATAAACAGGTAAACACATTACAGATAAACACATACAGCATTCCAGTCATTCACAAATATTCCTAACTTAACTTCATTTCTAACACTAGCAAAACACCATACCTGATGGGTTGGTATCAACCCTAGAAGATCATGCACTATATGTAACTGAACCGACGGATGAAAATGTAGAAGATCAGATCGCCCCCTCCTGTCCTGTCAGTGTCCCTAAAAGTAGAAATTACAACTCAGTCTATTGTTATTTGAATTTATGCTATTCATCAAATTTTATGTCTTTAATTCATAAGTTTCTATCCTGCTAAATTAAACTCTACCATTGGTTTTAGAACGTTTAAGAAAGTAAGTCTAGGTTCTCGTAGAACTCAATTCGGACACCGGGGTTCAAAAGGGCAAAACAGTCATTTTGTACTTTACACGTGTCCTTACACTTCGTGACCTCTTTTCACAAATCAGACTCCACAGTTGAGTCCGGAATGTTCAAGATAATAAAATTTCACTATTTGTTTACCTAATTCGGAGTTCGTCTGACAGTGTTTCAAGTTAGGGGCATTTTGATAATTTTAAGGGTCACTACGGGTCTTTTATTTTTCGGGACCCCGTCTCATAAAACGGACCTCACCATTGGTCTCGGAATGGTCGAGATAGTCAAAATACACTAATGACTTGTCCCATTTGGACTCCGGGATGTTTTTGAATATTTAATTAATTAATTTAATTAATATTTTATTAATAATTTAATCAGGTGGGTCAAAGTGTAATTTCTAACAGTTGGGGGGTCAATTTGTAATTTTTGAAAGTTCAGGGTTAAGGTTCAAATTCTAAAAGGTTCAAATTCCAAAAGGTTCAAATTCCAAAAGGTCCAAATTAAAACTAGTTTAATTTGTTATTCTAAATCAGGTTAACCAAACAGGGGCTAATCCTAGAACAGGGATAGGATATCCCGATTTCAATTTAATTCCAATTTCTAAATTTCTTATCCTTGCAACCAAACGGCCCAAATTCCATTTTAATTTAAAACAACCACGCGACACGTGGCAGGGGCGGTCCACGCCCGACCCGAACCGACCCGGACAGACCCCCCTTCTTCCCCCGTTTTTCCGGCGGAGCTCCGGTCACCTTCTCCGGCGCTGGTGACCGGAATTTCAGAAAATCAAGTTTTTAAACTTGATTTTCTTGGTGTTTTCGAAGCCCCTTTCAATCCCAAATTATTCTAAAACATTTTTGGAGCCTTTTAATACTGTTTTGAAGCTTCCAATCACAACGAAAAACCCAGATTTTCCCCCCATGGCCGTGACCTGCACATCCCCTTTTCTCCCTCATTTTTCAACCGTTTTCTATCATTTTTGTTGCGTTTTAATCCTTACATTATGCTCTACAAGGTTCTACAATTTAAATCAATTGAAATGCTCTAAAAAAAATTGAAACAGAAGCAACCCACTTACCAATTTTTTCGGCCGTTTCTCTCTCTAGCCGTGCCCTCTTCCACCTTCTTGCTCCGAGCCCAACCAAGCCTCCACTCTCTTCCTCAGAACTCTATTTCTCTCTGTCACTTTCTGCTTCTTTTCTTTTCTTCTCTTTCCACCCGAGAATACACTCTCTTTTCTCTTCACTCTCTCTCTCTCTATATTTCTCTCTCTCTCTCTCTCTCTCTCTCTCTCTCTCTCTCTCTCTCTCTCTCTCCCCCCAAGACCAACCACTCTCTGCCAAATCTGCATCTCCCACTCCCTGAATCCCACTCACACACACCACCCCAACCCATGCTTGTTTGAGTGTATTACACTCAAACTCACACACACACACAGCACCGGGTACACACACACACCTCAGCTTTTCTACATATATATATATATACACATTTAAATACACACTCATATGCACACACATATACACAACAAAAATTTAAATTATATATATATACACATATATATATATATATACACACATACTCATATTATCATTATCATAATAATAATAATAATAATAATAATAATAATAATAATAATAATAATAATAATAATAATAATAATAACAATAATTAATATTTGCAAGAATAAATAATAATAATAAAAAAAAAATAATTTCATGTTATAACATGAACACAAAGAACATAGGCTTTCCATGATATCAAGTTCAATTTTAAGGCTTAGAAAGACACAGCAAGCTTAAGTTGCCCTTAAGCCCATCTAATCACCACTCATCAATGATAGATGCACACATAATAGCTAGAAAGAACCGGGTAGGTTATAAAAGCCAAAATTGTACTTATGATTTGTCTTGAACAGAGTTGAGAAGCTGAAACTGCATCCATAAAATGATTAGAAGTCAAATATCCTATGCTAAAGAAGAATAAATGCAACTTTTAAGCACCAAAATACTTTACCGGAGTTTATAATGATAATATTTATTATTCCATGCAAAACAAATGTGATTTGTAAAAGAGGGCTCCCCGCACGGGGGGGGGGGGGAGGGTCTTAAAAGGAGATTTCATTTCAACACCTAGAAAACTTAAAGGAACATTGTTGTAAGCATCATTGACACGATGCTCAAGAATCCAAATAACTATTGCAATAATCACAAAAGAAGCAGCGGTGACACACCACAACTCCACTGTAAATGGTTTGAGAAACACCCAAGCACTTGATTTTGAATTGCTGATGGGAGCTACTATGACAAGACCAGTTGCAGCATAAGGCTGAATAAAGTCAACAATCTTTGTCCTGTTCGTCACAATTGTAATGTCACCAACTGCCGCATCAAACACCTAAGATCACACTTCCAAAGAATAAACAAGGCATGACTACTGAAATTTAAATTAATAATGAATGTTCCCACATAATACCAGTTTTTAGTGTTGAAACCCACAATTCTACAGGTTTCACTTACACCAAAGTCAAACAGAAGAAGAGAAACATAACCACCAGTTCATCGTTCTTTCCTTTCCCATCTTTCTCTCTAAGATTTTTCATAAATATTATCCGAGGATGCAAAAAAATGGCATGCCAACCAAAAAAAAAAAAATTACAAAAAAAAATGGTGAAATAGAATCTGATCCCCTTTCATTTCATTAAACCCACCACTCTACAGGTTTCACTCACACCAGAGTCCAACGGAAAAAAGAGAAACATCACCACCAATTCATCATTATTTCCTTTTCCCATCTTACCCCCCAACTTTTGTCATAAAAATTTATCCGAGGATGCAAAAAAATGGCATGCCAAGCCAAAAAAAAATGGTGTAGGTCAAATGGTTGGTGTCATCCACATTATATTGTTTAAACCACCTTTCTAAAGGTTTCATTACACCAAAGTCCAACAGAATAAGAGAAACATGACCACAAATTCATCATTCTTTCCTTTCCCATCTTTCCCCAAGCATTTGTCATATATAATCCGAGGATGCAAAAAATTGGCATGCCAAGCCCAAAAAAAAAAACTCAAATATATGGTGTAGGTCAAATGGCTAGTGTCATCCATTTTCAAGTTCGTCACAAAAAACCCTTCTAGGAAAGACCTATCTGGTGAGTGGTGACTCCATTCCTTCCGCATGTTTTTCATGTATAGTCCATCCTTACCCTCCAAACCATGTCTTAGCCCTACACTTCCGTTTTTTTTTTTACCTCGCTGCATATTAGCCCTAGACTTCTATTTATACTTTATTAACAAAAACCAGTATGTTTTACTTACATTATCTACTACCATCCTCACAAGTTCATCATAACTGGGATTGGACCGACCATCCCTAAAAGGCTCGAATCTATAAGGAACATCATATGGGACTAGCTTTTGTGCTTCAATAAACACATTAATACAATATCCTTGTACATTGTGGCTGTTGTTCAATTCTGTCACAAATTCAATAAAGCTGGCTCTCTTTGGCACTCCAATTCTCAGTGGTCTTTCATCATTGGCAAGCTTCCACCCACGTGGCTTTTCTGTCTTTCTACCAGGCCAGGTAACATTTTCAAGCTTCTGATCTAGATGGGAATAGCTAATTTGTTTCTCTTTGAGAGTTTCTGGGGGTAAAACAGAGAGACCTGAATTATTAGACCAATAACCAACCCTCCGAATTGCCATTTGTGCAATATTAATGACATCATAACCACCGGATACAAGGTTCTCATTTGCATTAAAGTGAACCCGGCCTGTCAAACCAGTGAAGTTAGTCTGTGACAATATCTTGAGTAGAAGTTTTCCACCATCAAAAACTCTGAGCTTCCCAAGCTGCATTTCAGATGCTTCCATATCGTGTAACTTATCATTGACAAAAAAAGTTATATTCCCATGCTCGTTCAAAAACTTATCAATTGAATATGCAACTGCCCACACTGTATCGTAAGCATAAAGTCCATATGCATTCAACTCAGAATGTACCAACCCATTCTGCTGCATTTTTCTCCACCAATACACAAAGGCCTTTTTTTGGATGGTTTGTGGCGTATGTTGACGAAGCCCAACTACCCCTTCAATAATTTTCAGAGAAGCTCGATTTTTCGGGCAAAATGAATCTAAAGTGGCACAAAGCCAATCTGTTGCAAGCCACACATAATTGCTAGTCATCATCTGAAGGTTTTGGGCTATACTAAAGACTCTCAACCCTGGGTCAGGATTTAAATGAAAAACATAAACACGAGGTCCAAACAGTTTGGTTTTATTGAGCATATCAGCTATGTCACTAAGATCAAATTGGGGAGGTAAAGATAACTTATAAGAAATCTTTGACATTTTCTTTGTAAGCTCATCATCTAAAGTAGATATTCCATTCCTCCCATAGTCATCATCCACAAAGATGGCAATAACCTCCTTCCACCCATAAAAGTCAATAAGATCAGCCATGGCAGCCATTTGATAAGAGTCACTTTGTGTGGTTCGAAAGAAGTAGAGGAATTGGAGGGCAGACAGAGTCGGATCAGTGGCAGCATATGAAATAAGAGGCACTTGGAGACCATTAGCTATCTGAGTAATCATATGAGCTATTGCAGAAGACTGTGGACCAATTATTGTCACTACTTCCCTCTCAATTACCTGAAATGCTGATAAAAGAAATGAAATCAAAATAATGTAGTTTGCAGGATGAAATGCAAATTCAGCATTCTGACCGCATGATTAATCATAGAAAGTTGCACAATGTGTGGAAAGCCAGCTATTCAATTGCTCCCACCAAAAAAAAGAAAAAAAACAAAGAAAGATAGAATTACAGCAAACTGGACAATTAATTCTGATTTAGCTTATTTCTTGGGATGCTTTAACAGAATTGAAAACTATAAAATTAGAGGAATTTAGATAATTAGTGTCCATTTACTGATACTAAAAACTAGCACCTAAAAACTACCTGAATTACTTAAGAGTTAAAACTAATAAAATAACAATAATAGGCCCCAAAATAATGCGTAATCAATTGAAAAAACTGACATTAGTTTCAATATTCATGATACAGTTGATCCTCTTACAATTAATATTCAATAAGTTAATAATCTCTAATAATTAATAAATGTTTAAGGAACCAACTTCGTTCTATGGTGGATAATTAATAATTCTATTACTTAATAATTAATCCTTGTTGCTGAAAATTCTTTTACAATATTAATTATTAGAAAGATAAAAATACTACATATGTAGTTATATAAATCCCAGTTACGACATGCTTTGATAATTATATTTATTAATTCAATATAATTGAAGTCAAAAGGTGTTATAAGTAAGAAAAATAATGACATCAAGATACACAACTTCTTTATTTGAAAAAGATATTAGGAGTTTTTATGCTTTAAGTTGAGCATTATATGTATTTTTTTTATGAAAAACTGAAATGTCTTTGAAAATTTGCATATAAGGTCTTATTTTTGTAAAAAAAATCATTTAGATGTAAGAAGTACTTTTGTTTAATAAAATTATGAGAAAACTTAATAATTAATAATTCTAATAATTAATAAATTTCCATTCTCCTATGTCTATAATTATAAGAGAGTTAACTATACTAATGACAAGAAATGGAGCTACCAGCCACATCAGGGAGTTTTCAGTCCATGCCATTAACACAGTAATAGAAAAGGTCATATCTGAACATAAATGAAGAAATTCCAACAATATCTATATTGTTACATAAATGTGTGTGTGTGTGTGTGTGTGTGTGTGTAAGGGAAGCAAGGTTATTGCTAGATATTCATTTGATAGAATTTTAGGGGCACAAAATGAAAAGTACTCATGCAGTTAGGAAAAAATTACAATCGATAACCAAAGAAGAAAAAGAAGAAAAGTTTGGCTATTGTCGAACAACAAAACACCAGTAAAAGAAGATAGCAGATTAACTTATAAATCTATCATTTCTTCTAAAGCAATGGATCGCGTTTTATGCACAAACTGCTCACAAGTCAAAAATCAAAAAACATGGTTGTGGACTCATGTTTAAGCCAGCCTGATCACTAACTGAAAAGATTTAGTGGAACCTCAAGAAAATAGTACCTTTAGGATTTAGAGTTTGAGGCATGTGCATCAAAAAACCAAACAAGTTAAATGCTGAATTCTCAATATACTCTATTAGCATCAAGGAAATTGATTCAGCATTTTTCAACACATTAACAAGCTTTAGTGGCAAGACTGGAGTGTGGATTTAACACCCCGCCCGCCCTACGAAAAAAAAAAAAAAGGAAAAATCAACAAAAGAACAAGCATTAATCAATGCAATTGTTTGTATACTTCTACAAAATATTGTTAACTGCCATAGGAATATTGTTGCATCTTTCTAAACAGTAGCAGGGATGCCAAAAATTCAGATAGGCTAGAATGTCATCCAGAGGTACAGAGACAAGTGGCACAAATTAGTCAATGGTGATTAGCCAGCACTAATGCTGGGAGCATCATTTAGAATAAGCAGGTAACAAAACCTCAGATAGCATATTAAGCATATATTGACACAGATTACCTAAAGCAATATCTATAAATAGTGGTCCTGATGTGTGAGTATGATGACTGATGATACTTCATTCACTTTTAAAGACAGATGTTAGGCACACTCTTTTCAAAGTCATACACACACAAACACATATATCTATACATATATATATATATATATATATTTGGTTAAGCTTTTCAAAGTCATATTAGACATTGAAGAAAATGAAAATAGGGAAAGTTGGATGAGGTATGTAGCACAATGCATGTTAAGTAAGGCCCCATGATTCCCCAAACCAGCTGTTGGCCCTATTCTGCGGAACCAGCTGGGACCGGCCTAAGTTAAAGTAAAGGCTCTTGCCTCTCTTGATGAAGAATCTTTGTAAAGATCCAAAATTTTGAATGAAATTTTTTTTTGGAATAATTTTTTTTTTTTGTGTTTATTTATTTATGTATGTGCATGTACATAATGTTATGTATTAAATGTATGGGGAATGGAGTGTATGTATGTGTAGGGAATCATGTGTATAAATATATAAGTATAGGTGGTACATTTAAATGTATATATATATATATATGTGGCTGGTATACAGCCGTGAAGGTGTGTGTGCAAGTGTGTGTGTGTGGAGGAAAATCAACTTACAAGGAATGCATTAAATGCATTATGTGAAAAGGAGAAAAAGGGAGAAAAGAGAAGTCAGGAAAAACAGAAGGGAGGTCAGGATAAGGTAGGTGAGAAAGGGAGAGAAACCATGGGCAAGTGAGTGGTTTTTACCTAAAGCAATATATATGTATAGGTGTATATATGTCTATATACACACGGTTGAGTTTTGGTGTTTATAGAGAAAGAAACAGAAAAGAAGGACTGAGTGTGAAGTGGAGAGTGTTGGGGGGGAGATACAGAAGTAGGAACAGAATAGAGGACCAAGGTTTTGCTTCAAACCGGTAAGAAATTCTATATTCTGTTTTTATTTATTTTAAAGCATGTTAGTTTGAATTTTGGACCATGTAAAGCATGAAATAAGGGAGATAATGCAAGAAAAACCAAATGAAATAGTTGAAGAACCAGTGGATAATGTTGAGTTGCAGGTTATACCATTTTTAGTTTTTAATATTTTATGTATGAAAAACCTTAACTAAAAGACCTAGACTTGACCCCCCTGAGTACAGGGAAATTTTAGAAAAAGAAATGGTTCAAACGGTGGTAAAATGGGCTCGAAAATTTGAAAGAAAACGTCGGCCGGAGCTGGCTGGAAAAGGCTGAACCAGTCACTGAACTCCTCTGATTTCGTGAAGATGGAGGTGGGTTGTGGAAAATAAATTGGGTGGTCATGACCTAGAAGGAGAGAGAAAGAAAACTGCATAAAATTCATGTAGAAAGATGGCCGAAAACTGGTCATCGTCGCCGGAGATGGCGACGGAAACCTAGGGGTTCTCTACCGAAAAATCGAAAGGGATGAAGGGGCGGTTGGGCTGAAGTGTTGGACCTGTTGGGTCGGAACTCAGTGGACTGGGTTATTTTAATTTAAACAGGTTGGACCTGTTTTGGTTTTGAGTTCTTGGGCTGGTCTGTTTTAATTTAAAAGGGGGGGTTTGGGCCGTTTGGTTTTAGGCCCAAATGGTTTAAGTGAAAAAAAAAAAAAAAAAAAGAGGTGGGAACTGCGATTCCCAGGAATCGAACACGGAACGGTGTGGATGGGGAGGGTGACACCTGGCCACGGTGCCACCCAGTACTCGCCCATCTATTTATACGAATAATATATATATATATATATATATATATTATAACTTAATAATTTAATTAATTAAATTAATTTAATTAAATTAAATGTCCCTAAATGGCCTGGAGTCCAATTAAGACAAGTCATATATGTTTTCTAACTATCTTGGACCTCCTAAGACCAACGGTGAGGTCCGTGACACGGGGCGAGGTCCCGAGAAATAAAAGACCCGTAGAACCTTTAAAAATTACCAAAATGCCCCTGGGTCAAAAACGTAGCCAAACGAACCCCGATAAAAATAAAAGAATAGTGAATTTTTATTATTTCGAGCATTCTGAACTCAACCGTGGAGTCCGATTTACAAGGAGAGGTCCCGGGGTGTAAGAACCCGTGAAAGTGTAAAAATGATGGTTTTACCCTTTTTAGTTCGGATGTCCGAATTGAATTCCGCGAAAACCCAAATCTATTTTCTTCGACGTTCCGGACCCAATGGTAGAGTTTATTTTAGTAAAATAAGAACTCATGAAATAAAGACATAAAATTTGATGAATAGCATAATTTAAATAGCAGTGGACTAAGTGTATTTTATGATTTTAGGGGCTCTGACTGCACAGGAGAGAACAGTCTGACCTCGGACATTCTCATCATTTAGTTCAACTACACATCGGGCACGATTTCATAGGGTTGAGACAAAACCATCAGGTATGGTGTATTGTGCTAAGTACGGAATAGAATTAAGTTTAGGAATGATTTGCTTGTTGATTGATTGAATCATATGTTTACTTGTTTAATGTCAGAAAATCACAGAAGGAATGTTGCTTTAAAAAGGGAACCTTGAGTCGATTGTTTATGTTACTCATGTACTTCTTGCTACTCCATGGAGATATGATTTATTCTATGTGTTGGGTTGTACGTGATTTATATTTTTGGGAATTTGTTAAAATTGTGAACACATGACTTGAGTATGTATTTTCGTTGATCATGTATTGCGCACATTCACGTGGAAAAGGTTTTATTATTCGGATGTTGTGATTGCTTTAAGTGGAATACTTTGTTTAGAAGCATGCTCCATGTGTTGGTAAATTGTTTATTTGAGATTGTGTTGTTACATGATGGAACCAAAGCATATTGACATAGTGTGATGCATTGAAAGTATAAAGTGGGCTGAGGACGTGGTGCTAAATATGGTACTCAGCTTCCATCGGATGTGTTCCGAAAATGAGACATGGTACTCAGCTTCCATCGGATGTGTTCCGAAAACGAGACATGGACATGACATAGAGTTGACATGGACATAGCATAGAGTCGACATGGTTGTGGTATAGAGTCGACATGGTTGTGACATAGAGTTGGCATGGTTGTGGCATTGAGTTGTGTGGGTGTTTCATGGGCATTGTCACTACATTGCATGGGTAACTTGGACGTTATGTGGATTATTGCTATTACATGGTATGGATGATTAGAAGGCGTGTGGACTATTGTTATTGCATTGTATGCATGATGTTGAATGCCATGTAGATATAACTGTACACTTGCACATGCCACGCCTTAGATCATGTTAATGAGTTGGATAACATGTAGAATATTACTAGTACATTGTATGCATGATGTTGAATGCCATGTAGATATAACTGTACACTTGCACCTGCCACGCCTTAGATCATGTTAATGAGTTGGATGACATGTAGAATATTGCTAGTACATTGCATGCATGATGTTGAATGCCATGTAGATATAACTGTACACTTGCACATGCCACGCCCTTGATTTTGTTCCTTGCATTAGCATTACATCATACCAGCAGTTGAGCTGACCCATACGTGGGATGACTCCCCACAGATGACATTCCTGGCACTCGAGACTTGAGGAAGTCTTACAGAGTGGAGGAGACAGGAGCTTGGGATGATCTTGACCCTTGGGAGCATATTTCGAGATGTATTGATATTGTATAAGGGCTTAAGCCCGAATGACATGTTGAATGTTTTTATTTATCGTGCTTTATATGGATGTACGTTGAAGGAAATGAATGTAAGTTTGAGTTGAACCGTTTAGATTGTTCTTTATTTACTTTGTATTTTATTTACTTTTCGTTCGTTCAGTCGCACCTCGGGTTCGTTGGAATTCGGGGCGTGACAATCTTGGTCAATAATAGTACCATTTATTAAGTATTCTCTGAATATGAGAGAACTGATGATTATATAGCAATCTACTTTCCCCTATTTGGGAAAAAAAATGAATTTTTTATTAACAGTGTAAACTTCTACTGCAAAAGTGAAAATTGTGGGAGTTTTCTAGATCAATATCTCCATTTACTTTCCCTATTACCAAAGACATTTCTAAAATTTTGTCTATCATCCTCAAAGAGATATTATAAGTTACAAGGGTAACCTCTGATCATTGTATCATAAGTACATGCATGAACCATAAATTAGCACATCACAATGTTAGGCAATCAGAGACATGTATATAGGTCCAACCTCCAATGCAAAGTCTGATCACAAGGAACATCCTAAGTTCCCATATTATAAAGTTCAAACCATAGTACTATCATTAGATAAAATAATCTTGTCATGGTAGTAGGATGTTAGTAGCCAAGGACTCTTGGTAGCCAACTTTAAGAAAAAAAAAAAAAGAGCATTTTGAAAGAAAACAAAGGATGTTGAGTACTATGAAAATACGTAAATTACACCTAACAGGGTCCCTTTGGATTCCTCCTTCATATTTAAAAGCATATGGAAACAATTTGTCCTCACCATAATTGGAAAAGAAGATAAGTTCATGATTTTAATTTAGGAATCCCACTGTCCCGGGCTGGATCTCTAACTTAAAAGACTAGCCTGTTAGATAACACTAGATAAGAGGCTGGGCTTCCTCTAATGCTATATAAAAACATATTTGATTAATTTTCCCACACAGATCTGAGTTTGTTTCTCTATTGATTTAATAAAATTTACAACCTTTTGGAGAGATTAACTCCCAATATACAACTAACAGATAAGATAGATTTTCTCTTAATTTATAGCAAGAAGAGAAGAGAGATGAAGGAGGAATTTTAGGTAAGAAATGGGAGGAATTCTAGGAGAGGCATTATTCCCTAGTATTATAGTACTTCCTCGTACAAAGTCAATTTTTCATGATCCAAATTAAACTAATAAAATGATTTAATTACAATATTTTTTTTTTCTTTAGGATAAGCAAGGCACACACTTTGTTCAATTTGGAACTTGAACCCTCTACCCAGCAGCCAACTGTACCCTTTACCTACCATGTCTTTTTTTGGGTTGATGTACCATAATTTGACCACAATACTCACAACATGACGTGTGTCCCCTAGGAGTTCTTCAGTATACATATCACAAGAGTGATTACCTTTCCGATCAGTTAGCATACAAAATATAAAGGCAAGACGTTTCGAGCTAGTCACCGCCGACCTCAAAAGAAGGGAACAAAGGAAACTATTATTTATGGATATCTTCAAAACCCCATTTTTATGGTTCCGAATCATACCCAACTTAAGAGATCTACCGCTTATAAATAAGGCTTTAAGGTACGCCTTTCAATTCATGTTTAATTTTTCTCTTGAATTACTATATTTATTCTACCACTTGAGCCTTCCCGGTGACCTTTGACCTTTTGAGTTATTGACAGGCAGTTCAAGGGAAGAAGCGTTCAGACCAGAAAAGTGCAACATCATGGGTAAATACCAGAAATGCAGTTCATCCAACAATAAATCTAATACGAATTATAGAGCTAATTTTTAAATGAAAAGGTTGATATCTGTTTACAAAATCGGAGGCATATTCTGTTTGATCTCCAAAAAAACAACGGAATGCAAATGAAAATGCTTAAAAATGGTTTTGTTATCCTTTTTTAATTGTTTTAAATTTCATAACTAATCTATTTTTTTTTTTTTTTTGGAAGAACCAAACAGAGAGAAAATGGAAAACCAATGAAAAAGGGAAACTCATTGAGTTTCATATGCTCTGTTATGATTTATAACTAAAGCCAGAACTTACAATTTACTTAGATAAGCCAATATGATTTCTATATATTTGATAAATTCATATCAGTTAACTTTCCAATAAAAATTATGATTTCATCACTGCTAGAAGCCATAATAAATAAGGTTATTTAGATCAACAATTGAAAGTTACTTAAAAGATAATGTCAAATAAATTTAATAAAAAGAAGAAATAAATAGGAGAGTGGGAGGTACCTCCAATGGACCCCATAAAGACACTGCAATTTGCGTCCTCCATAATTAAATTTAGTTGAGTCCCACCCAGAATCCTCGGATCCGCATTGATATCAGAGGCGGCAGCTTCCATGGCCGCCTTCGTAACTCTACCGATGACTGAATCAAAAGTGAAAATTGCACCTACATTTACAACAACAGGCCTTTGGCAGTGCACAGAAGTATTACAAAGGATTAATATCAAAAGGGATAGTGGCAGTATCACAATAAATTTCATGGTGGAAACCTTAATCTCATAAACAGGGTAGATAATCACTGTTGATCCAGTACCCATTTAGCTCTCACTGGGGAGGGAAACAAACTTATCTAAAGCTTAACACTATGTTTGGATGGAAGGAATTGGAAAGAAAGGGAAGGGAAGGATAAGGAAGGAGAGCTTATATCATGTTTGTTTTAAAAATTAGGAAGGAAAGGGAGGGAGAGCTTAACCCTCATTTTTGTAATATTGTTATCCCTCCAAAAGTGAGCGGAAACGGAGAGAAAGGAATGAGAGATTTAATGAATTTTTAATAATACCAATATTACCCTTAAAATTATAAAAGTCAAAATAAAAATGACATCTCTGTCCTAGGGCATCCAAATACACATTGTTTTTTTATTTTTCCCTATACACAGCAGTCAAGGTGAAGCAGTGTGAAGCCCCCCTGCCGTGTTTAACCTATCTCCATTTTTTCTCCCATTAGAACTCTGTTTCACCATTTCAGGTACTTTTTTTTATGCATTATTTGATTTATTTGATTGTATGGCTTGTTGGGATTCAACTGTTTTTGAATTATTTTGCTTTTGAAAAGTGTTTCATTATTGAATAGTTGTATTCTTTGCTTTTAGTCAGTGATTTAACAGAGCAGCAAATATTTTCTATAAGTTCTCTAACCAGATTTCACATGCAAAACAAAAGTGTCCCTGTCCAAGTTGAGAATTCGGATGGTTCATTATTAATTTTAGTATTCATTAGTCAAATTAAGCACAGTTGGGTGAAAATACTTTTATCTTGTCTCCTAAATTATGAGAATTATTCAGTATTCATTATTAATTTTATTCAATTTGTATGTAATTAATTTTAATAATGATACTGCCACTTTTTTTATTTGATAGATGGATTGGGATAGGCAAGAAATTGAGAAAAGAATTTTTTTTGTTAACGTGGGAACGAAGACGACGTCTAGCCGCAACTCAAGTTATTTGTATTGCTATATATTGGCTCATGCGTCGAAAACGTCTTTGTCAAAACTACGTAGATCGGGCTCTTAGACATTCAAACACTGAAAGACAAAAAGTACGAGATGAGTTATTGAATCAACTTAAAACTAATGAGAGATGCCGTGATATTATTCGTATGGGGCCAGAAGCTTTTGAAAATTTATGCAATATACTTAAAAAATATAGTGGTCTCCAACCTACAAAACGAACAACGATTGAGGAACAAGTTGTAAATTTTCTCCATATAGTATCACACAATGTGAAGAATCGTACAATTCAATTTTTCTTTCGTCGCTCTGGTGAAACTACAAGTCGTCACTTTCATAGCATCTTAAGGTCAATAATCTCATTGGAAAATACTTTTCTCCAGCAACCGGATGATTCAGAAATCCCTCCAAAAATAGTTAATAATAGTATGTTTAATCCCTACTTCAAGGTAAACATAATTAACTTTCATTGTACTTTAAAATTTATTAATATTTGAATGTGAATTTTAATATAATACATTTATGTCAGAATTGTGTTGGAGCAATTGATGGAACACATGTTCGTGTGAAAGTGTCTAATGAGGATGCCCCGAGATATTGTGGGAGGAAGAATTATCCAACACAAAATGTGTTAGCTGCTTGTTCCTTTGACTTAAGATTCACATATATCTTACCTGGATGAGAATGGACTGCAACTGACTTAAGAATAATTAAGAATGCGCTCACTAGAGATGATAATCTGAAAATCCCTAATGGTAATTTTTATTACAGAAATATTGTCACGACCCGAAACCCACCCTCTGCGGATTACCGGATCGCGACCGCCGCCCCGAGACCCGAAGGCCTCGAGACAAGGCTCGCGTCTGCAGCGGTATCGGATAGATGTGTTTCATGTGGTTGCGGAAGCGTGAAAAACTTTTTCTTTTCTTTCTTATTTAAAATTTGCACATCCGTCCGATACTGCCGCTCTTCACATTTCGGTATACATGTATTATAATCATACATTCAGAGCATAACTAAAAACTTAAAAGACTTTATAATTACAATCTTAGTTCAACTGCCCCGTGGGGCTTAATACATATCCTTAGACTGTCAGCTAATACCAAAACATATTAATCAGAGTTCATGTGATTTTTCCCCATAAGAACTCCTCAAGAAAATCTTCCCAAAAGCTAGGTTCATCCTTATAGTCTTCAAAAATCGATCTGCCCTTAGTCACCTGAAAGGGGGGCGGATAAAATCCGGGTAAGCTAATCAAAGCTTGTGAGTAATTCCTGCATTCGTCATGGGGTTTTCAACTGGTAGTGGTTTTAGCACATGAGGGTTTTTGAAATACTCACTACCAATTGCTCGTACATTTTAGAACACAGAATATATGCATTCTTAAAACAATAGCTTTGAACGATTTAAGTATTCAAGCTAAATACACATTTTCTTCAAATAGAGTATATGCAATTTAAAAGCATATAAACACGTGAAATAGAATAGGGATAATACCTACTTCTATTTTCAAAATCACTTGTCATCTTTTCTCTTTTATTAGGCGGAATCTGTTTCGAACCAGACTCCCATTTTACTGCCAATACTGTCGATGGAGATATCTCATTTGCCTGGGGGATTAGATCCTTCTACCGGGCATGTACTGTTGAATCCCGAAGGATTTCAACCATCATATAGGGTGGTACTTAGTACCGTTTATCTTATAAAACATTTGTCACATGACTTCTTCAATAGATATTTTTCATGAACATTTAAAGCATGAAATGTACAAATTCTACAATAAAGCTTCAAATACACGTGATAATCAAATTCAGAATATTAAAGAGGTTTGCAATTGATTTAGACATGCTGATGTATTTTCAAGAAAAGAGCTGAATTTAAAACATTTAATAAGCATGCCGTAACAGAATATTTTAAAAGAACGGAATCATATATAGACTGAATTTGATATTCAAAGGCTGCAATGACTTGAGCTTAAAACTTCTTCAAATATATGGAGTTAAATCTCCAGTTCAAATACAGGGTTACTCACCTCGGTCCTTTAGGGTTAGTGCTAAAGTGCGCTTTCCCACTTCCTCTGTAATTCCTAAGAACAATCCATAACAATCTCATTAACTTCACATTACTGCAATATCACCTACTGATGCTTCTTAATTTATGCTTAGTTCGTATTTTATCCTAGTCGATTTACTAACATCCTATAACTTCGCACGTACTTAATTAAACTCGTACTTTAACCTACGACACAATTTAATGTGTTAGAAACTTAATTTATTTCAACTTATACTCTTCTGGTAGCTCCATTAACTTCAATTTAAAGTTATTTGCTTCACATGTTAACGCGTCGCGTCTTCTCGTACTTTATTTTTTTGTATTTGCCTCAGTTTAATACTTCGGAAATGTTTTAATTATAGTCCTCTGACTGATGCTATTCATCAAATTTTATGTCTTTTTATCTTAGACACTTCTTTTGATCGAATGGACTTTACCATTGGGTCCAGAGCGTCGAAGAAAGTCAGTTTAGGCTTTCTTAGAATTTAATTCGGACTTTTACATGTAAAAGGGCAGAATGGTCATTTATCGTTTTGCGTGTCACATTTTTCGTACTTCGATTCGTAATTTGGACTCCATTATTGAGTCCGGGATGTCAAAGAAAGTCAATTTTGGCCTTCTCCGGTTTCATTTTGGCTTTAAGAGTACCAGGGGTAATTTGGTCATTTTACCCCTTTGCAGGTCTCCAATTTTTCGGGACCTCATCTCATGTCGTGGACCTCACCAATAGACTCAGAAGGTCCGAGATAGTAAGAATATACTAATAACTTGTTGATTTTGGTCAAGGGGTATTTTAGTCATTTACCTCTTTACGTGTCTTTATTTTTCGGGCCCCGTCTCGTAAAACGGACCCTACCATTAGTCTCAGAATATTTGAAATAGTAAAAATTCACTATTCATACGTCTGATTTGGACTTTATTTGCCCTATTAATGACCCAAGGGCATAATAGAAATTTTCTTTTATTTATTAAATAATTAAATTAATTATTTAATTATTTTTCCAGGGGCTTAATTGCATAATTTTTCCAAAAATTGGGCCATAAAGTAAATTCGGAGAATTTCTGGGGTCAAACCGTAATTAAGAAAAGGTTTGGTTTATGTGGTTTTAATTAAATAAGAAAACCAGTGGGTTCAGTCACATTTAAAATGAACCGGTCCGGTTTTAATTGAACCAATCCGGTTTGGTTGGCTTGAAACGTAATGCTGACGTCATGATGACGTCAGCCCTAACTGATTTAAATTTTAAAATTTAAATCTCCAAACGTCACCGTTTAAATAACCATAACCGGATTTGACCCGAACCCGTAACCGACCCATAGACTGACCCGACCCGAACAGTGTCGTCTTCCCCATGAGGGTCGACACTGTTCATCCGAAAACCCTAAATTTTTCAATTCTATTTCGTACAATTTTACTACTCCATTCTTCCTGTTTCCTTTTCCAATCAATTCCTAAGACCTTTGGGCACGTTTTAGTATCGATTTAGGGCTTCGAATATGGCTCAGGTGTTCGGTTCAAGTCACGATAATCCGAACTGTAGCATGTCGGTTCATGCTCGTTTCTTCACCATTTTTAGAATGGTTTGGTTGTGCGTGACCCTCAAGGTATGGGGATTCAGGTTTCATTCACAATGGTAAGTTTAACAGCGAGTTTTTGGGTTTGGGTTTTGGAACCCGTACCTGCAACTCGCTTTCTCATGGTCATTTCTTTACAATTTTGATCGCGGTCACGTGTTTTGGGGATGTTTGTAGGGTCTACTAGAAGTCTTGATAGGCCAAATTGGGTTTGGGGAAGCTTGATTCAGTTTCATCATTTTGGGTATTGCATTTCAGTAAAATTTTCTTCCCCCCTGTAACCTCCATTTTCTCCCTCGATTTTCCATGATTTTAAACCATTTTTCTTGCAAAATAAAGCTCATTCTACATAGATTAAGACCCTATGTTTTCATGCTATAATATGAACGAAATCGACTTAAATTTTGGTTGGGAATTTACCTGTTTGAGCGGACTGTTCCCAATTTCTTCCTCCTCCTTCGGTTTCCACTTCACCTTCTTGCTTCAACTCCCCTTTTTCCTTCTTCCAGAGCTCTCTCTCTCTCTCTCTCTCTCTCTCTCTCTCTATCTTTCTCTCTTTCCTTCACTATTGTTTCCATGGGTGTGCATATAGTTAACGTGTATAGGTGGAAGAGCTTTGGTGGCTGCCACCTTTCCCTCACCCACCTCCCTTCTCATCAGCAATCATACTCTTCACTTTTTCTGAATTGGGCCATGCTCTCCTCCATACCTCTTCACCTAATAGCATATAATATACATATATTGCACATCATCCCCTTACCTCCATGTCTCCATGTATATATATATATATATATATATATATATATATAACACAACACACACACACATGCACTGTTCATCCCTATATATATGTATATATATTCATTTATCATTTAAACATATATATATATATACACACATGCATATTTGGTCACACATACACATACACATCTTTCCTCTTCTTTGTTTTTTTTTTGTCATTATTATTTTTTATTGTTATATTTTATAATTATCCTCATAATTTATATTACATATAACTAATATTCAATTTAATAAATTAATTATGTTAAATTAATTTATTTTACACTCATTTTCTATAGCCTCGTAAAACGTGCCGCATGACCCGACATTCTCGGGTCGGGGTATTACAAATATAAATTTTTATTATATAATTCATAACACTTTAGTAATAATGACTTTCAATTTTAATAGGCAAATAATATCTTGTTGATGCGGGATACATGTTAAGGAGTGGACTTATTGCACCTTATAGAGGCGTACGTTATCATTTAAAAGAATACACAAAACATCATCCAGAGAATCCTCGAGAATTATTTAATCTTCGACATGTTTCCTTACGTAATGCAATTAAGAGAGCATTTGGTGTATTAAAGAAACGATTTACTATTATAGGAAGCACAATAGAGCCCACTTATTCAGTTGAGACACAATCAGAGATTATTTTAGCATGTTGCATTCTTCATAATTATTTAATAGGTGTAGATCCTGATGAAGGGATTATTAATGAAGTGGATCAAGAACTTTTAAACCAACCTCCCGACGAAGAAGAGGTTCATGCTTCAATGGAAGTAGATGAAGATGCTACTCGATGAGAGTATATAAGAGATTCAATTGCTATTAGCATGTGGAATGACTATGTAGTTGATCAAATGTGATATTTAGCTACTTGGTTGGTTATAGCAAAACATACTTATTTGGTTGTTTGATAAGCACTCAGAATCTTTATTTTGTTTAGACTTATTATTTATTTGTTATTATGTTATCATGTTATGGTTTTAATCACCTTTATTTTGTTTAGACTTATTATTTTCTACTCTTATGTTACATCCAAAAATTATATATTTATTGTATGTTTTTATTTTGCTTCAATATTTTACATTGTATTTAATTTTCTTGTATGTTTTTTATATAGATAATACAAATGAGTAAAAAGGTAAAGATGAATGACACAAGCAAAGGGGATAGATTTATATGGACAGCTCTAATGGGTGATGCATTAATGATGCATTTTATCAGCAAAATGTCATAGGAAACAAGATTGACGGCACTTTCACCACAAAAGCATATGATGAGGTTGTGAAAGAATTATGTGAAAAACTTGGTATGGATGTGAACAAAGATAGAATAAAGAATCGTCTAAAAACTAATAAAACGCATTTTAATGAGTGCTTTGATTTGTTTAACTATGGTTTGAGTGGATTTTCTTGGAGTCCAATAACAAAATTATGGAGTGCTGAACCAGAAGTTTGGAAGTCACTAATAGAGGTATGATTTGTTATTGATTTACTGATTATGTTTTTATTTTTATTAACAAAAATTTTTTCTTTATATATACGTTAATTTGACTACTGTTTATGTTTTTTTAACAGGTAAAATCTAATGCTGAAAAATGGAGGACTACACCAATTAACCATTATGACAAGTTATGTGAAATGTTTGCCAAAGATAGGGCAACAGGTGCTGGTGCGGAAACTGCAAAGGAAAAACGACGACGATGGGTTAGCTTAACTAGTGAGGATCCTTTGGAAAGCATTCATAATATTGACCAACTAGTATCACAAAATGAAGTAACTTTGGAAAACTTCATTTGTGATTTGGATGATGACGTGGAAAATATTACGTCTCCTAAAGCACCTTCTAGTGTACCTTCTCAAAGTGCAACATCAAAAAAGAAAAACAAAATAATGAGATATGATGATGAGAAAGATGTTCAAATGGTTAAGGCAATTGAATCTGTTGCTGAAGCTATCAAAGAAGGCAATGCTATTTATGAGAAATATCATCAGCCAGTTTATTCAGAGAAAGAAGTCTACAATGAATTAACAGCGATTGGAGTTCAGGAATTCCTTCTTGATGATGCTTATTTATATCTTACTAGCCATCCTGATAAGATGAGGCAATTCTTAGGTTGTCCATTTGAAAGGCGCAAGGGAATTTTGGAGAGAATGATGCAGTCATAGAATGCCATGTTTACTTATGGATATGCTCTCTTTTGATGATAGTAACTGTTTTTTGTTGACAAAAACTTATTTGGATATTTTATTTTTGGTCACTTTGGACTAGTCATGTTGATTTTTTAAGAAGACTAATGTTATGTTATGTTTATTTTAATAAAAATTACAATTAGAGATTGAATTATGTCCATGTCATAAATGCAGTTTGTCACGCCCCGGATTTCCACGAACCCGGGGAGCGACTGAACGAAACAAAAGAAAGGAAAAGAAGTGACAATTCGGTAAATTAAATTGAAATCTCCATCATCATTCCTCAAGTTTCTCCCAACAATTTAAGTAAAGATTCGACATTCAATATAACTCAAAATCGTTCCTCAACATAGCTCAAGTACTCCTCTCAATTAATGCCCAAATACTGTAAATCATATTTAAAAACGGTTCTCAAAATGTTTTCAAAACCTTTCTCAAAGTGCTCTGTAACGGTTGCCCAAAAAAAGGTCTCAAAATACCCTAAAGTATAGTCCAAGAAGTGGTCAATATTAAACTTAAATGCTTGTTCCAATTAAAGCCCCAAACAATTTAAATCATGTTTAAAAATGACCCTTAAAATAGCCTTAAAGTATCTCCAAAATTTTCCCCACAGTGATGTCTCTGATAACCTCGAAATTTTCTATGACATGGTCAAAAGATAGTCAAATATCAGCCCAAAGTTGGTCCTAGTGGATGGCCAAACATGGCCTTGAAATATAGTTCACAACATGACCAAAACATAGCCTACAAAAGTCCCTAAAATAGTCCTTAATGGGGTTCAAACATGTCCCAAGAATTATCCAAACATGGCCCAAAATAATGTCCAAATGTAGCCCAAAAGGTGTCCCAAAAATGGCTCAAAAAGGTGGCCAAAAAGGTGGTGAAACAGGGCTAGACAGCAGGTGCAGCAGGTGAGCAAGGCAGGGTAAGGCAGGACGCGCAGGGGCAGGGCCACGCGCGCGCGGGTGTGGGCGCAGGTGGTTGACTGGCGCGCGCGCGGGGCAGTTCAGGCCTGTTCTGGCACTGTAGCATAGAGACCTGATGTTTTGATTTTCTGAATTTCTGAAATTTCATTGTTCATGGCTGCAACCAATTTGTCCAATTTTTGACTTTTCTTTCAAGTTTTTCAAGACCATTCTTTCTCCATTATTGGCCCACTTATTCTAGGTTTTTAAACTTTCTTTTTTTTTTTTTGGGCATTTATTTCCCCCACTTGGTTTGTGTTTTTAACACTTAACTAAGGTTCAAATTTTCCTAAAAATTGGACACGGTCTCCCTTATTTTTCTAAGGTTCTTCTCACCTAATTTTTCACAACATATATGAGTATAAATGCGTCAAAAATCCACCCTCACTCAGTGGCCACAATTGTCATAGTTCAATATACATCTATCAACTACTTCCCATACATCCAGATAATACATGTTTAATTAAAAACATCATACATTCCTTACAAAAATGGTCCTAGGCCTCATGTTTACAAGTTGTTCAAATAAGAAACAAAATAAAATGGGCTTATGCCCTTACATTCAAAACACGCCTCAAGGGCCAAATCTTCTACAAAAATCCATTTTTCTTCCATTTCTTCAACACTCAAGGAAGTCTCAAATAGTTGGTGCCTCATCTGAAATATATTGCCCACAAATGGGTCAGCTCAACTGCTGGTATGATAACTCACTAATACTAGCAACAAATTTAGGACGTGGCATGTGCAAGTGTACATTTTCAAATTATAATTTCCCATCCCGTTGTTCAATGCAACGCAAATACACTATGCATGACTCACACATGCAAACTCTATGCCACACATGTCTCGCTTCACGGTTCTTCCCCGTTGGCATGCAAGTACCAATATATGTCTCGCTTTTCGATCCGGACCTCGATGGCGTGCGAGTACCAATGGCCAATTTTGGATTTTTCACCACAGGATCTACACCCTCATAATGTCCAGCATCGCGTGCTGACCCACACCATGTTTCCAAGGAATCACTTTATGCCAAGATGCCATGATTTCATCATGCAAGTTCAATGTGACAAATGATCAAACACATGGTGTGCATTTTCAAGTCATGCATTAAACCCCACACAATTCATAACTTTAAGTTCCCATAAATTGCTTCACATGACATAGGTCATAACCCCACACTTTAACACATTTCTAAATTTGATGTAAATATAGCTGTTCTAAGCCCATTGCACGTCAGATCATCTTTCCAATAGTTAATGGTTGCCTCCCGAGCTTCAGTACTTGTAATAGAACAGTGGATGTAGATTAATTTCGACTGTCTCATCACAGTAAGATAAGAAAGCAAACTTAATCAGACAAATAGGAACCCGATATCGATCTTATATCACATAGAGTGGAAGCAAACTTTGCCGAATTTCGTAGCAGACTGTTCTGAACCAAAGACTTGTGAAAATAACTAGGCAGCTTGTGCCCGTTGTTCTGATGATTGAAACTTCTGTTTCTGAGCCCCTAGGATCGGTATATATCAGAGCTGTCGGTCTTTGTTGTATACATGGCTTGTTAAGGGTTAATGATGTGGGCAAGACTGAAGAGTCTATATGTCACACACGTGGCCCTGTCTTTTGCTTTCCTGAGAGGGTGGTTTAATGCACCATTTATTACGCCACCATCGTTTGAGTTTTCGGAGCCAACTCTTCGCCTAACCGTTGTGACGGTTCGACTGGGTGTCTTTTAGGATTGAAGGGTCTATATATACGGGAAAGGGGGCATACGGTTGCGCCCAATCTTTTTGCCTCCTTGTTCTCAAACTGTTCCCTTGTTTAGATGTCGCCGAAAACTTGCCGTTTGCCCGGAGATGATTGACAATTCCCAGTCAGAGTTAAAAATGATTAAACTGTGGCCGAGAGTTACCCATCCTTCTGATTCAGTCTCCAAGGAAGGATTAGAGGAGGCGAAGATCTCCTTGTCCATTTTAGCATCCGGCCGTGATTTCATCACTTGGAGGGGGTCCTTCCTTGATTCAACTGAGGCCTGGAGCATTAATGATGAAGACGAAGGTGGGCCGCCTCCTCCCCTTTGTGACTTGGCAGAGACCCTTGCTTAAGTTAGCTTAGGTGTTGTGCTGAATTTGAGGAAAACAAATGTGGAGAATGAAAAGTCTCCTGAGACCCGAGCCCTCATCATCCGTTGGTATTGAGATAAGTGATAGTGATGACGAAATGGCCTGGGTGCTTCTTTCTGCAGATTGGGGTTCAGAGTTCCATCCTTTCAAATGCAAGCCGGTGGCGGCGGTAATGGAGGTCCGGAACCTGGGTCCCTTTCTCATCCGAGGAAGAAAGCCATGATGTTGCAAGCGTAGTGGTGTCCTTATTGTAGCTTCTATAGCCGTTTTATTTCCAGTCTTCTTGTACTGATGTAATTCTTGTGAATCATTAATAAAATTGAATCTTCTTCCTTCAAATCTGGTGTACTTTGTGTTTGGATGTGTTCTTTTGAAGTTGAAACACACTGCTTGACCAATAACCTTGTCTGTATGTTCTGAGAATAGATCAAAGAAACTTACATAAAACTGGTGTTTTGGATTAAAGCTTTTTAAACCGACTTGATACTGAAGTGTCGTTGCTCGGTAGTTCATAGGCCAAGTAACTTAGGAATCAGTTCGGAAGATCTGCCGATCTAAGGAACTTGCATAAATAATTGTAGTTAGAGAGTGGTCGAAGACATCGGAACTTCTATTTCTGGATGGTCTGGACCACTGGAACTGTATATTCAACGGACCAAGTTCTAAAGGCTTTGTATATTGAAAATGGACCAGGCTTTGAAGGCCTGTACATTAACAAATGGACCAAGCTCTGAAAGTCGGTGCCCTAGGTATGGACCAAGTACTAAGACTTGTGCATTATTGATGGACCAGGCTCTAGAGGCCTGTGCATTAGATATGGACCAAGTACTAGGACTTGTGCATTATAGATGGAACAGGCTCTGGAGACCTGTGCATTAGATATGGACCAAGTACTAAGACTTGTGCATTATAGATGGACCAGGCTCTAGAGGCCTGTGCTTTAGATATGGACCAAGTACTAAGACTTGTGCATTATAGATGAACTAAGCTCCGGAGGCCTGTGCATTAGATATGGACCAAGTACTAGGACTTGTGCATTATAGATGGACTAGGCTCTAGAGGCCTGTGCATTAGATATGGACCAAGTACTAAGACTTGTGCATTATAGATGGACCAGGCTCTGGAGGCCTGTGCATTAGATATGGACCAAGTACTAAGACTTGTGCATTATAGATGGACCAGGCTCTGGAGGCCTGTGCATTAGATATGGACCAAGTACTAGGACTTGTGTATTGTAGATGGACCAGGCACTGGAGGCCTGTGCATTAATAGATGGACCAGGCATTGGAGGCCTGTGCATTAATAGATGAACATTCTATGGAGGTATAAAAGAAAGAACTTTTATTGATAGTACTTCCGTAAATGTTCTACATTCCAAGGCCTAGGAACGGGTTTCCCAGCCATGTCCTCCAGCCTGTCACGCCCCGAATTCCGAACGAACCCGGGGATGCGACTGAAGGAAACAAAAGAAGAAAATAAAATAAAATATAAATAAATAAATAACGATTTAACGAATTTTTAACTAAGTTTACTAATTTAGATACAAGCCTATTCCACTAACATAATTATGCATCCGTATATCTCTGTCAATACACATCCATTCCTGTTTTATAAAAATTTCGGCAGAACCTCCTTTGTTTTTCGAGCCTTTTTCCCCCTGATAAACACAATACATCATATATCATCATATAAATATAAATACATCACAATCCATCCTCACTCGATGGCCACAACCTTATCAAAGTTAAATATACATTGTCTAATTATCCAATCCAAAATATACAACCATGATACAACATATATGTCATTGGGCTTAAGCCCGTACATCACAAAACATGCCTCTCGGGCCAAATATCCATCTACAATCAAGTCTCCTCCACTCAACTAAACTTCCTCAAGCCTCAAGTGTCGGGAATATCATCTGAAATATGGTTCCCACGAATGGGTCAGCGCCAACATGCTGGTATGGTACAATACTAATGCAAGGAATAAAATTGAGTCGTGGCATGTGCAAGTGTACATGTATATCTACATGCCTCCCTAATCATTCATACAATATGATGGCAATATACAAACTACACATCTGTATAAAACCCTATATCACGTTCACAAATTCATCAACACAATGCACAGGCAACATGCGTGACACACCCATGCATCTCAATGTCACACCCATGTCTCGCTTCACGGTTCTTCTCCGTTGGCATGCAAGTACCAATATATGTCTCGCTTTACGGTCCGGACCCCGTAGGCTTGCGAGTACCTAATGGCCAATTTTTGAGTTTTTCACCACAGGATCTGCACCCTCATAATGCACCAGCACCTCGTGCTGACCCACACTATGCTTTCAAGGAATCACACGATGCCAATATGCCATGATTTCATCATGCAATATCGCAATCTCAATAAAACATTTCACCAATGCATAAAACATGCTTTTTAAACAATATCATCCTTTTAAAAAATAACAATAGCATCTGAATCAGAAGAACTCATCCACAAATATACGCATCATGCACAATCAATCTCAATACTTATACAATCCACATGTCACAACATCAACAATCCTTCTAAAACATAAATCACATATGATGGCAACGCAAGAAGTAAGTCACAATTCCCAAATAATCATAAAGAACACAGAAACATATAAACAATCAACTCAAGGAAGCAATTAAGTCCTACGTGATCTTCTATCAGCAGACAAGCACAAAAAGCATTCAAGCAATATACACATCAATCCTAATTTAATTCTATTCCTTACTTAGTAAAGTACCATACCCGATCGGGTTATCTCAACCCCAAGAAGTCATGTCCACTACTCAGTCAATTGGTGAATAACGTAATCCTCCTACTGTAGCTGTTTAGAGAGTCCTCGCCTTTCTCTTCGATGTTCCTAAAACCACAAAATGTAACTCAGTCGGTTGGTTACTTGAATGATGCTATTCATCAAATTTTATGTCTTTTTATGATTGGTATTTCTTTTACTCAATTAGGCTTCACCATTGAATCCGGAACGCCGAACAAAGTCGGTTCAGGCTTTCGCGGAATTCAATTTGGACATTTGTACCCTAAAGGGTAAAATGGTCATTTGGTCCTTTCACGGTTTCCCAATTCCCGAGGTCTCTTTTCATAAATTGGACCTTACCGTTGAATTCAAAACATTCAAAATAATAAAAATCCACTCTTCTCTTGTTTCAATCAAGGTTCGTTTGATTAGTCTTTCAACTCAGTGGCGTTTTGGTCATTTTACCTTTTAAATTATCATTTAATTAAATATTATTTTATTCACTTGGATCAATTCACAATTCACTCAAATTTCTGGGTATAATTAAAATCTCACGAGGTTCTATTCATTGCCCATAATTTTTCCAATTCCTATAAGTTTATTTATATTATTTTTTTCCGTACGTTTCCAATTTAAACCAATTATTGGATAGCTTCTCCTTTTCAACCAAACACTTCCCGAACTCAAATCTAAAATTTTACCCATACAGTAATATTGTTAGGCAGCTATCTGAATGGTTGAGTTGAGTCGGACTCAACCCGGTTTGGCCCGAATAAAAATACAAAACTCAATCGTTAAATTCTGTTCGGATTATTTTTCTGCATTCCCATTTGATCTAAAACAATTTCTATATTTAATGAAATCCCACAATCAATTTAATTATTCATGTTTCTAAAATTTCAAGACTAAAATTTAGTATTTTACCATGTTGTTTCGCGTTTCTTCAATCCAAATTCATCCGGTTTGCCGCGCTACTGCCGCTACCGCCACTCTCTCCCTGTTTCGGTTTCCCTTCTGCTCAATTTATTTCAACTCCACAGCATCACCAACTAAGCCCCTCAAATTTTCCTACAGATCCCACTTTAACGCCTCTGCCATCTTCAATTCCTGCCTTCCTAACCTCACTAATTCTTAACAGCTCACTGGCGTCCCTCTAAATCGACAGTGTCATCCTGTTTGACGGCAAGAAGTTTTCCCTGAAATCGAGATTCATGTCCGTGTATACACAACCGACTGCACTACAACCAATCAATTGACTTTTACACCATTTGATTTGCAGGGTATTGTCTTTGGCGAGATTTTGGAAAAAACTCTGGATTTGCAGATTTAAGAATTGAACTTGTCGACTAGTGTTCCAACTGTGTCTTCGTCACCACCACACGACACACACACACACAACCCCAATGCGATTCAGCCCCTGACCTACAAAATCCCCTGTTCCAACGTTACACCAATACACACATATATCTACATGTTATCATGCCCCTAAAAATCTGCAGCAACCAACCCATTCAAATCAATCAACCACTGTGCTTCCGTCTCTCCTCCATCTCCACAAAATCCCAGCTTCAACAACTCCAATTCATCACAGCAACCAAAACAGAAAAGAAAAAGATGGAGATAAAACCTGTCGCCCCTTTCCGATTCAATCAAGTCGTCACCGTAGCCACCGACAAAACCGCACAACACACACACAATTTAGCCGCATCAGAACCCCCTCTGATCTGCGGCTCACCCACTGCTTCGCCGCCTCTGGAAATCCCAAAACCCATCGCCACTCCGTCGACCCGTCCGTTTCTCTCTCGCGACCACCGCCGCCTCACCCCCTTTCCTTTCTCTCTTCTTTCTTTCTCTCTTTTCTTCCTTCCTGTTTTCACGCGACCTGTCCGCCCCTCCTTTATTCACTTTTCTTTCCTTTTCTTTTGTTACACCCTTTTACAACCACACACTTCATATATCATATTCATATATTTTTCTACTGCACCCTACAACCACATATTTGCACCGCCCCTCTATTCCACCGTCACAACACATATGTAGCTCACTCATGCAATATATATATATATATATATATATATATATACATTTATACTTATATAATTAAATCTCTAAATATCTCTTTTTCTCGGCTGTAATCTCAAGCCCACATTTATTGATTTTTTTTTTTTTGTCTGGATAAATTTTATATTTCTTAATAATTAATCCCCTCATGGCGTACTATATATTCAAGTCTATCTCCAATTATTATCGTCACATACCCTTTCTATTCATTCATTTATTATTTTTTTTTTTTTCAAATCTCTACACAGCCAATAAGTGGTAGGCCTAACAACCTTTGTTACTCTGTAGGGGCCTTCCCAATTGGGTGATAGCTTTCCCATTGTGGGATCCTTGGTGTTAGGAAAAACCCTTCTCAAGACGAGGCCCCCAACTTGGAAGTTAACGGGCTTGAGCCCTACTTTGGAGTTGTCGACCATTCTCTGCTGATAAGCTTCCGTTCTGATCCTTGCTTGATCCCTCTTTTCTTCGAGCAAGTCAAGGTTTTCTGTAAGCTGCTGATCATTGGGCCCTTGGTCTAAGGCCTCAGTCCTTAGGGTCGGAATACCGATCTCCACAGGGATCACTGCTTCTGTACCGTAGGCAAGCGAGAAGGGAGTTCTTCTGGTTGTTCTGTAAGCCCAAAGAACCCTGGGAAGTTCTTCAACCCACCTTCCCTTGGCTTGCTCCAATCTTTTCTTCAATGCATCAAGGATTGTTCGGTTGGTGACCTCTACTTGCCCGTTTGACTGCAGATGGCCTGGAGAAGCAAAATGTTGCTTGATGTTGAGATTTTCACAGAATTTTTTAAAGACTTTGCCAGTGAACTGCGTGCCATTATCAGATATGATCACGCGTGGTATGCCGAACCTGCAGACAATGTTCTTCCAAGTGAAGTTTTCGACCTCCTTTTCTGTGATGTGGGTTAAAGGTTCAGCTTCAGCCCATTTAGAAAAGTAATCAATGGCTACCAAAAGGTATTTCCTGTTTGGTGTGGCTTTAGGCAGTGGACCCACAATATCCATTCCCCACTGAGCAAAGGGCCAAGGACTGGCAATTGGGATGAGCTTATGATGGGGCTGGTGTTGATAAGGAGCGAACCTTTGGCACTTCTCACACTTCTTGACATATTCCTTAGCCTGCTTCAGCATGCTGGGCCAGTAATAGCCTTGTGACAGAGCTCGGTGGGCTATTGTTTTGCCCCCATTATGGTTCCCGCAAATACCTTCATGTATTTCAACCAAGACATACTGTGACTCTTCTGGAGTCGAGCATTTTAACAAGGGCTAAGAATAGGACCTTCTGTAGAGCATGTTGTTCAGGATCAGGTACAGAGCTGCTCTGATCCGGATTCTCCTTGCTTTGTTTTTATCCTCTAGGAGGAGCCCCGAGCTTAAGAACTAGAGGATCGGGGTCATCCAGTTCTGGGGCTGTTCAGTAATTTGGGCCACTTGGGATCCTTCTATGCTGGGTACTAGCTGATAGGAGATTTTTATTGCAGATTCCTTTTCTGCCATCAGGTGGGATGCCATGTTTGCCAAAACGTCTGCTCGGTGGTTCTGGCTTCTTTCTATTTTCTGGATGGAAAACGTCTAGAAGGAGGACTTTAAGAGCTTTACCAGTTCGGAATACCGCAACATCCTGTCGTCCTTTATGGAGAATTCTCCCAAGACTTGGCTGACCACCAATTGGGAGTCTGAGAAGACTTCAAGGTTTTGAACCTCGCGTTCCAGAGCCAATCTTATGCCTAGGATTAGGGCTTCGTATTCTACTTCATTGTTGGAGGCTCTGAACCCCAGGCTAACTGCCTTTTTTTAAAGGAGCCCATTAGGGGACTGTAATACCAAGCCTACTCCTGAGCCCTAATCGGTTGACGATCCATCGATATAGAGCAGCCAGGTTCCTGAAGTTTCGATGAGCTGTGCCTTGACTTGAAGTGCCGGGGTGAACTCGGCAACGAAATCTGCCAAGGCCTGTCCTTTGATGGAGTTCCGTGGTACATATGATATATCAAATTTCCCTAACTCCACAGACCACTTCACTAATCTTCCTGAAACCTTAGGCTTCCTCAATATTGACTTCAGAGGATAGGCAGTTGGGACTTCAATGGGATGAGCTTGGAAATAAGGTCGGAGCTTCCGAGCTGATATTACCAAAGTAAAGGCTAGTTTTTCGACCTCTGGGTATCTCTTTTCTGTGTCGAGTAGTGCCCTACTGACGTAGAATATGGGCCTTTGTAGTCCCCTATCCTGCTTGACTAATGCGGAGCTGACCGCGTTTTCAAAGACTGCAAGGTACAGGAGCAGCTTTTCCCCTTGCACCGATTTTGACAGAAGTTCTGGAGAGGCGAGATACTCCTTCAGTTCTTGAAAGGTTTTTTTGCACTCCTCGGTCCATTGTAAGGTCTTGTTACCTTTTAGAGCTTTGAAGAAAGGTAGACAACGATCAGTGGATTTGGAAATAAATCGGCTCAGTGCTGCTATTCTGCCATTCAGCGCTTGGATATATTTCTTGATTTTTGGAAACTCCAGCCCAATCAGAGCCTGGATCTGAGTGTGATCTCCTTCAATGCCTCTCTATGAGATGATATATCCTAAGAATTTTTCCTTTGTCACCCCGAAGGTACATTTCGAGGGATTGAGCTTCATCTTGTGTTGTCTTAGGATATCGAAGGTCTGGGATAAGTGCTGGAGGTGACTGCCTTTCTGTAAACTTTTGACCAACATGTCGTCGATATATACCTCCATGGTGCTGCCGAGCAGTGAGCTGAACATCCTATTGACCAGCCGCTGGTAGGTGGCCCCGGCATTCTTTAAACAGAAGGGCATTACTCTGTAGCAGTAGAGACCTCGTTCGGTTATGAAAGCTGTCTTCTCCTAGTCTGGAGGATACATTTGAATTTGGTTATACCCAGAATAGGCATCCATAAAACTCATGAGTTCGTGCCCTGCAGTAGCGTCAACCAGTTGGTCTATCCTTGGTAATGGAAAGCTGTCTTTGGAGCACGCCTTATTGAGGTCTGTATAATCAACACAGACCCTCCACTTGCCATTTTTCTTCTTGACCAGGACGGTATTGGCTAGCCACTCGGGGTAGAACACTTCACATATCATTTCGGCTTCAAGCAACCTCTGGACTTCTTCGTTTATGATCTGATGCCGCTCCGGGGCTAGCGGCCTTCTTTTCTGTCTCACTGGTGGGTGATCTAGGTCTACCATCAGTTTGTGAGTCATAAGGTTAGAATCTATACCCTTCATATCCTTGGTCTCCCAAGCGAATACAGAGAGGTTGTCTTTCAGAAACCTGATTATCTCCTCCTGCTCGGTGTGATATCCCGACTCGGGATACGACACGTATACCGAGGCAAGTTGATTGAATAGTATAATATGGGCTATTTAGAGCTCTAAATTATTTTATTGTATGTACAGAATAGTATCAATAATATGGCCAGTGTCGGGTAACACCCGAGCAACTCGGAACCTTACCTCGAAAAGCGTGCATGCATGCAACCCATGCATGCATACGTACGTACACATGCATAGTTCACGGAATATTAGTGTATGTGTACGTGATTAAAAATATAATTATACGTATTTATATGATTATAAATACATGTATAAAAATATGTAATCGATGTGTATATATATATATAACATGGTTATACATGTATTTATGTATATGTGTAATAAATAAAAAGGAAAAGAAAACAAAAAAGGGAAAATATCAGTGTGTGCATCACTGTGTGCATCACTGTGTGCATTACTGTGTGTGTGTGTGTGTTTGGGAAACCCACCAACCGACTTGGTGAGGTGGTGGGTGTGTATATGTAATATATGTATATATGTATATTGGAGGGTACGTGGATGGCTACAGGTGAGGGGGCAGTTCTCTGCAGTCAAGGATGACTGCAAGAGAGAGAGAGAAAGAGAGAGAGAGAGAGAGAGAGAGAGAGAGAGAGATAAGGTAGAGAGAGAAAGTGAGGCGGTTGGTGTGTGCTTATATATATATGTATACGGGTTTGTGAGTTGAGAGGTTAGAAAAGAAGGGAAGGGTCAGGAACTGAAGGGAAGAAGAAGAGAGAGAGAGAGAGACTGATTCAGAAACAAAGAGGTTGGAGGGTCACAGAGGGCTAAAAACCGAAACCCAGGTAAGAGTTTTAAATTCTATTTTTGATTTTTAGTTCATGAAACTTAAATATGATTGTAGGGTCGTATAGATGAATTAAAAAGGAATTTAATGAAAGAAAAATGAAGGAAAACGGTTGAAAGATGAAAGAGAAAAATGAAGTTGCAGGTATAGGGATAATTCGGGTAGCTTGGACTTCTCTAATATTTTATGCGTAAAATGGTGTTCAAATAACCTAGATCTAAACCTTACAAGTGCAGAAAACTAAATGAAAAAGAAAGAATGAAAAATGATGAAGAAATCATAGGGAAAATGAGAAAAACCAGCTCACCGGAAAACCGGCCGGAGCTATTAACCTTTATATTCGAGAAGAATGGGAAGGTCTTGAGGGAAATGGAGGATAGGAATGAGGTCGTGGGGAAGAAAGGAAGAGAATGGAATTCAAATGGGGGGGAAAAACCATCGAAAATTGGTTGCCGTCACCGGAGAAGGTGACGGAACCCTAATACAGGCTCACCGGAGCCTTGATGGAGATGATCGGAAAATCGGGGAGGCTACCGGGTTAAGTCTAGACGGATTCGGGTTGGATCCGGGTCGGGACCCGACCGGATATGAAACGGGACCAAAACTGTGTCGTTTGGCTTTTTAATTTAAATGGGTTTTGGGTTGTTTGGCTGTGGAGATAAGAAATGGAAATTGGGTTTGGGTTTATTCCAACCACGGATAAGGATAGGGCCTGGATTATTGAAATCTGGTTCTTGAATGAAACTGAACCGTTTGGTTCAGGAGAAGGACTGACCGGTTTAGGGTTTTTAGGTCTGAACCAACTGGTTCAGACCTCAGCTTTAGGAAATTGTGAACCGGCCCCAAATGTTTTGAAAAATTTCACTGTTGCCCAAATATAAAAATTAATTAAATATTAATTTTTACAATAATGCCCCTATTCCAAAAAGAGGTCAACGAAGTCCAAACGATGCAAATGAATAGTCAAAACCTATTATCTCGGACGTTCTGAGTCCAGTGGTGGGGTCCGTTTTATGAGATGAGACCCCGAAGGATAAAATACCGTAAAAGTGCAAAATGACCATTTTGCCCTTTTTAGTGCAAAGGTCCAAATGGAATTCCGCGAAAGCCTAATCCGACTTTCTTCAGCGTTCCGGACTCAATGGTAAAGTCTAAAATAGTATTTGAAATACTTATGATAGAAAGGCATAAAATTTGATGAATAGAATCTATTCTAAAATGTATTCACTGATATATAGGAAACTCGAAAGGCAAAGGTACACTCACGGATTTCTGAGATAGAATCACGATAGAGGTAAGTGGATCACTTTCTCTTCCATGTGGTGTTTCTAAAGCCAAGTTTATTCATTACTGCCAAACTTGTACTCTTGAAAGTACTTCATGTTATTGTTATCCACAATGTGATATTGTTCTATCTTGTGGACATTGATTGACTATTGTGCTATTGTTATCATATTGAACCATGCCTTGAAAGGCTTACTGTTATGCTTTACTGTATATATGATATTCCATTTTCATACTCCTTATGGAATCACAAATGATCATGCTATGTTTATAAATGCTGGAATTGTGCTCAGTCACAATATCCATCTAATGCTTCTGTGACGAACTAGTCCGTGAACGGACGTGTGGCAAAAGATGTGAGTTTAACTGAGAGGTATGCCGGGCCTCGAAATACGTAGAGGGACTGCCATCCCCTACTACAGATTATAAGCATCTCCATTGGATTATTGTTATGGATATATTGTTGAATGGTTACTGTTCCTTATGGATTACTGTTTCTTATGGATTATCTTACGTTGTTCATTGGTTTGATTGTAATCGATTTATTGTGGCAGTACTTTTATTGTGACAGGTTATTGTTGAGAAACCCTATCACTGCTTATTCATTACTCTTGATTGTATATTGTGACCCCACTATTTATTGGCCATCATGGCAACTGTTCTTATTGGCTATCACAGCATCTCCTTTCTTATAATTGGCTATCATATTTTGTTCATGGATTCATGTTCTTTATAATCATCGATACCAATGTCGGAGATCTGGTTTACTTGCTGAGCTTCATAACTCATTCCACCCCACTTACCCCCATTTCAGGTGATGACGCTGCGAGACCCCAGTAGGAGTCTGAGAGCGTAGGGGGACATTTTGAAGCACTGTATCAATCTATGTTAGTTCTCCCATGTATTCACCACCCCCGGGTGCTGGTTACGTTTAGTTCTCATTTTGTTTCATGTAGAACTATGTCATGTATTTAATAGACTTCCGCTGTTTAATTTATTTAAAGAGACTTCCGCTGGATTACTGTAATTGATAAAGACTTCCGCTGTTTATTGTTTAAAATTTTTAGTACATTGCATGTTAGTACTATGATACAGGAATGGAAAAAGTAGGGACGGCCTTCGGGTCGGCCTCACGACACGAGATCTGCATAGGGTGGATTTTGGGTCGTGACACTCGGTGTGTGTTAGGTCTGGGCCAATGTATAAGTAACGCCCCTCTGATTCCGAGCTAACCAATATTTTAATGGGCTCGCCAATAGACTTGGCCCGACTGTCCCGTCCCCTTGGGCTTAGGGGTTCTTCGATGCTGGAAGGGCAACCCTCCTCCTCGGGAGTGTGGGAGAGAGCTGGATCCGCACAGTCCCGGGTGTACTGTGATTGCTATTTGACAGTTTTCTCCTTGGGTGCAATGGCATGGCACTCTTGAGAGGTTGGTTGGCACCCTTTGACAGAATAAACATTCTGGTTGTGAACAAACTTTAGACATTGATGGAGGGTCGAGGTGACCGCCCCTATCGGGTGCAACCATGGTCTCCCGATTATGACATTGTAGGGAGATTTCATATTTAACACCATGTATTCTAAAATGGTGGTTTTCTGCCCTTCACTTTCTCCTACAGTAGTAGGAAGGTCGATTCTTCCCAAAGGGGTACTGAGATTGCCATCAAAGGCTGCCATCTCGACGGTAGTAGGCTTGATGCTGTAGTGGTCGATCTTCATCTGTTGGAGTGGCTCATAGAACAATATATTCACGGAGCTGCCAGTGTCAACTAGAACTCTTCTGATCTCGAAGTTGGCAATCTTGAGAGTGATGACGAGGGCATCACTGTGAGGACAGTGTACCCCAGACAGGTCCTGTTCGGTGAACTGAATCTCTGGTACTGGCTTGAGCCTTTTTTCCACGTTGATGATTTCCAAAACATCTGGGGCAGCCCGGGCCTCCCGAGCATACCTCTTTCTTGCTCTGTTGGACATTCCTGTCACAGGAGTATCTGCATGGAGGACGTAAATCACATGGTTATTCTGCCTCTGAGGCTCATTCTGTCCTTCCCTCTGCTCCTGTCTCTGCTCAGGCCTCTGATCAGTCCTCTATTGAGGCTTGTCTTCATGGGGGTTCTGCTTTCCGTCCTGCTTAACGAACTCCCGTAGACGCCCCTTCTTTATGAACTGCTCAATCTCATATCGAAGGGTCCTGCATGAGTTGGTCGTATGTCTGTGATCTTTGTGGAAGTTGCAGTACTTACTTTGGTCTCGAAGGCTGGGATCTCCTTTGATCGGTTCCGGCCATCTCAGGTTTTCCCGATCTCGGATCTGTCGGAGTACCTAGTTCTGTGTAGTGTTCAAAGGGGTAAATTTAGTGAACTCCTTTGGTTCGGAATTATAAACAGCCCTGGGTGTTGTTCTCTTTTCTGGACTCCTGGCCCTCTTCTTGCCAGAGTCTCTTCTGTGATCCTCCTTCTTATGAACCTCCCTCTTCGGATTATCTTTCTGGTTCTGCTCTTTGCCCTTCTGAGATGTGCGGTTAGCTTCTTCCAAGTTGATGTACTTCCTGGCCCGGTCCATTAACGCCGCCATGTCGGCAGGAGGGCTTTTGGTCAACGAATCTCTGAAGCCACCGTGAGCAAGTCCAACAGTTAAGGCAACTACAAGGAATCCTGGGCTGTAGTCGGTGATCTTTGTGAGTTCGGTGTTAAAGCGCGCAATGTAGGCTCTGAAGGACTTCTCCTTAGTCTGTTTGACATTTAACAGGAATTCTGGTCCCCTTCTGAGCCTTCTGCTGGTCAGAAATCTGTCCAGGAATTGCCTACCGAGCTCATAAAAGCTGGTAAGTGAGTTCGGAGGGAGGTGGTGGAACCATTTCAGAGCAGTTCCCTTCAAGCTGGTGATGAAAGTTTGGCACATAAAGGCATCAGAGGCTCCGTGAAGGGCCATCGTATGCTGGTAGTGCGATAGGTGATCTCCTGGGTCTCCAGTCCCATCGTACAGGGTGAATTTTGGCACCATGAACTTCCTGTGCCTTTCTTCTGCCATAATGGCGTGAATGAACGGGGTGGCAAGTCTTCCGAGCAGCCTGGCCAACTCATCCTGCTCTAGAGGGTTCTGGGCACCTCTCAAAGCTACTGTTCAGTCCATAGATTCAGAAATTTCTTCGACCCTCTGTGGGTCTCTGAACCGGACCTCTTGTGAACCTTGTCTCATAACCTCAGCTTCAGGGTAGTCGGGCTGAGTATGTCCCTTGGACGGAAGAGGGTTCTGAATTGGAGGGATTGGTGCTGCTTGGGGATGAGGCTCCTGTGGTGCCGGATGTGCTTCTGAAGCCCTTGAGGTCGGGGCTCTAGTAGTGCTTCGGTAGTGGACGTCGGGGATGAAGGCTGATGTTCCCCATCTTGGGGCTGTCGACGGCTATGGATCTTTGCAACTTGAACAACACCCTGGGGGTGCCCACGCTGGTTATTTGGAGCCTGTTCATGGGGCTCTTCATTCTCAGTGATTATATGGGGTTGCGTTCTTTCAGCAACATTAATCGGCAGGTTAAGAGGACTCGTCCCTTGATTTTGTGTGAGCATTGCCAGAGTTCTAGATATGGCGAGTAGCTGTTCCTGCACCAGTTCGTTGTGTCGTTTGATTGATTCGATCTCTTGTCGCATGGGATCAACCGTCGGTCCTCTTGCTCGAGGAATAGGGGGCCGACGTTGAGAGCTTTTTGGGTTCTGAGCGTTCTGTCTCGGTCGGAGATTTGGGGCCATAGTTCTCTGATGAGACAGAGAGTAAGTTTGTGAATAGAGTAGTTAGAGATTAGTCGTTCCCACAGACGGCCCCAAACTGATGCTGCACTTTTTGGCTCGCAATAAATCTGGGCTCCGAGATCTGTAGAACACTCAGAAAGTAGAATCAGAGAGCCACCGGATTGGCTCCGGCGGTAGCCGCTCCGATGCTTAAGTAAACTGAATTGAAAAGACTGTATTGAAAGCCAAAGAATGAGCATAGACCATAATGTGTACCTCTAGGGTTTAATTTATAGATGATGCACTCCCAATTCGATTAGGATTCGGAGCCGAAAATATAGGGATTGCATTGTCGAAGATAGCAGTTACCATGTTGAATACAACCATAATTGAGATATCCATAAGTGGCAGTCTCCTTGTAGAAGACGGTTTCCTTATACTCTGCTCGGTAGGGACGCAAGGCGGCAATGAGATCTGAAATATAAAGAGTGCTCTAGAAGAGTTTTACTCTTAGCATGAGTTCTGAAGTCAGGATGCATAAGCCTGCTCTGTAAGCATATCCTGCTCGGGATGATCGAGCGTAATCAAATCTGCGAGTACACGTGTCTCAAGAAGATTGGTTTGTCAATTTATGGTATATCATATATAAATATATGTGTGAAGGGCGGTGCAAGCGAGTGGAAGAAATATATATATATATATATATGTATTCGTGTTTGTGAAGTGGGAGAGCATAGAGGAGGTCGATGCAGGTGTAGAAATTCAGCAAAAGAAAATAGGAGAAAAAGAGAGGGAAAAGAGCCCACCGTCTTCACCTAGGCCGGTCTTTATTGCCTTTTTTTGAATTTTATTTTTTTTGCTTGACACAACCATCAAGGCAAGTATAGTCTAAGCTCAACTACAAACTCAACCGCCTTTTGCTTTAGGTATTGGTTCTGTCACGACAATCACATTGAATATCTTTACTATTTCAGACCATTTGTATTTTCTCTCTTTCGTATATCTACTTTGGGCACAGAAGAAAGTATCATCGCTTGAACCCTGATATCAACCTTTTGAGTTTTGCGATTTTGAGTTATAGTTGTTTTCCTATCTGGGGTTTGTCTTATTCTTTGTGTTTGATGAATTAGCTGTGAAAGAATTTGGTCCATCTTTGGGATTGGTGCTGTACTATCTGGGTTGAGGAATTATCTGTTGAGCCCCAATCACTCTTTTCAATATTTGGTTTTAGTGTTATAGCTATTGTCTCATCCGCTTTTGTATCATTTCTGGATTTGGTGAATTGGGTATCAAAAAAGTCAATCTACTCTTGATGGTTTCTGCCACCATGAGTTCTTGGGGGTATAGATTTCTAGTTCTTGGAACAATTGGGTTGAATTTGTGAGTTTGGTAACTAGGTTTTTGCATCTAATTTTGAAGTGATTTTGGTAAATTGAAGTTGCATCTTTTGAGCATTTCCAAGCCTTTGAATCCAAGGAAATTTGATGGTTTTGCACTTTCAGCTCTTTTTCTATATGGGTTTGTCTCCTTTGTCAATTTGGTAAATTGGGCCTATTCTATATTCGTTAATTTGTGAGTTGCTTGAGTGTTCTGTCATGTACACTTCATTTAGTTTTGTTTGGTGGTGAGTTATTGCATTAACCAATTCTCTCGCCATCTTTTAGTTCTGAAAGATGGAATTTAGATCCAACATTTTTTTTGAGAATGGAAATGGTCATGTTGAGTCTGTGTTTGCTGGTGCAATTGCCACAAATCTTTGCCTCTAGGTTGTTGCAGTCAAAGGTGTGTGAAACTGATCATATCAGCTATTTGAGTAACTCTGGTCATGAATTGTTTTACATAAATGGGAAATTATAAATTTTACCGAGGGGTTATGATAAGTATATTTTAACTTCAAGTGAATAAAATATTATTTAATTAAATAATTATTTAAAAGAGAAATTAACAAAATATCCCCGAGTCAAAGATTAATCAAACGAACTCCGATTAAAATAAAAGAATAGTGAAATTTTATTATTTCGGATATTCTGAACTTAACGGTAGAGTCCGATTTATGAGAAGATGCCTCGAGAAATAGGAACCCGTGAAAGTGCAAAATGATCGTTTTGTCCTTTTTAGTACAAATGTCCAAACTGAACTTCACAAGAGCCTAAACTGACTTTGTTCGACATTCCAAATCCAATGGTAGGGTCCATTCAAGTAAAAGAGATACCAACATTAAAGAGACATAAAATTTGATGAATAACATAAATTATGTGAACTGTAAACTGAGATATAGTTTTGAATCTTAGAAACACTGAAGGGAAAGGAGAAAACTGTTTGACTGTTTTAGGCAGATACGATGGGGGGGCTGCATCCTCATTGAGTAATCTGGTTACACAACGAGCACGACTTCCTAGGGTTGCGACCAACCCATCAGGTATGATGTTTTGCTAATGTAAGAAATGGGGTTAAGTTTGGGGATATTTTACGAGTGAATTGAATGATTTAATTGCTTAACTGTTGTTTGGGAATTATTCAAATTATGTTTATTTGATGACTTGAAATTGGTTGTTTACGTGTTTTGTGTTTTCTTATGTTCTTGAGAATTGGTAAAGTGATGAATGTGATTATGACTATGTGCTTAGATTGACAGCATAAGATATGCATTCATGTGGAATAAGTTGGTGATTTAAATATTATTGTTGCTTCGAATGTGGCATATCGTTGAAATGCATGTGATTGTACTTTATTATTTTCCTTTTTGATTTTCATTACTCGTGCCTCAGGTTCACTGAAGTTCGGGGCCTGACATAACTAGACCCACCCGCCCAAGATTAAGAGTTGGACGAAGAAAAAGGATGGAAATCAATTTTCTTCCCTTGTTAAGAATGAAAGTGGAAGGAAAAGGAAAAATTAAAGGGAGAATAAATTTTTTTGCACCAACATTTTTGGTCGAACCAAAAGTGGAGCAAAAAGAGAGAGAGGGGGAAAAAAGTAGAAGTTTTATTACATTTTTTCCCTTCAAGCAACACTATTTTGTTATCCCTCTTGCCCTCTTTTTTTTTTATTCCTTCTTCCAAACATAACATAAAGGGCAAAACTGATGATAGAGAGTTGAGTATATTGAAATTCACATAATCACTTATATACAAATTTTGGGCCTCCCAATGTGGCAAACATCTCAAACTAGATTGAAATTTTTTTAACTATTTCAATTATGGCACAGTTGGATCTCCCATTAAAAAAATTGAATTTTTTTTATTTTTATGTTAATCCAAATTAACGGGGGGGCCATTATAAGAAATGAAGCCATCATAATTTTGGGTCTTTTGAAGTATGCTTATATTATGGTATCATTTTTGTTGCAACATTGGTCCTCTGTATGTTCTATATCATTGTATGTGTGCGTGTGGATTGTGGCAATGTGCATTTGTACATATTTTAAACTTTTTCATTTTGAATATTTTATGTTTTTAAGAAATTGAAATGAAAATTTAACTATCAAAATCTTCTGCTAAAACTGCTAAAGAATATTCTTGGTTGATTTTTAAAATTTGTAAAAAAAAAATTTAATGAGAAAGGGACAGATATATTCCTCCGATCATTATTAAAACTCTTCACCATTCTATTTTTTTTTTTAATAAATGAAAATTTTAAAGGTTTTTTCATTATAGAGATGCTAATGTGATTTGGAGTTTTTCAATAAGTATTTATAATCTTTTAGGTACCTCAAATGTGGTCAATGTAATATATATATATATATATATATATATATAATTTTTTCTGTAAATTATTCCTTTTTGTATGCAATCCTTAGTGTATATGCACTTGTATCAACATAGAAAAATAATGAAGTCCAACAATTTTAGTTGAAAATATAATAATACAGACTAATTCAAGAGGATTGATGGACCTTTTGTTATCTCATAGCTCAAAACAAAGCAACAAAATTACCATTCAACTTATCTTGAATTTGTAACTAATTAAGATGAATTGCTTCTTTTGTACTTTAAACTAAGGCCCAGTACACTTCAGCAATCTAAGCTTTCACGTAATTTCAAAGAAAAGAATTGGAATGAAGCTCAATATTAAAGCACCTGTAATCAAAAGGGAAAATAGAAATCAAGAATTGTAAAAATGTTATAATATGTATTTTCAATTTACTCAATCGAGAAACAAAAAAAACTAAGTGATCGGTATCACAAAGCCATGAAAACATCATCATCGTGTGTGGTATTTTTGAGATTTTATTATTATTATTATTCTTTTTGAGCTTTTTAGATGAATATTCCACAAAGTATTTCTTAGCTAGGCCACTGTAATATTTGAATAAACTAGCAAAGAAGTGACAGTCATATTTCTTAGACAGAAAAATAGATATGTAAAATGGGCTTGGCTAACACAATAACGAATAGACATGGCACGTTATGACACAAATAGAAGTAGGCATAGCTTAAAACTCAATGCCATGTAGACCTACCTTGTAGGCCTATTAGTGCTGGCACAACATGGGAACGTGACACAATTACAACACGGGCACTACCTTAGAGTTAGTTTTCAAAAAAGTTGGCCCAAACACGACATGTAGCATGAACCATGCCGTGTTGAGGCCCAACAATTGTGAACCGTGCTAGGACTAGTCCAAGACGCAAATAGACACACCTGTAAATATGCCATACCATACCAACATGATTAATATGACAGATCTAAAAGCAGCTTTTGGTATCTTAAAATTTGTAGCATGTTATATAGAATTTAGCTATTACATTACCCCTAATGCTCTATATATGCAACATATTTCCAGTGGTTGTCACGCCCTGAATTCCAGCGAACCCGTGGCGCGACTGACGAGATGAAAGGAAAATAAAATAATAAAGAAATAAAAGACAACCTAACGGATTCAACTCAAACTTACATTCATTTTCTTTAATGTACATCCATGTAAAGCACGATCAATAAAAACATTCAACATGTCATTTGGGCTTAAGCCCTTATACAATATCAATACATATCGAAACATGCTCCCAAGGGCTAAGATCATTCTAAGCTCATATCTCTTCCACTCTGCAAGACTTCCTCAAGTCTCGAGTGCCGGGAACGTCATCTGTGGGGAGTTATCCCACGTATGGGTCAGCTCAACTGCTAGTATGATATAATGCTAATGCAAGGAACAAAATTAAGGGCGTGGCATGTGCAAGTGTACAGTTATTTCTATATGTCATTCAATATCATCCATACAACGTGCTTGCAATAATCTATATGTCATCCAACTCATTAATATAATTTAAGACGTGGCATGTGCAAGTGTACATTTATCTCTACATGCATCCTAAATCATTCATGCAATGTGCTAGTAATGTTATGACATGGATTTTTTTTTTTTATTTTTATTTTCTTTGTTTATTTATTTTCTTTGTTATTATTATTATTATTATTATTATTATTATCATTATTAAGAATGTGATGTGTGTATTGTATGTGTACAATTATGTGTATGCTAAATGTGCATGTATATATATATTATATGCATATTTAAATTTGGAGAATATATATATGTATTTATTTGTGTATATATATATATATATATATGTATATAACAGTGCACAGTGCACTGTGTGTACCCGGTTGTGTGTGTGTGTGAGTTTGAGTGTAACACACTCAAACAAGCATGGGAGGGGCTGTAAAGTGTAAGAGAGTAGGTGTGTGTGTGTGGTGAAGTCTGAGAGTGTGTATGAGAGTTGAGAGAAGAGCAGAAATCGTGGGATTTATAGAGAGAGAGAGAGAGACATAGAGAGAGAAAGTGAAGAGAAAAAGAGAGTTGGTCTCGGGTGGGAAGAGAAGAGAAGGAAAGAAAGAGAAAGAAGAGAGAAACAGAGCTCTGAAGGAGAGTTAGAGACCTAGTTCTAGCTCGGAGCAAGAGGGAGAAGGAAGGCACGGCTAGAGAGAGAAACGGCCGAAAAAATTTGTAAGTGGGTCACTTCTGTTTCGATTTGTATTAGAGCATTTCAGTTGATTTAAATTGTAGAACCTTGTAGAGCATAATGTAGGGATTAATTTGCAAAAAGAATGAGAAGAAACGGTTGAGAAATGAGGGAGAAAAGTGGAAGTGCAGGTCACGGCCGTGGGAGAAAAAAATCTGGGTTTTCATCGTGATTAAAAGCTTCAAAACGATATTAAAAGACTCCAAAAACGTTTTAGAATAGTTTGGGATTGAAAGGGGCTTCGAAAACACCATAAAAATCAAGTTTAAAAACTTGATTTTTCTGAAATTCCGGTCACCGGCGCCGGAGAGGGTGACCGGAGCTCCGCCGGAAAAACGGGGGGGAGAAGGGGGTCTGACCGGGTCGGGTCGGGTCGGTTCGGGTCCGGTTCGGGTCGGGCGTGGACCGCCCCTGCCACGTGTCGCGTGGTTGTTTTAAATTAAAAGGGAACTTGGCCCGTTTGGTTGCAAGGATAAGAAATCTAGAAATTGGAATTTGATCGAAATCGGGATATCCTATCCCAGTTTTAACCTTATCCCCTGTTTGGTTAACCTGAATTAGAATAACAAATTAAACTAGTTTTAATTTGAACCTTTTAGAATTTGAACCCTTTGAATTTGAACCTTTTGAATTTGAACCTTAACCTGAACTTTCAGAAATTACGAATTGACCCCCCAACTGTTAGAAATTACACTTTGACCACCTGATTAAATTATTAATAAAATATTAATTAAATTAATTAATTAATTATTTAATTTAATTAATTAAATATTCAAAAACATCCCGGAGTCCAAATGGGACAAGTCATAGGTGTATTTTGACTATCTCGACCATTCTGAGACCAATGGTGAGGTCCGTTTTACGAGACGGGGTCCCAAAAAATAAAAGACCCATAGTAACCTTTAAAATTACCAAAATGCCCCTAGATTGAAACATAGTCGAACGAACTCCGAATTAGGTAAACAAATAGTGGAATTTTATTATCTCGAACATTCCGGACTCAACTGTGGAGTCCGATTTGTGAAAAGAGGTCACGAAATATAAGGACACGTGTAAAGTGCAAAATGACTGTTTTGCCCTTTTCAACCCTGGTGTCCGAATTGAGTTCTACGAAAACCTAGACTTACTTTCTTAAACGCTCTAAAACCAATGGTAGAGTTTAATTTAGCAGAATAGAAACCTATGAATTTAAAGACATAAAATTTGACGAATAGCATACATTCAAACAACAATAGACTGAGTTGTAATTTCTACTTTTAGGGACACTGACAGGACAGGAGGAGGCGATCTGATCTCCTACATTTTCATCGGTTCACGATCTTCTAGGGTTGATACCAACCCATCAGGTATGGTGTTTTGCTAGTGTTAGAAATGAAGTTAAGTTAGGAATATTTGTGAATGACTGGAATGCTGTATGTGTTTATCTGTAATGTGTTTACCTGTTTATTTGGAATTGGTTGTTCACATGTTATGTGTTACTTGCAAATTAATAAAGTGAAGAACATGAATCATGATGTACGAACATATGAGATATGCATGTATATGAAACTGACTAGTGATTTATTTCTTATTGTCCGAGCATGTTATATTATTGAGATTCATGTTCATTGAGATTGCATTGGCATATTGGCATATGATGAATTCCTTGAGAACATGGCGTGGGTAAGCACATGGTGCTTTGCATTATGAGGGTGTAGATCCTGTGGTGAAAAACCCAAAATCGGCCATTGCATTGGTACTTCGTGCCATCGGGGAGTACCCGTAAATGAGACATGGGTGTGGCATAGAGTTGTGCATGGGTGTGTCATGCATACCATTCATATATATTACTGCGATGTTTGAATGTCATTTAGAAATAAATGTACACTTTGCACATGCCACGCCTTAGCTTTATTTCTGGCATTAGCATTTCATCATACCAGCAGTTGTGCTGACCCATTCGTGGGCAACATTTTCAGATGAGGATCCTCCAGCCACGTGAGATTTAGTGATGCCCTGAGAGGGCGAAGCACGTGATGTATTTGTGATCCATGAGACTTGTATTTTGTTATGTAAGGGCTTAAGCCCGAATGACTGATGAACAATGTATTCGATGTTACTTTATGTATGGATGATGATGGACGCATGTTTATTGAATTTAATTACTTTTGTCCTTTTATTTATTTTACTTTCTGTCTCGTTACTCGCGCCCCAGGTTCGTGGGAAATTCGGGGCGTGACAAGTAACAATCTACATGTCATCCAACTCAGTAATATAATTTAAGACGTGGCATGTGCAAGTGTACATTTAACTCTACATGCATCCTAAATCATCTATGCAACGTGCTAGTAACAATCTACATGTCATCCAAGTCATTAATATAATTTAAGACATGGCATGAGCAAGTATACATTTATCTCTACATGCATTCTAAATCATCCATGCAATATGATAACAATAATCTACATGCCTTCCAAATCATCCATACCATGTAATAGCAATAATCCACATAACATCCAAGTTATCCATGCAATGTAGTGACAATGCCCATGAAACACCCACACAACTCAATGCCACAACCATGCCAACCTTATGCCACAACCATATCAACTCTATGTCATGTCCATGTCAACTCATGTAATGTAATATGATGTAATGTAATGTCCCTTCAGGGATCGCTCCCGTTGGTTCGGGTACCAAATGCAATATCATGTCCCTTCACGGATCGCTCCCGTTGGTTCAGGTACCAAATACAATGTCATGTCCATGTCTCGTTTTCGGAACACATCCGATGGAAGCTGAGTACCATGTCTTGTTTTCAGAACACATCTGATGGAAGTTGAGTACTATATCTCATTTTCAGAACACATCTGATGGAAGCTGAATACCATTTCTCGTTTTCAGAACACATCTGATGGAAGCTGAGTACCATGTTTAGCACCACGTGCTCAACCCAAACTATGCTTTCAATGCATCACACTATGCCAATATGCCTTAATTCCATCATGCAATAATGCAATCTCAGATAAGCAATTTTAGCAACACATAGAGCATACCTTTAAACAATGTATTCTACTTAAAGCAATCACAACATCTGAATAACAAAACATCTTCCACATGAATGTATGCAATACACGATCAACGAAAATACATACACAAGCCACGTGTTCACAATCTTAACAACTCCCCAAAAATATAGATCACGTACAACCCAACACAGAACAAATCATATCTCCGTAGAGCATCAAGAAGCACATAAACAACGTAAACAATCAACTCAAGATTTCTTTTTAAAACAACATTCCTTATGTGATTTTTTTTTTTTAACATCAAACAAATAATTATATGATTCATTCAATCAACATGCAAATCATTCCTAAACTTAATTCTATTCCTTACTTAGAACAATACACCATACCTGATGGGTTGGTTTCAACCCTAAGAGATCATGCTCGCGGTGTAGCCGAACTAATCAATGAGAACGTGGTCCATCTACTGTATCTGTCCAAAGAGTCAATCAGTCTTCTCCTCTCCCTTCGGTGTTCCTAAAACCACAAAATGTAACTTAGTCTATTGCTACTTAAGTTATGTTATTCATCAAATTTTATGTCTTTATTTTATGAGTTTCTATTTTGCCCAGTTAAACTCTACTGTTGAGTCCGGAACGTCAAAGAAAATAGGTTTAGGCTTTCGCGAAATTTAATCTGGACATCCGAGCTAAGAAGGACAAAACAGTCGTTTTGTACTTTTGCGGTTCCCCATTTCCCGAGACCTCTTTCGCAAATCGGACTCCACGGTTGAGTCTGGAATGTTCGAAATAATAAAGTCGCACTTTCAATCGGAGTCCGTTTGATTGTGTTTTAACTCAGGGGCATTTTGATAATTTTTTATGTTACTACAGGTCTTTTAATTTTTCGGGGCCTCACCTCGCGTCATGGACCTCACCATTGGATTCAGAAGGTCGAAGACATAAAGAATACACTAATGACTTGTTAATTTTGGACAACGGACCATTTCGGCATTATTTAATTTAATTAATCAAATTAATTAAATTATTTAATTACAATTAATATATATATATATATACATATATATTTTCTGTGAGAACACTGATGGGCACGAAATGGAGCGTGCCACCTCCCCTAAAAAAGGTCACAGGTTTGAGTCTCCTCCCAGCCCTTTTTCTTTAAATTTTCTGATTTAACTTAAGTTTAATATTTTATTAAATTAGCAAGATTTATGGCACATGTGGCACAGTGGCTAAAGTGGCCTGTTACTGCACATGGTTAGGGGATCAAACCTTGGGGACGGCAGGTCCCCCTTCTCCCCTTTTTGTTTGTTTGTTTTTTTTTTTTTTTTTTCTCTTTAATTCGTTTGGGCCCAACACCCTTTGCAAACTAAATCAGGCCCAAAGACCTCTTAAATTAAAACAGCCCAAAACCTTTCTAACCTAAGACAGGCCCAACCAGAAATTAAAATAGAGCAGGCCTAACACTCAAAATCAAAGCAAGCCCAAAACTAAAAATTTAAAATAGGCCCAATGGTTGAAATTGAAACGGCCCAACAGAACAGGCCCACTTTCCTTTCCAAATTAAAACAAACCAGCATCCCAACTGTTTAAAATAAAAACAGGCCCCAATCCAAAATCAGACCAGGCCCAAGTCATTGCGCCCTTACCCCCGACCTTCAGGTCGTCTTCGCCGGCCGGAATTCCGACCGGACGTCGGAACCGCGCAATACTGCCGCCGCCTTCTATCATTTTCAACCCATTTTCACGTCCCTTTCTCTCCGTTTTCGCCCCTATCCTCCCCTAAAACCTCCAAGCACCCCTTTAGGACCCTCTAGGAGTCTCAAGCAGTCCCCATGCACGACCCAGACCGATTTTCCGGCCATGCGCCGGTCAACTGGTCATCTCGATTTCCTGCATTTCTTCTACGGTTTTAAAGCCCATTTTTATTCCAGTCGCTTCCTGTATCACTGAGGATTTCTCTCTCAAACTCTAACTAAAGTTTTAAACATAAAATCTCAAGACCCAGTTTATTTCTCACAATCTGCAACTGGGAATTTCTCTCTCTCTCCTTAACCATTTCACTCGATTTTTCTTGCATTAGCTCACATTTTCCATACTCTGTGAGGTCCTATAATTTAAATAAACTACTATGCTTTAAAATCTTAAAAACCGAATTGAACTAGGCATACCTTATTTTCTGGATTTTTTTCTTTTCTCTGGTGTAGTTCCTTTCCAACGCCTACAGCTTGTTCCACTAGCTCTCTCTCTCTCTCTCTCTTTCAGATTTCCTTCTCTCTCTCTGTCTTTCCTTCTTTTCTGATTTTCTCTTCTCTCTATCCGATGTATATGCACACACACATAGACACTCCCTCACGCTAACCAGCCACAGCAGCCCCACTATCTCTGACTTTCTCTCTTTTCTTTCCCTCCCTTTTCAGAATGCATTAAATGCATTTCTTGTTACTTTAGTTCTCCATATATATATATATATATATATATATATATATCTCATATTGCACACGCACACACACAGCTCATTACTGTCTCCCACTTTGCATATTCTTAATATATAATACTATATGCATATACATACATACATGTACACACATGCACATAGTTAACACACATTACATGCATACACCATTTAAATAATGATACTAATAATACTAAATTAAAAAAAAAAATTTCATTCCAAAATTTCAAATCTTTACCGTGGTGACTTCAATCATTCTATTTTTCTAAAAATGCAACTTTCAAAATCAAAGTTACTAGCTAGTTCAAGCTTCACCAATATAGCTAAGAATATCATACAAAAAAGTTTTTACTAATGTGTATATGAAAAGCTGACCCAAAGAATAGAAGAACTTGCAAAATCTAGAGATTAAGAACTCAAGTCTTGTCAAGATAATTAAGAGATTTTCCAAAAGAAAAGAGATAAGAATGAAATGGCATCAACTTACGTTAATGTTGTAGCTACAGACCACCACCATCATCATCACCACCACTCCACACCTAAAAGAAAAAAATTGAACCACAAAGAGAGAAAAAAAAATGAGAGAATTATTATTAGTGAAATTTCTTATAATAATTACAAGATGAGTGCAACTAATGAGAAATGCAATTAACCCTTGTGATGTTGCTATCATATTCATTATCACTACTGTCATTGTCGGCACTAGAAATGTCATCATTGTTGCCATCAGTTAGTGTCAACGCCTCCTAACAAGAAAAATGAAAAAACAAAGAGAAGAAAGGGGGAGCTGTTAGTAGGGAATTTTTTTAAAAATAATTGCAATATGATTTCATTAATGAGAAATGCAATTTCATGACATTCCATAATTACCTTTCCTTTTCGTACTTGCTGCTTGATATACTTGTTGAGGCCTTCCTCTTGAACCCATTGATTTTCATCTGCATATTTCTTTATGTTTGGCATGCTTAGTTGGCCGAAAGTGAAGGTTTGCATCTTGGGACAATTTACCAGCTCCACTCTTCTTAACGATGGCATATTAAAACCATAATTTGCACGACAAAAAAAAGTGAGGTTCCTTAGATTCACAAGAATCAGACATTTCAATTGAGGAAATATAATCTCATCAGTCACTTCCCCACTCTCCTCTCTTGCAACAATCTCTTCCAGAAGGGTACATGAAATTATGACTAGTAATTGAAGTTGTTCAAGAATTCTGGCCACAGAAGATGTGAATAAACTTTTCAGAAGGCCACATTTCTGAATTATTACCGTCTTTAATCTTTGAAAACTCACAATTCCTTTGGGATCCTTGTTCCATATACAATTCAATGTCGGCAGTTTAGTTAACTTCAATACTCTTAAGGGCAACTGAACCTCAACCTGTTGTTTTCCAACATTGAGCCCCTCAAGGTCAAATACCACTCTCGTCTGATTGCAATTTTTCACACCAAACTTTCCTAGATTTTGTAATCTTTGGAGCGAATTGGCCGAAAAAACAATTGTTACATTGTCGCAGTGAGTGAGATGTAGTTCCTCCAACACTGGGAATCCAACCTGCCAAACTCAATACAATTTGTGAATTATTTTTAGTAACTGGATGATGGAATAAAGTATGCTCAGATCACATTCATTGAAACAGATGATTTTATATATATCACATACTTGACTGATTCACTATTTCACATGATATTAAATTATAATTCCATATTATTTAATAAACACTCTCAGATATCTGATATCCCAATTTTGAAGCCACTAAAAATAAAAGAAATACATATCTGAAAAACTCTTAATTGGAATAAGTTATTTTTATTAAATACAGAAATTATTGTAGTATTCATTTGATTTTTTTTTTTTTATTTTGGCGCCTTTTTGGTTAGATAAGCAAAATAAAAATAAAAAATTAGAAGAACTGTTTGATTTATTTTATTTTTAAGAAATAATTATCAAATATACTTTTGTTTTTAACCTAAGATTTTGAAGTAAAAAAGCAAATTCCAAAAAGTTATACTTAGTTAACTGTACACTATTGGAATTCTAACATATTTTTATCTTCGATTTTATTTTTATTTATCTATTCTCCACGTTCTAGAAATGTACACTACTGGAATTCTAACAGTTTTGTCGCATATTTCAATTTTAATTTTCATTTTGGGAAAATGAAAAACTTTTCTAGTTTTAAAGTACAATTTAATTTCCATCAAATGAGACTAAGACAAATACTCCTATCTGCAACTCACTTGTATTTAGTTTTTGAAATTGTGCAAGTCACGTTCAAGTAGACACTAATGTCATTTTTGATATGCTGAATGATTATTTCATGAAATGAAATAAAATGATTATTTCATCGAATAAAATAAAAAATAAAATAAAAATAACATGAAATGAAATGAAATAAAAATTACTCATTTAGACTAAAAGAATACTTGATTTTTAATGTAATGACTATTCCATAGAATAGTCATTCCCAATCATATCAAACAATAATAAAGAATAAAACAAAATTAGAATAGTCATTCTACCATATCAAACAGGACCTAATTTGAACTTTTAAAATATAAAAAAAAAAATTGAAAATGGTCAAACCACAATAGGTAAATAGTAATCTCCTCTTTATTTTAGTCAGCAAAAAAATGGTGGTTCAATATTGTTGATCATCTAATAATTAATATTTCATATGTTAATAATATCTATTAATTAATAATTAAAAAAAAAAAAAACCAACTTCGTTCCATGGTACATAATTAATGACTCTATTATATAACTAATGTTTTTAGGACAATCCTTTATAGTAATAATAATTAAAATAAAAAAAACCCATACTTGTGTATATATTATCTAAAAATTATTAATAACATTTATGTTTTAGTAGTAAAAAATGAGATTAAGCATGTTGTTATAATTCAAACAAGATATAATATATATATATATAGATATATATATATTTAAAATGCTCCATTTAATTGTGCATATGTATATATATATATGTCCTATTTTTAGACTAAAAATTATATACTTTCAAGAAAATTTGTTAGTTAATAAAAATTATATATAGTGGAATTTAATGATTAAGTTTTTTAAGGTTTTCCAAGGTTATTAATTGTTAAGAGTATCAATTACAATTTACTTTAGATTAGTGGTTGATTAGTAGTTACAAAGATAGTAAGTAGTACCTTATGAAGCACATACATTCTATTTTGATTCATGTATACGTGTCAAAGATTGACACCCTTAGACACTTTCCGAACACGTGTCCGGACATTTGAATCATAGATGTTGATGATTAAATGAAGTTTTTTATTTTTTATTTAATTACTTTGTTATTTTAATATCTTAATAATATTTTTTAAAATTTGTGTGTTTTTATGCTAATTTTAATTGAAATAATATTACGTTTTTATTATATGATCATACAAAAATATAAAAAAATTATATATATTTAACATGTCCCTAACGTGTCCATGCCTTACTTTTTTAAAAAATAACTTGTCTACATGTCCGTGTCGTGTCGTATCCATGTCCCTTGTCCGTATTTGTGTTTCTTAAATAGTACCTTGTGATTAAAAAATGACTGCAGTGAAAAAATATCTTGTTGGAGCTCCCCCATTTAATGTTCTTTAGATTTGGAGTCGTGGAAACTTTAGAGGTTTTGGCAAGCTTTCAAGTTGTAGAGTCCTTAATTGAGGAAAGATGATTTCATCGTTGGCTTTTTTGAGAATAGTTTAAACATGCATGTTGGATATACCCCAATGCTATAAATATTAAGGTTTAAATTTTCGTAAACCATCAATCAAAATAAAAAGTTTAAACATGCATGTTCCATATACCGCTGTGCTATTAAGATAACTCAAAATTATTTTAAATTAGTCTTATAAAACTTCAAATTGTACGTTTGTTATTTTTCAAAATATAAAATGTAATAACTATCAACAAATCAAATGCATTCAAATGATGAGTTAGTTAACTTCGTATCAAAACCCTCATTATAGGTTGTCTCTTAAAAAAACATGTTCAACATGAATGAAAGACATTATACATTTGTTGGCTTCCATTCCTGATGGCATATTTCTCCAGTAGAAAAAAAGTTTTGTTCAACCAATTAATGCATGAAAAGCTAACTCTAAAATGAATGCTACACACCTTAGGTCCATCATTCAATTGTTTGGCCACATTGGTCATGATGAGAAATCAGGAGAACTTAATTACTATCGGAGCCATTTTTTTATCAAAATGGTCACATAATGCTTAATTATTTTGGTTAGGTTTGACTATGTTATTAAAACCACTTTCAAATTTTACTGTTACAGACATTTAAAGAGAGATAAGTATATAGCTACACAATTGAAATGCTATTTAACTATGCTTTTTTCTAGACACTAACAGTTTATTTCGAAAAATTGGAGGGAGTAGGAAGGAGAGGAGAGCTTTAGTAATTAAAGAGTTGATAACTAATGAAAGAAGAGGAGAGAAGAGGAGCGGATAGTGTAATCCTTCCATCTTATTTGGGAATAATAGATGAGAGAAAGGAAAAGAAAGAGTTTTATATTAATTCACAAATATACCCTTTTTAAATTAACCACATAGTAATTACTAATCTATAATTTTAAGGGTATTATTGATATCATAAAATTTCCATTAAAGAATTGTGGAGGAATTGCAAAATGGTTAAAATAAGTATTGAGCTCTCCCTTTGTCTCCTTCCTAATTTTTAAACCAAATATGAAATAAGCTCACAAATTCTCCTCTCCTTTTTCTTTTCGACTCCTACTCAAACGGGCTGTTAATGCAAACATGCCTGTTACTAACAACTGAAACTCACTTAAAGATCATGTTAACCAATCTTGTTTTAACTAATTTTCATTAAATTTTAACATAACACAAAAACCTGAAAGAGAATAGAACACATGGAATTGCTTGGTAACTAAGAAACAAGGGGACTCCTCACTCAAAAAGAGAAAACTCTCAAATTTTGAAATTGAAATATGATTGATAAGCTGAATAAAAAGATTGTTTACATTATTTTTAAAAACTAAGAATACTTCTAATCCGAATGGAAATCTACTTAAACGAAAAAATAAGAGAAAGAGATTTCAGGAGAAATAAGAAATAAGGAAGGAGAAGATACTCAAGAATGTTAAAACAAGTTTGGAAAAAGTCTAATATCTCAAGTTGGTCTTAGGCTTTGATAGATGGAGAATTTACAAAATATACTTTACATGTATATATGAGATTACAATCCTTAATTTTAGGAAGAAATCCCTGTGAAATTACAATCTTGTATTTTAAGAAGGAATCTCTATGAGATTACAATCCTTGATTTGAGGAAGGAATCCATTGTGATCAACTTTCCTACAATATATAAAATCTAACTTATACACAAATCTAGAACAAACACAAAATCTCATTAATATAAATTTACATATTTAAGATGACTTGATTGGTGGCTTGATTTCTGATCTTGATATGTTACTAGTGTTTGAATTTTTTATGTTAGATTAATACAAATAGTATTTATGTTGACTTGTTAATAAATAAATGGAAGATGAGCAAGAATGCTATGTGTTGTCCATTATCCTTTTCTCTCTAATTAGGATAAAAACTCTTACGATTTACAATTTAGAGGTTTAAGTTACCATTAACAAGTCTTACTTTCCATTAAGAAATGAAATCAGGGAAGTTTCAACAGTCAATTATATGATTCGTACTTGTTTCTATGTATGTCTTAACTTTGAGGCCTTGATGGCAGTTTTCAATTAACTTAGCTAGTGTGAAGTCTCCCAAAGACTAGGTTATGGCAGACTTGGGTTTCTCGAAATTTTGGCTCAATTTAATCTTTACTCATTATTTTTCTCATTTCTCATCCAAAATTTTAACTCACCCCCAAAATTTTGGCCTAACCCGATCTTTATCCATTATTTCTCTCATTTTTCATCCCAAAATTTTGGCCCAACCTAAAATTTTCATTAAATATTTCTTCAAAAATTTTCTAGCCTCCTCCCTCTAATAATTTTCCTCGTCTCGCCCTTGACTATAGTTGGAGACAAATGAACACTTTGCCTACCCAAATGACTCCCCGTGTTGGACTTTCTCTACAATATTTTTTGCTGAGCAACACGGCTTTACTTCTCTATGTAAGCTTAGAAAATGCATTGCACAATGAAGGTTCAAGTCCACATTTATGAATACTTTAGAATCTTAGATACCGAGCAATGTTGAGTAAACACATTATTACTTTCCAAAATTAATAATTTTTTGGGATTAAAAAATTTTAATTACTAAATTTTACTATAATTTCTATTAACAAATAATTTTCTTACAAGCATAAGATTTTTACTATTAAAATAGGATGTGCACATGTATTTCCAAAGATAATGAACATTTTCTCTTAAAAGTATGTTATATCTAATTTGAATTGTAGTGAAGCCCTTAATCTCCTTTTACTACTAAAAAATTAATATTACTAGTAAATTTCATGCAATATGCGTGTATTCATAAGCATATGTATTTTATTATTTAATAATTAATGGCACAAAGAACTTTTTTTAAAAAAAATATTAATAATTCATCATAGATGTATTTCCAAAGCTAATGAACATTTTCTCTTAAAAGTATATTATATCTAATTTGAATTGTAGTGAAGCCCTTAATCTCCTTTTAATACTAAAAAATTAATATTACTAGTAAATTTCATGCAAATGCGTGTATTCATAAGCATATGAATTTTTCTATTTAATAATTAATGGCACAAAGAATTTTTTTTTTAAAAAAAATATTAATAATTCATCATAGAACAAAGTCGATTCCATAAAAAAATATTAACTAATAGAGATTATTAACTTATTAAATATTAATTGTTAGAAGACAACTCTACATAGAATTCTATGATTTTGGAGGCTGCATAAGTTTCGTATAACCAAAAAATATATATATCCTTCAGTAATCATTTTTTTTTCATTTTTTGGCTTAATTTTTTTGGTGATTTTAAAATTTTATGTTTAATTTCGGAGTTGGGACAATTCGTACCTTGTGGTTGACGAAGGGTTGAGCTTGAAGAATATCCTTATCTTTCACTATTTCTTCATCTTCTTTTTTGAATCTAGAGTTACAGAAACTCTTGAGGTTTGGCAGTTCAACAAGTTTTAGAGTCTTTAATTGAGGAAAGGTGATGATCGCATTGTTTGATTCTCCTTCTTGACCCTTTTTTTTTTTTTTTTTTGTTGTTTCTCCTGTTGCAAGTATTTCTTCCATCTCTGGACATCCTCTAATTTCTACCTCTTGGAGGAGCACAAGATTCTTGACAATGGAAGGTGAGAATACATTTCTCAAATTGTCACAACAGTACACATTTAGCCTCTTTAATTGACTAAAGGACTCTAATTGGTTATCCCATATCACTACAGGAAAAGACATTATTAGTGATGCCTAAGTACGTCGCTAATAGTAGTCATGCGTCGCTAAAGATCTTCAGCGACACCCATTGGTGCATTGCAAATAGTCGTGTCTCCAATACTATTAGCGACGCACAAACTTGTATGCGTCGCTAAAGGTCACATATAGCGACGTTTACATTTTGTCGCTACTAATCGGGCATGGGCGTCGCAAATACTATACATAGACGTAATGGGCGTCGCTAAAGGTTACCATTAGTGTCGCTAATATCTCTATTATGCTATCCAAAAACCCAATAACAAAGCTCTCCAAAAAAGTGAAGGCAACTAGCGAAATCCATCACATTCTAAAATCTATAGCTTGAATCTAATAGTTGCAGATGTCATAGAGACCATGTATATATTTAAAATCAAGCAGCAAAATTATAAGTTGAAAGATAATATAGAATATCTGAGTCAGCGGAGAATTTCATGACAAAGGTTGTTAATTGCATCATTAATTATAGATGCTTGAACTAGGATCCAACACTTATGGGCCTGGCAGGGTCTAGCTAGGTTAGTTATACTATTATTATGGGCCTTTATCATCTGCCCAAGCCCACTCGCTCAAACAAGTTAAAAGGGATGTAGGATTAATACAATTTGGCCTAAAGTTACAAAATAATAAAAAATAAAATGAAAATTTTGAATTAAAAGACTGCATAAAGTACACCAAATTAACATACTAATTGCTATATTTTAATTACCAAATTAATAGTGTTATGGATGAACCCTAGCTAAATTATAGTGACTCAATACCAAGTGTGAAAAGACGTTTGGCCTAGTCCTATTCAAAATGGGACGACTTGACATCTTTTTGTATTGTAGGCATGGCATTTAAAGTAGGGATGTAAAATTAAGATTCATCTTTAACAGTTATTATTTTTCACTAAAATAAAAAATGAAACACCACGTGTTTCCTGAGAAAAACTACCACTGTTACTGTTTTTAGGTAAATTACATTTTAATCCACTTTGATATAATTTTTAAAAGTTGATACTTAACCCTCAATTACCAGTATTAAGTTTTTAATCTAAATTAATAGTCTTTTAGCTTTAGAAATATGATGTAATAGACTCTTATTATACATATGTTAATAAAACAATATATAAAAATTTGAATTTTAAAAATTTATTTTCTTTCTTGGGTTGATTATTTCCCATTGGGTTGATTTTTCTCTGTTATGGACATTGACGTTGGTTGCATACATCCTTTTCACGTTTTATGCTGCGTCAATTTAACACTTTTATGCTTGATATACCCCAACGCTATTGAGATATCTCACAAAAAATGTTTAACTTAAATCTTAGTAAACATTAAGTTACAGTTTTTTGGTTTTCTAAAATATTAACTGATCAACAAATCAAATGCACTCAAATAATGATTTAGTTGATTTTATTTCGAAATCTTCATTTTATGGTTTAATTTAAAAATTGTGTTTGACACGAATGAAAAATCATTAATGAAGAACGCACACTAAGAATTTGTTGACTTGTATTCTAAAAGCTAACTTTAAATTAAAACTAAAGCTCTCCATCTTCAGTGACCTAGTCCAAGTCCATAATTTCGGTGTACTACCACATTGGTCATAATGAGAAATTGGGTAGCAAAAGGGCCATTTTCTTTACCAAACTAGTTAGATAATGCCTAATTCAATCAGCAATCAAAACTTTTCTTTTTTCTTTTTTGGTTTAAATTTTTTTATTGGTGTTTATGAAATTCTATGCTTAATTTAAGAAATAGGACAATTCGTACCTTGTGGTTGAAGAAGGGTTGAGCTTGGAGAATATCCTTATCTTTCACTATTTGTTTATCTTCTTTTTTGAATCTAGAGCTGCAGAAACTCTTGAGGTTTGGCAATTTAACAAGTTTTAGAGTCTTTAATCGAGGAAAGGTGATGATCGTATTGTCTGATTCTCCTTCTTGACCATTTTTTTTTTGTTGTTTCTCCTATTGCAAGTAGCTCTTCCATCTCTGGACATCTTTTAATTTCCACCTCTTGGAGGAGCACAAGATTCTTGACAATGGAAAGTGAGAATACATTTCTCAAATTGTCACAACAGTACACATTCAGCGTCCTTAATTGACTAAAGGACTCTGATTGGTTATCCCATATCTCTATTATGCTATCCAAATACGAAATCGTGAAGCTCTTCAAAGAAGGGAAGGCAACCTGCGAAATTCATCACATTATAATTTGTTAGTTAAAACTATGTATTGCTTACATGTATTCTTTCCCAGTTGGAGGTCTTAGAAATCCTCTCCATGTTACGTGCCTAATGAAAGTATAAAATCTATAGCTTAAACCTAATAATTGCAGATGCCATAGAGACCATGTATATATTTAAAATCATGCAGCTAAATTATAAGTTGAAAGATAATATAGAATATCTGAGTTAGCGAAGAATTTCATGACAAAGGTTGTTAATTGCATCATTAATTGTAGATGCTTGAACTAGGATCCAGTGCTTATGGGCCTGGCAGGGTCTAGCTAGGTTAGCTATACTACTCGCTCAAACAAGTTAAAAGGGAAGTAGGATTAATACAATTTGGCCTAAAGTTACAAAATAATAAAAAATAAAACAAAAAAATTGAATAAAAAAAAACTGCATAAAGTACACCAAATTAACATACTAATTACTATATTTTAATTACCAAATTAATAGTCTTATGGATGAACCCCAGCTAAATTATATTGACTCAATAGCATGTGTGCAAAGACGTTTGACCTAGTCTTATTCAAAATGGGACGACTTGACATCTCCTTGTATTGTAGGCATGACATTTAAAGTAGGGACGTAAAATTAAGATTCAACTTTAACACTTTTTATTTTTCACTAAAATAAAAAAATGAAACGTCACATGTTTCGTGAGGAAAACTACCATTGTTATTGTTTTTAGGTAAATTACATTTTAATCCACTTTTATATAACTTTTAAAAGTTGATACTTAACCCTCAATTACCAACATTAAGTTTTTAATCTAAATTAATAGTCTTTTAGCTCTAGAAATATGATGTAATAGACTCTTATTATACATATGTTAATAAAAAAAATATATAAAAATTTGAATTTTAAAAATTTATTTTCTTTCTTGGGTTGATTATTTCCCATTGGGTTGATTTTTCTCTGTTATGGACATTGACATTGGTTGCATCCATTCTTTTCACATTTTATGCCGCGTCAATTTAACACTTGTATGCTTGATATACCCCAATGCTATCGAGATATCTCACACAAATTGTTTAACTTAAATCTTAGTAAACATTAAGTTGCAATTTTTTGGTTTTCTAAAATATTAACTGATCAACAAATCATCAAATGCACTCAAATAACGATTTAGTTGATTTTATATCGAAATCTTCATTTTATGGTTTAATTTAAAAAATGTATTTGACACGAATGAAAAATCATTAATGAAGAATGCAAACTAAGAATTTGTTGACTTGTATTCTAAAAGCTAACTTTAAATTAAAACTAAAGCTCTCCATCTTCAGTGACCTAGTCCATAATTTCGGTGTACTGCCACATTGGTCATAATGAGAAATTGGGTAGCAAGAGGGCCATTTTCTTTACCAAACTAGTTAGATAATGCCTAATTCAATCAGCAATCACAACTTTTCTTTTTTCTTTTTCGGTTTAAATTTTTTTATTGGTGCTTATGAAATTCTATGCTTAATTTAAGAAATTTGACAATTCGTACCTTGTGGTCGAAGAAGGGTTGAGCTTGAAGAATATCCTTATCTTTCACTATTTCTTCATCTTCTTTTTTGAATCTAGAGCTGTAGAAACTCTTGAGGTGTGGCAGTTCAACAAGTCTTAGAGTCTTTAATTGAGGAAAGGTGATGATCGCATTATTTGATTCTCCTTCTTGACCATTTTTTTTGGTTGTTTCTCCTGTTGCAAGTATCTCTTCCATCATTGGACATGCATAAATTTCTACCTCTTGAAGGAGCACAAGGTTCTTGACAATGGAAAGTGAGAATACATTTCTCAATTTTTCACAATGTAACACATACAACCACCTTAATTGACTAAAGTGCACTGATTGGTTATCCCATATCTCTATTATGTTATCCAAACACCAAATAGTGAATCTCTCCAAAGAAGGGAAGGCAACCTGCAAAATTCATCACATTATAATTTGTTAGTTAAAACTATGTATTACTTACATGTATTCTTTCCCAGTTGGAGGTCTTAGAAATCCTCTCCATGTTACGTGCCCAATGAAAGTATAAAATTTATAGCTTGAACCTAGTAGTTGCAGATGCCATAGAGACCATGTATATATTTAAAATCAGGCAGATAAATTATAAGTTGAAAGATAATATAGAATATCTGAGTTAGCGGAGAATTTCATGACAAAGGCTGTTAATTGCATCATTAATTATGGGTGCTTGAACTAGGATCCAACACTTATGGGCCTGGCGGGGTCTAGCTAGGTTAGCTATACTATTATTGTAATAACCTCAAAAAAAAATTTTATATAAATTTTTTTTGGGTTATTATCATTATTATTATTGTTATTATTATTATTATTATTATTATTATAAAAATGTGTAGATATGTATATGTGTACATTTATATGTATAAATATATATATACATAAAAGTGTGTGCATGTGTGTGTGTGTTGCTATTTAAGTGTAGTGTATATATATATATATAAAACAGGTGTGCCATGTGTGAGTGTGTGTGCAGTGAGTGGTTGTGTGCTTGAGTGTGCCACACTCAAAGTGGCATGGTGAGGTGAGGTTTGTGTAAGTGAGTTAGTAGATTAGGTGTGAGTGTAGTCTGTATGTATATGTGTGTGTGGTGGGAGTTGAGAGGGGCAGACCGAACGTGGAATAGAGAGAGAGAGAGAGAGAGAGAGAGAGAGAGAAAATGTATGATGTGTATGTGTGTGTTGAGTTCTAACTTTTGAAAGAAAACCAGAAGGAGAGAATTCGAAGTGAGGAGAACCTTGAGGTTCAGTGGCTTGAACCAAGAGGAGGAAGAAGGAAGAGATAGAGGGCTGTACTGAGAGAGAAGAACCAGAAGACAGGTAAACCAAACTTGACCCAGTTTTTGTCTCTTTTAGATTTTGTAGCATATTGTTCTGATTTAATCGTAGGGTTTGTTTAAGCATGTGAAAAGGAAATTTCTGCAAAAATAATCAACCGGAATGGTTGAAAAATGAAGGGAAAAATGGGGGTTACAGGTCAAAAACGATAATCGGTTGGTTGGCTAGAAAACTTTGTATAAAACTTGAAATGGGTGATGGGGAATAATTGCTGTGAGGTACAGAAAGAAATTTGGAAAAGAAATGGGGGAAAACAGTGAAAGAATCGTGAAAATGGAGGGTCGGTCGGAGAGTTGACCGAGAGGTTTGACCCTCTATTCGTGGTAATCCGATGATCTAAATCCAAAACCGAGCATATATATGAAACCCTTGAGAAAAACCGAAGAAAACCACATTCAGAAACCATGAAAAACTCGCCGAAAAACGGTCGCCGACGCTGGAGAAGGCGCCGGAACCCTACCGGAGACTCACCGAAAAATTGGGGAAGAAGGCATTATTCCCGGTCGGGTCTGGGTCCGGTTCAGGCTCGGGTCGGGTCAAGACCGACCCACCTCTGCCACGTGTCAGCCTTCGGTTTTAAATTAAAAATGGGTAGGGGCTGTTTGGCTACGGGTGTATGAAATTAAAATTATAAATTGAAACAAGAACAGAGATATCCTATCCCTGTTTTGGATTAGCCATTGTTTGGCTATCTGAATTAGGAATAGGGAAATTAGAAATTACAATTTAACCCCTGAACTTTTTGGAAATTAAATTTGACCCCAGAACTTTCAGAAATTTCACTTTGACCCCTAAACTTTTGAGAGATTATGAACTGACCCACCAGAATAAAATATTAATTTAATTATTTAAATGTCACAAAATAATCCGGAGTCCAAATGAGACAAGTCATTAGTGTATTTTGACTATCTCGACCATTCTGAAACCAATGGTGAGGTCCGTTTTACGAGACGGGGTCCTAAAAAATAAAAGACCCGTAATAACATTAAAAATTACCAAAATACCCTGAATTGAAACGCAGTCAAACGAACTCCGAATTAAGTAAACAAATAGTGAGACTTTATTATCTCGACCATTCCGGACTCCACCGTGGAGTCCAATTTGTGAAAAGAGGTCTCGGGATGTAAGGACTCGTGAAAGTACAAAATGACCGTTTTGCCCTTTTTAGCCCAGATGTCCGAATTAGATTCCGCAAGGGCCCAAATATATTTTATTCGACGTTCTGGACTCAACAGTAAAGTTTAATTTGACAAAATAGAAACTCATAAAATAAAGACATAAAATTTGATTAATAGCATAATTCAAGTAACAAATGAACTGAATTACATTTATGATTTTAGGAACACGAAAAGGCAAGGAAAAGGTGATCTAATCTTCTGCATTCCACTACTAGTTCCACTACACACCGAGTGCATCCTTCCGAGTTGAGACCGACCATCAGGTACGATATATTGTGCTAAGTAAGAAATAGAATTAAGTTTAGGAATAATTGCCATGTTGACTTAATGATTCACATATTTGTTTGACTACTTGCATGCTTATGTGTTTCCTGATATCTTTTTGTAAGTTTGGTGATGAATGTGGATCATGACTATGTATATATCGCATGTGTTAGTATAATGTGTGGATTATATTCTTTGAGAATTGTTGAGATTATGAATTACGTAAGTCGAGCATGCTTCATATGTAGATGTGGTGCCTTATTGAGATTGAATCACGGCATGATAGAATTAGAGCATATTGGCATAGTGTGATTCCTTGGACATGGCGTGAGTTGAGCACTTGGTGCTGTACATTATGAGGGTGCAGATCCTGTAGTGAAAAACCCAAAATCGTCCATTAAGTACTCGCATGCCTGACGGGTTCCGGACCGTGAAGCGAGACATACATGGTACTTGCAGGCTATCGGGGAAGGTCCGTAAAGCGAGACATGGGTGGGCATAGAGTTGCATGGGTGTGTCACACATGTTGTTCATATACTGCATACTGTTCATATACTACCTGGGTGATATTGAATGTCATATAGATATAACTGTACACTTGCATATGCCACGCCCTTAATTTTGTTTCTTGCATTAGCATTATATTGTACCAGTAGTTGAGCTGACCCATTCGTGGGACACCATTTCAGATGACCCTCCGGCTACGCGAGATTTGGAGATGCTTTGATTGGGAATTGTGTTTGTACTATGGAGTGTGTTTTAATGTTGTACAAGGGCATAAGCCCTAAACTATTTTATGATTTTTGTACGTTGTAAGGGAATAGACAGGACCTTATGCATTGTATCAGAATATTGGATTGAATTAGTGTTGAACTGTACTTCATTGTCCTTTATTTCTTTATTATTTTATTTTTCTTTTGTCTCGTTATTCGCGCCTCGGGTTCGCTGGAATTCGGGGCGTGACAATTATTATGGGCCTTTACCATCTGCCCAAGCCCACTCGCTCAAACAAGTTAAAAGGGACGTAGAATTAATACAATTTGACCGAGAGTTGCTGCTCCAGCTCATGATACCGTTGAGGAGGTTGTAGCTCCTGTTGATTCCCCAGGCCGTAGTGCGGCTGAGGAGGCAGTTGCCCCTGCACTTGCCCTAGTGCTTGCTCCAATGGAGGAGGTAGAGCAGACAGTCGATGCCAGAGATATGGCAGCCCTTTTATAGGAGTGTCTCCGTACTATGATGGAGGCACAGACCACAAGCAGTGAGACCAGGGATACCTTCACAATGAAGGTGTTCCAGAGGATGAGACCCCCTACCTTTGCTTGACGCTTGGGGGAGACTGTTTTTATTTCACAGGGGATCGTGGGGACTTCCTGGTTCCACCATTGTGTGACTCTAGGAGTTGGAGAGAGCACAGTTACATGTTGGCCAGTTTGATGGCAAGCGATGGTAAGGTCACAGAGAGTATACTACCACCAGTAGTGGATGAGTTTCCGGATGTCTTTCCGGATGACTTGACTAGTTTATCACCGAGGCGGTAGGTAGAGTTTACCATAGAGCTTATTCCTGGCACTACACCTATTTCTATTCCATCTTACCGCATGGCTCTAGCTGAGTTGAGAGAGCTGAAGGAGCAGTTGATAGATTTGCAGAGTAAGGGGTTTATCCATCCTAGCACTTCTCTATGGGGTGCCTCGGTACTGTTTGCGAAGAAGAAGGACGGGACATTGCGGTTATGTGTGGACTACAAGAGGCTGAACTAGGTTACTATTAAGAATAAGTACCCGTTGTCGAGGATTGACGATTTATTTGATCAGCTGAGAGGTTCGAGATGTTTCTCGAAGATTGATCTTAGATCGGGATATCACCAGTTGAGGGTCAGGGAGGAGGACATAGCAAAGACAGCTTTCCGCACTCGCTATGGCCACTATGAGTTTGTGGTTATGCCCTTTGGTGTGACGAATGCCCCAGCGGCATTTATAGACTTGATGCACCGCATTTTTAGTCCCTACTTGGATCAGTTTGTGGTGGTATTTGTGGATGATATCTTAGTATATTCGCCTTCTGAGGATGTGCATGCTTTTCATTTGAGGACCGTATTGCAGATTTTGAGGGAGCATCGCCTATTTGCCAAGTTCTCGAAGTGCGAGTTTTGGCTTCAGGAGGCACAGTTCCTAGGCCATGTCGTGTCCTGTGAAGGGGTATCTGTAGATCCCTCCAAGATTGAGGCTATCATGAGTTGGGAGAGGCCGACTAGTGTATTTGAGATTCGGAGCTTTTTAGGGTTAGCTGGATATTATCGTCGGTTTGTGGAGAGTTTCTCCCGTCTTGCTGCGCCGATGACTCGTCTGACGTGCAAGGGCATCAAGTTTCTGTGGACTGATAACTGTGAGCAGTCCTTTCAAGAGCTAAAGAGGAGACTGACTTCAACGCTTGTCTTGATCATACCTGAGAAGGGAGTGGGTTATGTTGTATACTGTGATGCTTCCCGAAAGGGGTTAGGTTGTGTACTGATGTAGGGGGTAGAGTGGTGGCCTACGGTTCTCGCCAGTTGAAGAGCCATGAGCGGAACTACCCCACACATGATTTAGAGTTAAATGACGTCATTTCTGCACTTAAGAATTGGCGGCACTACTTATATGGGGAGAGGTTCGAGGTGTTCTCTGATTACAAGAGCCTCAGGTACATCTTCACGCAGAAGGACCACAACCTTCAGCAGAGGAGGTGGATGGAGTACATAGAGGATTACAATTTTGACCTTCAGTACCATCCGGGGAGGGCCAATGTAATGGCAGAGCCACTCAGCAGAAGGTCGAGGAGTACTATTGCCAGTATTGCCATTAGAGAGTGGGAGATGATGAGGGATATTGGCGAGTTTGATTTAGATCTTGCTGAGTTTGAGGGACATGCCACCCTATTCAGTTTATGTGCACAGCCCACACTTTTGACCAAAGTCATAGAGGCACAGCTACAGGATGCTGAGGCAGATCAGATTAGAGCGCGGGTTGCTAGTCCTGAGGGATTTGAGGGATGGACGGTGCATTCTGACCTTAGCTTGAGGTACACGGGTAGATTTTTTGTCCCAGAGTCTCTTAGGGCTGATGTCCTTAGGGATTTCCATCACTCACGTCTGGCAGTGCACCTAGGGGGCACTAAGATGTACCACGATCTGCGTCGTCAGTACTGGTGGACAAGGATGAAGAGGGATGTGGCGCAGTTTGTGTCAAGATGTCTCACGTGCCAGTAGGTGAAGGCTGAGCACTAGAGGCCTGGAGGTTTGTTGCAGCTATTGCCAGTGGCCGAGTGGAAGTGGGAGCATGTTACCATAGATTTTGCGATGGGTCTTCCAAAGTCACCTAGAGGCCACGATGCAGTTTGGGTTATCGTGGACAGATTGATGAAGTCTGCTCACTTCTTACCGATCCGAGCAACTGATTCATCAGATGTCCTCAGTAGATTGTATATTCGAGAGATTGTGCGACTACATGGGACTCCAGTATCCATTGTTTCTGACAGAGACCCACGTTTCACCGCATGGTTCTGGCAGAGCCTCCAGACAGCATTAGGGACCCAGTTACAGTTTAGTACTGCCTTTCACCCTCAAACCGATGGCCAGTCAGAGCGTACTATACAAATCCTTCATGCTTAGGGCCTGTGTCATGGACTTCAGGGGTAGTTGGGAGGATCACCTTGCCTTGGTCGAGTTTGCCTACAACAACAGCTATCAGTCCAGTATTGAGATGGCACCATTCGAGGCATTGTACGGCAGGTCGTGCCGCTCACCAATGTGTTGGACTGAGGTGGGGGAAACAGTTGTTTTGGGGCCCAACATCGTCCGTGAGACCACAGACAAGATACAGGTGATCAGATAGTGCCTGTTGACAGCCCAGAGTCGCCAGAAGAGTTATGCGGATAGGCGACGACGACCTTTGTCATTCGAGATTGGGGACCATGTGTTCCTCAAGGTAGCTCCACGGCCAGGACTGAGGACGTTTGGGCGCAATGGGAAACTATCGCCACGGTTTATAGGCCCATTTGAAATTCTTGGAAAGGTTGGTGAGGTGGCCTATAAGCTAGCATTACCGCCACAGCTATCTGAGGTACATGATGTTTTCCACATGTCGATGTTTAGGAAGTACAAGCCTAACCCCTCTCATGTACTAGATTGGGTAGATCTTCAGCTAAAGGGCGACACTTCTTATGACCAGAAACCCGTAGAGATATTGGACTCGAGGTAACAGGTTTTGCGAGGCAGGACCATCCCTTTGGTCAAGGTTCGTTGGAACCATCATGGGGTCGAGGAGGCTACTTGGGAGCGTGAGGCCGAGGTCCGTGTTAGGTATCCCGAGTTGTTTGATCTTTGATGTATTTTATTTTAAATTTTGGGACAATTTCTATAAGGAGGGAAGGATGTAATAACCTTAAAATTTTTTTTATATAAATTTTTTTTGGGTTATTATCATTATCATTATTATTATTATTATTATTATTATTATTATTATTATTATTATTATTATTATAAAAATGTGTAGATATGTATATGTGTACATTTATATATATAAATATATATATATATATACATAACAGTGTGTGCATGTGTGTGTGTTGCTGTTTAAGTGTAGTATATATATATATATATATATATATATATATATATAAAACAGGTGTGCCGTGTGTGAGTGTGTGTGCAGTGAGTGGTTGTGTGCTTGAGTGTGCCACACTCAAAGTGGCATGGTGAGGTGAGGTGTGTGTAAGTGAGTTAGTAGATTAGGTGTGAGTGTAGTCTGTATGTATATGTGTGTGTGTGGTGGGAGTTGAGAGGGGCAGACCGAACGTGGAATAGAGAGAGAGAGAGAGAGAGAGAGAGAGAGAGAGAGAATGTATGATGTGTATGTGTGTGTTGAGTTCTGACTTTTGAAAAAAAAAACCAGAAGGAGAGAATTCGAAGTGAGGAGCACATTGAGGTTCAGTGGCTTGAACCAAGAGGAGGAAGAAGGAAGAGATAGAGGGCTTGTAGAGATTTGAAAAAATAAGGAAAATTTTTTCGTTTTTACCGGTAGGACATTTCGCATGCATAGTTTTGTCGGCTTTATCGGTAAAGCATTTTTTTTGCATTATCTCACCGAATGATATATTTAGAGACATATTTGGAGTGTGTCATAGAAGAGAAATATACTTATAATATTGTGAGTTAACCTCTGTACGAATTTCAGCTAAAACGAAAACCGTTTCAAAATTGGACAAAAATTGCATCCGGGTGGCCCGGGTGGAAAGGGATTATCCTGACCTCAAACGAAAATGTTTTCTTCTGAGAATTTTTGTTTAAAATAATTTTATGAACATTGGCGAAAACAAAATTTTAAATTGAAGCATTTAGGAATGAGTTGTAGAGTAACGAGGTTTCGGGCTCATTAAGGGCAAAATGGTCATTTGCCCTTAGCCCCTTTGTCCTCCACTATAAAGAGAACACTTGGGGTCATTATATACACATATACATTCTGCAATTCATAGAACTCGTGTCCATGGGTGAAAAATAGACAAAATTCATAGCTTTTTCAACTTTCTAGCCTCCGAAACACGCACTTCGAGTGAAATTTTGGCCGAACTTCCTTCTGAGAAGTTGTTCGTCTCCACGAGTACTATATACTCACTGAACAGTTTGGCAGTACAGCAAATACAGCCACCACAATTTCAGAAAAATTGATTTTAGGTATGATGTAGTGCTAAGCTAGCAATAGATTCAAGTTCCTTTGTGTTTTTACATGTATTTGAGCTGCTGTAAATGTATATCTAAGGTTAGGAGATCACCTAGGAAGTAGCTCCTTTGAAAATCCTAGAGTTGGTAGTTTAGGAGTATTTTTGTTCTTGTTGATTTTGGGTGATTTCTTGCTTTGTTTGGTGTGTATTTGATAGATAGAATTGTGCCATGAGATTGTCAACCCATGTAATTATTGACACACCTTTTGGTTGGGCCATGTAATGATTTGATGCTTTTAAATTTAATAGAATTCTATGCCCCTTTTGAATTTGTTGAAAGTGTGAGACTTGTGCTTTACATATGTATGGATATATTCAATTATGATGTATACATGTTGTGAGGGTGATGCCTTGAAGTTTAAATTTAACTTTCATGAAATCAGTTATATGATTTGGGATAAGGGATACCATGTGTTTGATGCATTGCTATATTGAACTTACATAATGAAAGCATAGCATTTTGACATGGTGAAATTCCTTGGACACATGGTGTGAGTTGAGCACGAAGTGTTATGCATTATGAGGGTGTAGATCCTGTGGTAAAAAACTCAAAATTGGTCATTGCATTGGTACTTCGAGCCATCGGGCGAGACCCGTAAATGAGACATTGGTACTTTGAGCCATCGGGCGAGACCTGTAAATGAGACATGGGTGGCATAGTGTTGCATGTGTGGGTCACGCATATAGATATTGCATGGCATTGGGGGATTAAGGGATATAGCTTTTGAACTGTACACTTGCACATGTCACGCCCTTAAATTTGTTTTTAGTTTTAGTATTACATTATACCAACAGTTGAGCTGACCCATTCGTGGGCAATATATTTCAGATGAGACCCCGGGTACTTGAGACTTCTTCAAGTCTTGAAGGACAGGAAGACATGGACTAAATTGAAGATTTGGTCCTTGGGGCACTTTTTGGATGTATGGGCATAAGCCCAAATTGTTGTTTTTACTTTTGAGAAATGTATGGACTTGAGCAAATTGTAACTTTAGGCCTTGGGCCATTTTGAAAATGTATGAGTTGGAACTCAAATGAATGCATGATATTTTATTTAATTGTGTACTAGAGGCTACTTGATATTTGGGCGTTAAATGTGTATTATATGGATGTGTTAGAAATGGAGGGTGTAGGTTTAATTTGATGGATTTGTGACCACCGAATGAGGGTGAATTGTTGATGAATTTATGTTCATATATCATGTGGAAATTAGGTGTGGGAAAACACTTAGAGAAACAAAGGAAACTAGGCCCAAATTTTGGTAAATGAAAGTGAGAAATTAAGCATGCAAAACACCCTTAAAATGGATGAGAAAAATTTTAAAATGGGGTCTTAGAAACTAGGGACAAGTGGCTGAAACTGGATGGAAAAAGGCTTGAAAGACTTGGGAAAAATTTAGGAAAATGTTTAGAAAGTTGAGGTTAAATAGCTTGAAGAATTGGAAGGAATGTCAAACGGCATACGACATGCCTTAAATTTCAAATCTACAAAATCATTTCAACAGATCAGCCCACTTCGTGGGACTATAACTTTTTGGTCCTTTTGAATTAATTAAAGTACTTACACTTCTAGATAGGTCTGTCTCTTAGCTTTCTTTTTGTATATCATGGACGTTGAAAGCTTTTAAAATGAAAAAGTTATATTGATTTTGCTTCAAGTGTGCAAAATCTGACCTATGGGTAGTGTTTTCACTATAACTTGGGTTTTACGTGGACTTTTTGAGTGATTCAAAATGGTATAGAAACTAGACTTAATAAGAAAAATTTTGCACGTATTTCATTGCGTTTGGATCTGTAGATTGAGAGAAAAATTGATTTGAATCAAGGGGTTCGGAGCTGCATTTTCTGAAGTGGAATTTTGCTCCAGGTGAACAGTAACCTTCTTAGCTACTGGTTTCTCACGTTAACGTTCATCCAAAATTAATTTTTTTTTTTTATTGTTTCAACCTTTTCGATTTTCGTATAAATTCATTTTAAATCTGAATTGAGTGATTCAAAAGTCTAAACTAATTGCCTCGACGAGTACTATTGTGTAATAGTATTTATACTTTAAGACTCCAAATATGTTTGGGTGAAATTGGGACCGTTTTAGGAATCATTTTTCGAATGTGACTTAAACCATTTTAAATATTAATTGGGCGAGATGCTTGAGCAACATTAGGGGACCTTTTTGAGTTAAGTTAAATGACAAGTGTAGACTTTAAATCTTGGGGAAAATTTGAGGAAGTAAAGAGAGAGATTCAATTAAATTTAATTAATTGTCATTTATTTATTTCTTTTAAATTTTCGTTAACTCGCGCCTCGGGTTCGCGAAAATCTGGGACGTGACAGCGTAGTATCAGAACATAGGTTTGAATACTTAGAGACCATGGGGTGTTGTTGAACACAATGAGACTATGACGTATGATTTGAAATTTGTGTAAATCTTGTGAAATGTGTAACCTCTGATAGCTATATATTAAAGCTCTAGTTTGGAACTACTTAGTGATGATTAGGTGTTGTTGGACACCATGAAACCCTAGAGGGAAGCGTAAGACTTAGTGTGAAATGTCAGTAGCATGAGATAGAATCTTGTGTGTTATGTAGTTATTTTTACTGGATGCGTGGTTTGTTGTGATTATGTGTTAGTGGAAGTCATACAATGATGCATGATTACATGATTTGATACAGTGTGAGGCATGATATGTGTGATGTGGGTATTGGCATGATTGTATGTAGTGATTTGGTATGTGTTTACATACGTGATAGAATGATATGTGTTTCTACTGTAGGATACCATATAAAACACTTGGTTGAGGATAAAGTAAGTCGAGGGAAAGGCAGAACTTTAGTTCTCGAACTGCTATCGACCTTGGTAGCCCGATTGACGTGAGATTTAGAATCTAATGTATTGGAACAGTAGATGGGGTTTAGACCTTCAGTTAGTTGGACTAGTTAAATACTAGCACGACTTACACGTGTGTGTTGTATTACTTAAATGGATTTTTTTGTTTTGAGAAAAACTGTGTTAGAACTCGCTATTAATTGTTTATTGTAACCAATGGATGAAGGTGGTGGATGTGAGTTTTATAACTTATGATTAAGCAAGTGTGTCTACATGATTTGTTAGATTATCAAGTAATGGTTGATGCTAGCTCGTCTTTGGAGAATTGTATAGACATGAAGGGTTTGGAAAAGATTGATGTGGATGAGTTCCGACTATGATGTAATTGAATTTTGATTTCATGCTTAGGATGAATGTTGATAAATTCAAGTAATGTGAATTGGGAAAAAAAAATTGGGGATTGAAATGATTTCTTTATTGAACTGGAATATATTATTTCGTGGTGGTCTATGGAAGTAACCTAGTGCTGGATACTATTGGCTTACCTAGTTCTATGAGGTGATTGATACTGGTTGTTATGATAATAATAAATTGGTTAAATGAACTTGTGAAAATAAACCTTGTGAAAATAATAAGTTGCTTGAATTGGACTGAATTAAGGTGTGAGTCATGAACTTAGTTCTAGCATGGTTTATAAGAAAGATTACATAATTATGATTGAATGAAGGATAAACATTGGTTGTTGCTTTAAAGGAAAAATTGTGTATCGAGTTAAGAGTTGGATGACATAAATCTTTGAAAAAAAGTCTTGTGTTCAAGATGTGAATTATGTAAATGTACTTGAGATAGTGTAACACTGACGAAAATTTGTAGAGATTACTCGATAGAGATAGCTGACCACGTCCTTAGTTTGACTTCATTCTACTTGACATGCCTAGTTTTGACATTATATTGAGGATGTATTGGTTATTTGTTTTTCGGGCAAGTGTAGATTACTACAGGGGGGAAAGTGAAGGTGTGTACCCCTGAAGGAGATAGTTTTTATTTTACGGGGTGTCTATGGATCCTTCTATGATAGACATTGTTATGAGTTGGGGAAGTTTAGACCTCGACTTAATTGGGCTGGTTTGAATTATGTGATTAGGTGAGTGCTTGATACTTTAGTGTGGGGAAATTGTACAATATGTGGGATGCTCGATTATTGATGAACTGGGGCTAGATGTTTATATCCATATAATAGACCGAATGATTTGTGAGATAGGCTACATGCTTAGTTATCTATAAGGTAGGCTATGAGCCTGGATATCCATGGGATTGGATGTATGCCTAGTTCACTATATGATGAGTTGTATACTTATTCATGTATGTGAATATTCTTAGGACGGATCTTATACTTGGGTGTTGATACGGTAGACTACGTGTTAACTATTGAATGTTGTTTGTTATTTTTATGTGTACATACTAGGTTAGTACCCGATATTCATAGGGTTACAGTACTACGACTATGATATCTAAACAGACTGGATTGGTAGTAATGCAAATGATTGAATTAATGTTAACTGTTATGGGCATATAACGTAGAAATGTATATACTAGGTTATAAACCCATGTAGTTAGGATCACTTGCGGTTGCATTATAAATGTTCTGAATTGGTAACAGGTTTTGAGTTACAAGTGTATGGACTGACCATCCATCACCCAGTAACAAAAGGAGCTGTGATCCATAAAGGATTATCCCCTAGTTATATACAGGAAAAATGTAAAAGATACCTAATAAGATGATTAAAGGCATCAAGAAAAATAAATTAACTAAGGTGAACTTGCATGAGTATATACTAATTACATTATGGAAATGTAATAAATCTTTAGAAATTGTCAAGGTTTGATTGAATTGTTATGTGTATTAAGTACGAGAACATTTTTTTTAATGTATGTGTAAGGTATGTGGATATAAATGAAGTATGTTAAAATTTTTTGATGTGTAAGACACATGTATTGCATGTTTTGTTTTTTTATACACCCATCGATTGGGTACATATGTGCTTATATGTCTATATTGCATTTTGGAACATATTTTTGAATAGTGCACAAAAATTAAAAGCTTGAAAGCTTAAGGAAATGAAAATGGGAAACTTTTAATAATATGTGGTATGATTGGAAAGGAATTACACTAAGATAAAATAGTTGAGGTGAATAAGAAAAGGTAAATATGGATGCCTGTCATTATTTTGTATGTGTGGGAATGTGTAGGAAATATACTTGGGGTAGAAAGTATTGTTAAATTATTAGTTAATGGAGTATGGTGATAGTGTCGTGTGATATAGAGAATGGATTGTGAATGGCGTGGTCAGGCCAAGTTGGTGGTGAGTGTGATTTCAAACTTTGCTTAACATGTAATTTGGGAATGAAAATTCTAATTTGGAAATGGGATGATGTTGTGAAAGTCCACTGATTGGTGAATAGAAATGGTGGATTATTGTTAATATTGGGTTATGATTACTACCGATATTAATGGACACTCTAGGAATGTAAGATTAGTTAGAGATGGTATGTCTCGAGAATGTAGTGACTTGTAGGTTTTCATATTGAACTGTGGTTGGCTACTGAGAATTCTAATAGTGCATTTGATGACTTTTGATTTTTAGTGGAGTATGAAAAGTGCTAGGAATTTTGTTATGACTATTTCCTATTGTGGCCACATGGTGATTGGATTGATCTTCAAGGGTAAGGTTTTCTATTATATTTCTTTGGTGATGAAAGTCATTTGTTAATAAGGCCTGTGTATGCTCGTTTTGTTTTTCCTAGTTGATGAATGATAGATTTAATCATAAATTTACATGATGAGTGAACACAAATAGTGATGAATTAAATTAGAACATTTTGACGATTCACTTGGAAAATTGCTATTGTAGGTGGAGTGAGTTCTCTATAGAATGGTTTGAAAATGTATCTTGTGATAATTGTGAAACTATATGAGTTGAAAACTCAATTTGGGGACTTATGACGAGATGACTACATGATGAATCTGATGTGTAGAATGGTTTCTGAGGGTGTTGATTATAGTGACTAAATTAAGTTAGACTTGAAACCAATGTGATAAGTTTCATGTGATTGACGGACTCTTTTAATTAATTGAGAACTCGACAAGAGTGTTATAGATCTTTGCAAGATCTTGATTGATAAAAATATTGGAGAAATAACCTATCGGTTGGCGCTATCACCACAATTATTTTGGGTTCATGAAGTCTTTCATGTATTGATGTTGAGGAAGTATAAGTCTGACCTTTCACTTGTACTCGATTGGGTTGATCTTGAAGTGTAGGCAATATATTGATACCATTGTGATGAATTACTAGATGATTGCATAGCTTGATTTGAGGTTAGTTAGATGGTCAGCATGTGTACAAGAGACTTTGAGGTAATCCTTGTGAACAGTGAGAATTTTCCTTTATTTTTATTATTGTGTTGAATTATGGAGGTGGGTCATGATATTTGGATGGATTTGGAAAAAAAAAATTTGGCATTGATGAGCCAACATATTTTGAGGATTTCATTATTCGTTGTGCCATGTGGAGTGGGCTGTTACAGATGGGATCAGAACCAGACCCTAGCAAGGAGTGTGGAGATGGCTGCACGCCGCTGCACGCCAGCCCAAGTGGACGAGGTTCCTTTGGGGGGAGGGGGTAATGGGAGAGGGTAATGCATTCCACATCGCCTGACTGAGGGAAAGGTGAATGATCCATAAGTAAGGCTGCATGTCTCCATGTTATAATATATTTTGAATTGATCTTTTATTATTTTATCGAAGAAGTATAATTTTAAATTTCGGGATGAAATTTCTTTAAGGGGGGAAGGATGTAGAGATTTGAAAAAATTAGGAAAAATTTTTCGTTTTTGCCGGTAGGACATTTCGCATGCATAGTTTTGTCGGTTTTATCGGTAAAGCATTTTTTTTGCATTATCTCACCGAATGACATATTTAGAGGCATATTTGGAGTGTGTCATAGAAGAGAAATATGCTTAGAATATTGTGAGTTAACCGTTGTACGAATTTCAGCTAAAACGGAAACCGTTTCAAATTTGGACAAAAATGGCATCCGGGTGGCCCGGGTGGAAAGGGATGATCCTGACCTCAAACGAAAATGTTTTCTTCTGAGATTTTTCGTTTAAAATAATTTCATGAACAGTCGAGAAAACGAAATTTCAAATTGAAGCGTTTAGCAATGAGTTGTAGAGTAGCGAGGTTTCGGGCTCATTAAGGGTAAAATGGTCATTTGCCCTTAGCCCCTTTGTCCTCCACTATAAATAGAACACTTGGGGCCATTATATACACATATACATTCTGCAATTCAGAGAGCTCTCATCCATGGGTGAAAAATAGACAAAAGCCCTAGCTTTTTCAACTTTCTAGCCTCTGAAACACGCACTTCGAGTAAGATTTTGGCCGAACTTCCTTATGAGAAGTTGTTCGTCTCCACGAGTACTATATCCTCATCGAACAGTTTGGCAGTCCAGCAAACACAGCCACCACAGTTTAAGAAAAACTGATTTTAGGTATGATGTAGTGCTAAGCTAGCAATAGATTCAAGTTCCTTTGTGTTTTTACATGTATTTGAGCTGCTGTAAATGTATATCTAAGGTTAGGAGATCACCTAGGAAGTAGCTCCTTTGAAAATCCTAGAGTTGGTAGTTTAGGAGTATTTTTGTTCTTGTTGATTTTGGGTGATTTCTTGCTTTGTTTGGTGTGTATTTGATAGATAGAATTGTGCCATGAGATTGTCAACCCATGTAATTATTGACACACCTTTTGGTTGGGCCATGTAATGATTTGATGCTTTTAGATTTAATAGAATTCTATGCCCCTTTTGAATTTGTTGAAAGTGTGAGACTTGTGCTTTACATATGTATGGATATATTCAATTATGATGTATACATGTTGTGAGGGTGATGCCTTGAAGTTTAAATTTAACTTTCATGAAATCAATTATATGATTTGGGATAAGGGATACCATGTGTTTGATGCATTGCTATATTGAACTTGCATAATGAAAGCATGGCATTTTGACATGGTGAAATTCCTTGGACACATGGTGTGAGTTAAGCACGAAGTGCTATGTATTATGAGGGTGTAAATCCTGTAGTGAAAAATCCAAAATTGGCCATTGCATTGGTACTTCGAGCCATCAAGCGAGCCCCGTAGATGAGACATTGGTACTTCGAGCTATCGGGCGAGACCCGTAAATGAGACATTGGTACTTCGAGCTATCGAGCGAGACCTGTAAATGAGACATGGGTGGCATAGTGTTGCATGTGTGGGTCACGCATATAGATATTGCATGACATTGGGGGATTAAGGGATATAGCCTTTGAACTGTACACTTGCACATGCCACGCCCTTAAATTTGTTTCTAGTCTTAGTATTACATTATACCAGCAGTTGAGCTGACCCATTCGTGGGCAATATATTTCAGATGAGACCCCAAGTACTTGAGACTTCTTCAAGTCTTGAAAGTCGGGAAGACATAGACTAAATTGAAGATTTGGCTCTTAGGGCACTTTTTGGATGTATGGGCATAAGCCCAAATTGTTGTTTTTACTTTTGAGAAATGTATGGGCTTGAGCAAATTGTAACTTTAGGTCTTGGGCCATTTTGAAAATGTATGAGTTGGAACTCAAATGAATGCATGATATTTTATTTAACTGTGTACTAGAGGCTGCTTGATATTTGGGCGCTAAATGTGTATTATATGGATGTGTTGGAAATTGAGGGTGTAGGTTTAATTTGATGGATTTGTGTCCACCGAATGAGGGTGGATTATTGATGAATTTATGTTCATATATCTTGTGAAAATTAGGTGTGGGAAAACACTTAGAAAAACAAAAGAAACTAGGCCCAAATTTTGGTAAATGAAAGTGAGAAATTAAGCATGCAAAACACCCTTGAAATGGGTGAGAAAAATGCATAAAATGGGGTCTTAGAAACTAAGGACAAGTGGGCTGAAATTGGGTGGAAAAAGGCTTGAAAGACTTGGGAAAAATTTAGGAAAATGGTTAGAAAGTTGAGGTTAAATAACTTGAAAAATTGGAAGGAATGTCAAATGGCATACGACATGCCTTAAATTTCAATTCTACAAAATCATTTCGGCAGATCAGCCCACTTCGTGGGACTATAACTTTTTGGTCCTTTTGAATTAGTTAAAGTGCCTTAGACTTATAGATAGGTCTGTCTCTTAGCTTTCTTTTTGTTATCATGGACGTTGAAAGCTTTTAAAATGAGAAAGTTATATTGATTTTGCTTCAAGTGTGCAAAATTTGACCTATGGATAGTGTTTCCACTATAACTTGGGTTCTACGTGGACTTTTTGGGTGATTCAAAATGGTATAGAAACTACACTTAATAAGGAAGATTTTGGCACAGATTTCATTACGTTTGGATCTGTAGGTTGAGAGAAAAATCGATTTGAATCAGGGGGTTCGAAGCAACATTTTCTGAAGTGGAATTTTGCTCCAGGTGAACAGTAACCTTCAAGGTTACTGTTCACTTTTATCTACTGGTTTCTCACGTTACTGTTCATCCGAAATTATTATTATTATTTTTTTTTTTGATTGTTTCAAACTTTCTGATTTTCGTATAAATTTATTTTAAATCTGAATTGAGTGATTCAAATGTGTAACCTGATTGCCTCAACGAGTACTATTGTGTAATAATATTTATACTTTAAGACTCCAAATATGTTTGGGTGAAATTGGGACCATTTTGGGAATCATTTTCGAATGTGACTGTAAAGACCAGGAAAATTTTTTTTTGAATAAATAAATTTTCCTGTTCTTTGATTTAATAAAATTTTATTATTATTATTATTATTATGGGTTGTGTAGATATATATACATGTATGTATGTAATATGTATATATAAGTATGTAGGTATATATGTGTATTTAAATTATTTAAATAATTATGTATAAATATATATATATGTGTGTATATATATATATATATCAGATTGTGTGGGGCAGTGTGGTGTGTGTACGATTGTGAGTGTGTGTGTGTGTGTGTATATATATATATATATATATATATATATATATATATATACTTCTTCAACGGCTCACTACACATCGGGAAAAAAATAATCGGAACCACCCCTACATTATTATCATTATTATTTTTTAGATAAAAGGTGTTTCAAATAAAACCCTAAATAAAAGCAATAATACATACACGTAAATAACAATTGTGAGGCCCAAAAAAATTAAAATTGAAATATAATGCAAACTTTAAGATTAAATTAATCCTTTTGTAAATTATTTAATTTTATTAGAATTCTTCTTAGTTGAACCAACAAAAAAATATATTAAAAAATATGTTTTTTAGTTCTGAGTTCAATCTTTTAATTTTTTATTTCTATTGCTAGTAAAATTAAAAAATTTAAAACTTATTTAAAAAAAATCCTAATTTTCTATTCACATTCTATCTCATATCATAATCAATAGAAATATCACGTATATAATTGGGTTCTATTTTTTTAATTTTATAATTCTATTGCTAATAAAATTAAAATTTCTAAAACTTATTTCAAAAAAAAAAAATTCCTAATTTCCTATTAACATTTTTATCTCATATCATTATCAATAGAAAATATCTCATATATAATTGGATTCCATCTTTTTAATTTTATAATTCTATTACTAAAATAAAGATAGTTTGGAACAAACAAAGGCTTAATTCTTTCATATTAAGAAAGAATCTGAAATTAACAACTTGAAATTATATATAGCGTTGGAGTTCTTACTATGTTATTTTCGTTTATTCTAAATATGTTTTGTTTGTCACTGACATTAAAGATGAAAAGGAATATTTTATTCAAATTCAGTTAATTTTACTTTCATTTTCAACATCCCATTTAATTCTGTGGTGAGTTATATATATATTTTTTTTTGTGTCTTGGACTATCTCTTAATTTATTTACATTACTGAATAATTATGAAATATATAAAAATATAACTTATATTACATATATCTTAATAATTGTATAAATATTTCACGTAGAACAAACATATTGCAAACATTTTTGAAGAAGCAACTAAAAAGGGGTTGAAAGCAAGCAAATATAAAGTTATTGAAGAAGCATACCTTGTCATTAAAAAGAGGTTGTGCAGGGATGGAACTGGAAGGGTTCCCTTCTTTTGTCGATGACTTCAACGAGTTGGGGTAGAAGCTTCTGAGCTTTCGTAGATCCTGTAACTTCATGATTTTTAATTGCTGAAAAACAACTTGCTCTTCTTTTCCTTCTCTTTGGTCATTTCCAATTATTTCTTCCATGTCGTTACAATCTCTTACATTTAATTCTTGAAGTTGCACAAGACCTCTTGCTATAAAGGGAGAAAAGAGATGTTTTATACCATCACAAAACACAACATCAAGAAAGTTTAAGCCTGTAAATTCTCCCCCATCTCTATTGTGAAGAAACTTCTCTATACCTTTCAATGAAACCAAATTTAGCACTTCAGTTTTTTCCAACAAAACTTTAAACTCGTCTTTTAAAGCAATACAAGCAAGTTTCAAGACCCTTGTTGATGAATCCATTTTTAAAAAGTCAGGATTACCGAAGCCCACTGATATTTTAAATCTAATCAACTTCTGAAAGGGTATTTCCTTGGGCAAAAATATGACGTCTTGTGGTATACAAATTTCCAAAGAAGTTAAGTGAGACAGTGAATCAAGCTCAACAACACTTACTTTGCTTCTTTCTACGTTGGTTGCTTCAACCTCCCATCTGTCAAACTTATCAGGAATGTATAACTCTTCAAGGCAATACAAACTTGATATGACATTTGGGGGAATTACTTCGAGATGGTTACAACTCTGTAAATCTAACAACCGCAAACGAGTCAAGTGTCGTATCTCTGGTGACAACCTCTTGATGCTAGAACCTCTAAGGCTAAGCATCTCAAGATTCTTCAAGTCCTTGAGCATGGATACATCCTCCAACTTGCAATCACGTAGACATAACATCCGAAGGTTGCTTAGATTTGATAGAGACGACGGTAGTAACCGAAATAGCATATAACTCAAATCTAAAACTTTAAGTTCTCTCGTTCCATTAAAAAAAGCATGTGAAGTTATTGTTGAAGCATAACTGCCTTCCAAAACTAATGTATTTAGCTCAGAACATTTCAATTCATCAGGATACTTGTCAATATTTTCACACCTCAATGAGATTACCCTGGAGCATTGGTATTCATCTCTCTCCGGCCATTCTTCTAAATCGACACCATGTCTCACCATAAATGCTTCATTATCTCTTGCGATTGAAATAGCAACATCCCGAAACACATCATGCATTTTCACCTTGTTTTTATCTATACTACCTTCCAACAACAAACAACAGGTTTTGAGGGTACCAACCAACGTGTGCACTCTATTACTTGCTTCCTTGAGTGTACGTACGTTTTTAAAGAACCTCATTCCCAGTCCATATCTGGCCAAATCATCAATTGAAATCTCAGCATCTTCCCGAAACAAACAACATAGCAAAAAGCACCTCCTGGCATCCTGAGATTGCAGATAGTTGTAGCTCAACTTCAGGGATGAATACAGTCTAGAATCCACTCCATCAATGTCTGAATCTCTCAATTGTTTAAGTGCATCAGCCCATGCATACTCATCCTTATCCTCCAATGCTGCTGCAACGGCAAGAATTACAAGTGGTAAATCCCCACACTCCTTGCACACCTCATCAGCAAAATACTTGATGCTAGGAGAGTCGACAGAATTTCCCGCCCTCTTCTTAAATAAGTTCCACGATTCTTGTGGTGATAAGACTCCAAGTGGAAACTGCTTTTGAACTTTCATCTTCTGCAAAACACCTTGGTTCCGAGAGGTTAGCACGACTTTGCAACACCCCTTGATACCATCAGTGACTGGAATTCCAACTGCCTTCAAGTTTAGTTCCTCCCAAACATCATCCAATATTACGAGATTTTGTTTGTCGTTGTTCAGTCTGTTCCACAGTTCACCTGCTCTTCCATCTTCTGTTTCTTTTTTCAATTGTAGATCCAAACGGTCTGCAAGCTTTCCTTGAATGTCCCTTACATTCACGTTTTGAGAGACGACTGCCATCACGACCTCATGAAAAACCGCATCTTTCTTCACTTTCTTTCCCACCTCTTCCACCATTGTCGTCTTACCAGCACCCCCTATTCCGTATATCCCAACGAGTTTGACGCTATTATCTTTTAAGGCCTCCATGATCTCGTTGAAAATCGAAACCCTCGACTCAAATGTCTCGTAATATGCCGAAGATTGGAATCCAAATTCCGGAGGAGGAGCAGGGTGTGCAATTTCATTAAAATTGCCATGATCTTTGAGCTTAATAACAACATCTGTTTTCCTTTTGGCTTCCTTACTCACTCTGTAACGCGAGCAGAAGTGAAAGCACCTCTTGTGCTCTTGGAGTTGTTCCCCCAAAAATTGATCAACTTCTTCTTTCCTTTGGCCCGCGTCTGTCAGCCACTGGTTAACATTATCCTCAACGATTTCTCCTCTGTTTGTTGCCTCATCGACTTTTCTTTGGAGCCTTCCCCGATTCTCACCAAGTTCCTTAATTTCTTCATCAAGTTTCTGAATGTTTTCTTTGTAATGAACCAAATAACCAATTTGCCGCCTCATTGATCTCATCAACCACTCCGTGATTTGCTCCACAATCCTTCCCACAGCAGCATTAACTATCTCCATTTTCAACCCACGAAATAACCTCTCTTCTCTTTTTTGGTTTTCTTCAAGGAAAAAAAATTACACAGGATAGTAAAGAACAAATGGCAGCAATTAATGGAAACAGAGAAAGATGTTTATAATATAACAAAAATAGGCAAGCTTAGATCAATCAATCCTTGATGCAAGAAAGGCAAGCTTAGATCAACTGAACACACTTGGTTCCGGATTTGAACGAAAACGAAACTGAGAACAGAAGGAAAATAGAGAAGTCGAGCATTTTTGGGAAAAAGTAAACTTAAGTTGAAAGCCAAAGAAGAGAAAGGAAAGTGAAGGGAAAAACAAAAGTGGGAGGACTTTATTCCGAAGTGGGTTACTGTCAGCTTCTCATTGTGTCTCAACCAGACCCACATGAGTTGAACAACTCATACTCTCAAACTCAGATTTCAAGGGGATGAATCTCATTTTGTTTCCTATCTAATTTTTGGGCTGATATATATAATGACATTCTTCAATATTCTAAAAAAAATATTGAAAATAATTTAAATTTTACATTTATAAGGACACTCAAATTTTATTTTGGTAAAAAATAAAAATTGTGAAGAGTCAAAATATGAAAAAAAATAATAATAATGATTAAAAAATAAAAATTTAAAAAATTTATTAAAAATACTCAAATCTTTTAAATAAAAAATAATTTTTAAAATGTCACCAAAATCACTTCAGTACAATTTTAAAGATAAAATTTGAAAAACGTCTTGAAGATGCTCTCACATTCTTATTTAATGTCTCTATCGTTGGAGTGCATCTAACACGTGGGGAGTGGTAATAGATTTTTGGGTTACAGTCCGTTTTATTTTCTTCTCTTGAATTGATCAATCAATTAATTATCTTTTGCTTTTGCTTTTTCTTGGGAAACGCATAAATCTGGGTTTCTTTTTGTTTTCTCTTTTTATAATTTAATAATAAGTAAATTTTCAGATGCATCTTACCTTTCCATTAATGATAAAATATAAGAATTATTTTGGTTTAATATATTTTTTTTTTACTTGCTTGTTTCTTTGTTTCTTTTGTCCTCTTGTTCCGGCCATTATTTATTTTATTTTAATTTGAGTTGAATTCAACATATGTTCTAGCATATTCTATTATCTTTTTATATTATATATATATATATATATATATATTTTTGGGATGGATACCAGCATATTTCATATTACACCTTTCTTGTTGTAGATGATCGGGGATGGAGAGGTCTGGATGCAGAAATTCAAAAAAACGTCTCCTAATAACTGTAACAAAGTAGAAGGTATAAACAATCTAGAAAGATGAGATTTAAGGAATCAAGGGATGGAGATGAATCTTCTCCTCCGAATCTTATGCATTAAATGCAGTACCACAATAAAAATTAGTAAAGATGTATAAGCGTTGTATGTGAGTTTGTTTTTTTTTTTTTTCCCGAATTTAAGAAGAAATTTGAAAGAAAAAATATTCATATTTGGAACTAACTTTGAGAAATATTTCTGAAGTAAAATATAAAGTTAATTTAAAAGTTCATAAAAATATTAAAATGAAAATTTCAAATTATTTAAGAAAATAAAATTAATTTATGAAGATAATTCATTTGACAATTTTCCATTAATCTTAACACAAGAATTATAATAAATAAAAAATTAAATTTACTAATTTAATTGAAAATTTTTATATAGTCTATAATTCAATACTTCCAAAAAAGTAATTCAGTACTTTTGAAAAAGTAATATGAATAATAGTAATTACATGAACAAAAAATAATTCCGTTTACCTGATCATATAGTTTCATATTTTATTAAAAAAAATTTCAAAATAAAAAAATTTTCCAAACTGAATATGTAACCAATATAATTCACTAATTCTATATTTTAAATTTCATAATATCAGAATTACTTAAAATTTGTTAGTAAGTATTTGTCCAATTGTACCTAACAACATAAAAACAAAATTCTAACATATATAAAGTAGAACGAAAACGTGAAAGAAGAATGAACATGTCGAATTCTTTATAAAACAAGTAACATAGGACTCTTTACCCAAATAAGAAAAATAATTCTCTAAAATTAGTAACTTAATTAATATTGATAAAAAAAAATTCCTGATAATAACGTATTATATCATATTTATAGTGCTAGAATATTTCTATTTTAATTAGGAAGTAAAAATTCATATTTTATACTAATCCTATTGCAATAAAGATTAGTAATTCGAATAAGAAACTACTAATTCTTATATTTTTTTATATTAATTCTAGTAAAATTAAGGAAACTAGAGAAATTATAAATAAATTAAAATAGAAAACTAATACAAGAATATCAAATATGTCCTACATCATTAATTTTTAATTTCATATAAAAGAGATATTATAACAAAAGATTAGAAAATCCATCTCTTACTTACTTAATTGAGTACAAAAAATAATCATATTATAAGATTTCTGTGACATGTATGAAACATTTGTGTTAATACATGATAAAATTACTTTCTTCTAAAGTGACCCTCTTATCTTGTTGTCTATTTCTCACTAGTGGTAGCCAGCCAATGAAAAAGGCCAGCTATGATTTTATTAGGAATCCTCTCATTCATCATTGCTCATGTGGTTAATTTGGAGAGGGAGAATTTTTTTTCTTTCAAGAGCATAAATAGAATTCCCCTTTTAATATTGTTAGTCCTAATAACTCATTCGTTTTAGTTTAGTATATGTATGTTGGTTATTTCTTTTCCAAATTTATAAATGCACTCATATTAATAAAAATGTAAGTGTATATAAGATGGGATATTGGAGTGGGAATATCCAATATTTTTTATTGTGTTTATTTAATAAAAGTGTTCCCCTAAAATTGTGTTTATTTAATAAATTTGTCATTTTAAATTGAAATATTTCTACACTACTTTAAATTATTATTATGCTGCTTATATAATTAACAAATCAAAAGCATAACCACTCTAGAATCGAGATCTCGTACGAGATGACAAAATTTTTTCATTTTATAAATATGACTTAAGTTTGAGACTCAGCATACATGCACATACACATCTAGATAGAATTTTTCTTCTCCAATCATTATACTAAAAAAAAATAACTAAATGAAAAAGTAAAGTTAAAAAAAAAAAAAAGAAAGAAAAGGCAAAGGCAATAATTAAAGTAGTGAAAACACATCTAAATGATTATAACGAATTAAAGTAGTGGGAAAAAGAAAAAGCAAAGTAAAAGTAAAAGGAAAGGTTAAAAAGGAGAAAAAAAAAAAAAAGCAAAGGCAATAATTGAAATAGTGGAACAGATCTAAAATATTAATCGTATTCATTCAAGATCAGTGCACATTCTAATAAATAATTATAACAAATTCATTATATTTTCTTTATAGTATTAAATATGGGTTGGGCGCTTCTTTGGTCATATAGGAAGCTGCACTTATGGATGATCTTTTCATTTTTATCTTCTAGTAATTAAGTTTTAGTGATGATGATAAGAGCCTATACTGTACAATGTACTAATATATGAATTCTATTATTTAATGGATGCCCTTGAGTCAAATGTCTCGTAATATGCCGAAGATTGGAATCCAAATTCCGGAGGAGGAGTAGGGTATGCGATTTCATTAAAATTGCCATGATCTTTGAGCTTAATAACAACATCTGTTTTCCTTTTGGCTTCCTTACTCACTCTGTAACATGAGCAGAAGTGAAAGCACCTCTTATGCTCTTGGAGTTGTTCTCCCAAAAATTGATCAACTTCTTCTTTCCTTTGGCCCACGTCTGTCAGCCACTGGCAAACATTATCCTCAACGATTTCTCCTCTGTTTGTTGCCTCATCAAACTTTTCTTTGAAGCCTGCCCCGATTTTCACCAAGTCCCTTAATTTCTTCATCAAGTTTTTGAATGTTTTCTTTGTAGTGAGCCAAATAACCAATTTCACGCCCCAACGGTCTCAACAATTGCACTGCCATTTTCTTGAAGTAATGCCTCAATGGAAACACTTTTTCTTATAATTCATTGATTTTTGGGTTTGTTTTGCAAGATCAATTATTTGAAGCTATTGATACTTTTAGAAGAATGCAACGGGGGAAATTGATGTTAGTTGGGTTACCCTGACTACAATATTATCAGTTTGTTGTCATGAGCTTAATATTCTAAGAACCTGTGCGGCACTTAGCAACTTACAACTGGACTTGTAGTGCTAAGTTAGCCTATCTAACTAGCACACTTAGTCTTTGTGGCTAGAGAAGATGATGATTAGGGAACAAGAGAGCTAGAGAGTTTTAGTGAAAGGAACTTGTATTGCTCAAGACAGATTTCTTACAATTGGGTTGGTTGGGTGACAAACGAGACCCCACCACCTTTTATAGGCTCTTGGCCTTACAATTGACTGTTAGGATCATTTTGATCTAAGGCTATAAGGGTATGTCTAGAATTGTTCCTACCTCTTTAAGGGATCATTCTAGAATCTTTACAAAAATATCAAGAATCTACAACATTCTAGAATACTCTATACAAGTCTAGAAATATGTACAAAGTTCTACATAAGTTTAGGACTCTCTACACACTTCAAAAAATGTTCTAAAGAATCCACGCAGGCCTACTGTGCAGATAGAAGGGATCGTCCAGTAAGCGCTCATGTGGCGTTTGCGTGGCGTCATGTGGCGAAAACCTTCTAGTAGTTAAGTGGATCGTGACAATCCTCCCCCATTTAAGTTTGCGACGCCCCCGTCGAGCCTTCTCCTTGAACCGCTGGATATGCTCCACAAATTTCCATAGCGAGTCTTCGTGTTCCCAGCTTCCTTCGTATCCAGCAAGTCCTTCCACTTTACCAAGTATGCTGTGTAGTTTGGGACACCCCTCCTTCATATTACTGGATCGACAATGATGCTATCAACTTCTTTGTCAAAAAGATGTTACCACAGCAGTTGGTGCTTGCCTTCGATTCTCCGCGACTTGGGCTTCCATGTCCTTAATGATATGGCTTTAGTCAACTTACATGGAAGAGTGAGTGGATCTTTAGTTTAGGCAGAAGTTTGAACTTTATAGGAGACTTACCCATGCGTTATAGGATAGGAAACAGTCCCTTGTAGCACCTTACTAACCCTTTGGTCATTTTCTTAGTGCTTTGAATTGTTGAGGTAGAAGCTTGACAATGACCAAGTCTCCTACATTATACTCCCTTGGTATCCTCTTCTTGTCGACCCACTTCTTCATCTTTTTTGTCCCCTTGTCAAGGTAGGCTCGTGCCAAGTTAGCTTACTCTTGCCAAGTCTTAGCGAATTTGTAGGCCGCTGGACTTTTCCCATTATAGGAAGATGCTATCGCATTGGGCGTCATTGGTTGTTGTCCGGTGACAACCTCAAATGGATTAGTAGCCTCGCTCAGTTGTATATTATAAGAAAATTATGTCATATCAAGGGGTTTGACCCAATCTCATTGGTTAGCACTAACGTAATGTCGTAAGTAGAGTTCTAATAATGCATTGATTCGCACAGTCTGGCCATCGGATTGGGGATGAAAGCTAGTAGAAAAGTTCCAATCTAACCCCATGAGTTTGAAGAGTTTTGTCCAAAATCGTCTCATAAGCCAAGGGTCTCGATCACTGACAATGCTCTGTGGAACTCCCCAAAGCTTCACAATATACGTTAGAAATAGCTTGGCCTTCTCCTCAGTAGTACAATCAGCTATAGCGGGGATAAATGTGGCATACTTGCTGAAACGATTAACCACTACTATGATACACCCACATCCGTCTGATTTAGGTAGTGCCGTGATGAAGTCCATAAAAACATTTCCCCAAGGTCTCTCCAGGATGGGTAGTGGCTCAAGTAGACCGACGGGGTGTTGCTGCTGCTTTACCTTGTCTTGTTGACACACAAGACAAGTCTTCACATAGGTCTCTATATGATCACGCATTTGAGGCCAATAGTAAGAGACCTTTAGCAAGGCTAAAGTGCCCAGGTAGAGTCATGGCATTCCTTAATTAGCTCCCTTCGTAGGCCCCCCACTTGGGCACATAGAGTAGATCCCCTTTAGTAAAGAGTAAGTAATCCTTAAGCCAAATACATTGTGTCTTTCCATCGTTGGCCAACCAATTAGGCTCTTGGCGTCATGCTGCAACTCTTCTTTTATATGATCAAGTAAGAAGCTTTAAGGCTTGCTAATTGTAGCAAGTTTGGCTTTGCGGCTTAGGGCATCGGCCACCACATTTCCTTTTCTTGGCTTATACTCAAACCAGTAGTTGAATTCTACCAAGAAATCTTGCCAACGAGCTTGATTTGGACTTAGCTTTTTTGGGTCTGAGAATATCTCGTGGCAACATTGTCAATCATATGATGAACCGAGTGCCCAACAAGTAATGCCTCTATGTGCGTAAATAATGTATAACTATCGTCATCTCCTTTTTTTGCATAATGTAGCAACGCTCGGCGTCATTGAGTTTTCAGCTTTCGTAGGCTAGGGGTGTCCTTTTTGCATAAGAACACCCTCAATAGCAAAGTCTGATGCATCCGTGTGGACCTCATAAGACTTGGAATGGTCTAGTAGGCTAAGGACAAGCTCTTCGGTAACTGCTCGTTTGAGATCTTCAAAGAATTCTTGACATGCGTCCGACCATGCCCACACGATTCTTTTTAGTAGATTCATCAAGGGGCCTGCCCGTGTGGAGTAACCCTTGATAAAGCGACGGTAATAGTTGACAAGGCCCAAGAAAGATCGTAACTTAGGTACTTTAGTAGGCAACTCCCAATCTAGAATGGCCTTCACCTTTGCTTCCTCCATCATAAGCTTCCCATCCTTGATCTTGTACCCTAAAAACAAGACCTTCTTTTGGGCAAATGAGCATTTCTACAACTTAACATAAAGCTTGTTCTCCCGTAGCACTTGGAAGACCTTCTTTAAATACTGCATGTGTTCTTCCAAGGTGGTGCTATACACCACTATGTCATCCAAGTATACCACCACAAACCGATCAAGGTAGGGATGGAAGAGTTTGTTCATTGTAATGACATGGGAAATTTTTTTTTTTTGAATAAATAAGATTTCTATTATTATTACTATGATTATTTAAATGTGGGTTATGTATATATATATATTGAGTGATGTATATGTGATTACCTATATATGTATATATATTATGTACATGTCAGATGTGTTGTATGTATATATATATAGATATGCATATATACATGTACATGAGAGAAGTGGAAAACAGTGGTGTGTGCAAGTGGGGTGTGTATGTGGCAGGCCATATATGTGTGTGTGCAGGTTGAGTGTGCAACACACCAGGGGGTATGGGTGTTAGCGTGTGTAAGTGAGTGTGTTGAAGTGAGTGTGTGCAGGTCAGGAACAGGAGATGGGTATGATTTGAGAGATAGAGATGATAGAGAGAGATGAGTGTATATATGTTCATTGGGTTAGAACGACCGAGAGAGAGAGAGAGAGCAACGTGAGGAAACTGAGGGTCCTGGAAGTCGAAGCAGAGAGGAGGAGGAAGGAACGCGCCAGAAAGAGAAAACCAGAGAAACTTGTTGAGTGGTTTAGGTTCTGTCATTTGAATTTCAAGCATGTCAATTTGTTTTATTTATGAGGTTTTGTTGAACATGAAAAATGGGGAATATTGCAAGAAGAATGAGGGAAAATGGTTGAGAAACGGATGAGAAATTTGAGTTGCAGGTTGGGGTGTTAGTTACGGTTTTGGGGTTTTTAATACATGAAACTTGAGTTAAATGATTGGAAAGTGTTTACATGTGATGCAGAAACCATTTAAAATCACATTAGGGTTAAAACAGTTGAGAAAATACATGAAAATCTTAAAGAAATAGTTGGCCGAAATCTGGGGTTTGGCCGGAATAATCGAGCTGGGCGCGTCGGGAATGGTGGTAGTTAGGGTTTAGAGTGGTCTCGGGGAGTCCTGGAGTCCCTAGGAATTATTTGATGTGAAAATGAGGAGGTTTGGACGTGCAAAAACCCAAGAAAATGGGGGGGATGGCCTGCGGCCTCCGGCGACACGGCCGGAGAAGATGACCGGACTGTTGGTCGGAAAACCGGGGACGAAAGGGGGCTGAGCTTGGGCTTGTTGCCTTGGGCTTGTTTTGATTTCCAATTTGGGCTTAATTAATTTGATGACTTGGGCCTGTTTTAATTGATGAGCACTGGGCCTCCCTTATTTTTTTTAAAATGGTGGACTCATAAGCAGATTGGGCCACAATGAATTGGGCCCAACAGTAAGGGAAATAAAAAGAAAAAAAAAACAAAAAACAAAGGGGTGGGGGAGTGCAGACGCCGAGGTTCGAACCTGGAACGGAATGGATGGGAAGGCACGTGTGAACCAATTGGGACGGTTACCAACCGTGCCCATTGTTGCACCGAAATTATATATATATATATATATTATACTTAATCCCAATTAATTGAATTAAAATTATTTAATTAAATTAAATATATCGAAATGGCTCGGGACCCAAATACGACAAGTCATATATGTTTTCTTACTATCTTGGACCTCCTAAGACCAACAGTGAGGTCCGTGATGCAAGACGAGACCCTGAAAAATAAAAGACCTGTAGAACCCTTAAAAATTACCAAAATACCCCTGAGTCAAAACGCAGTCAAATGAACCCCGATTAAAATGAAAAGATAGTGGATTTTTATTATTTTGAACATTCAGGACTCAACCGTAGAGTAAATTTATGAGAAGGGGTCTCGAGATGTAAGGACCCGTAAAAAGTATAAAATGACCGTTTTACCCCTTTTAGCTCAGATGTCCGAATTGAATTCCACAAAAGCCTAAACCTATTTTCTTCGACGTTCTGGACTTAATAGTAGAGTTTAATTTGGTAAAATAGAACTTATAAAATATGAAAATAAAATTTGATGAATAGCATAAATTCAAATGACAATAGATTGAGTTGTAATTTATGCTTTTAGGGACACTGACAGGACGGGGGAGGGCGATCTGACCTTCTGCATTTTCATTAACTAGTTCAGTTACACATCGTGCACGATCTTCTAGGGTTAAGACCAACCCACCAAGTACGATGTTTTGCTAATGTAAGAAATGGGGTTAAGTTTAGGAACATTTTGTGAATGAATTGCATGACTTATATGTTTAATTGTTGTTATGGAGTTATTCGGATTATGTTCATTTGATGACTGGGGATTGGTTGTTTACGTGTTTTGAGTTTTCTTATATTCTTGAGAATTGGTAAAGTGATGAATGTGATTATGGCCATGTGATTAGATTGATAGCATGAGATATGTATTCATGTGGAATGAATTGGTGATTTAAATATTATTTTTGCCTCAAATGTGGTATATCATTGAAAGCATGCTTCATCGAGATTATGTTGTTATGTGATGAATGCATAGCATATTGGCATTGGGTGAATTCCTTAGCCATGTGGCGTGAGTTTAGCACGTGGTGCTTTTCATTATGAGGGTGCAGATCCTGTGGTGAAAAACCCAAAATTGGCCATTGCATTGGTATTTCGAGCCATCGGGCGAGACCCGTAAATGAGACATTGGTACTTTGAGCCATCGGGTGAGACCCATAAATGAGACATGGGTGTGGCATTGAGTGCATGGGTGCGTCATGCATATTTTCATCATATTATATTAATGAAATTGGAAAGCATTTAGAGATAAATGTAAACTTTGCACATGCCACGCCTTAGCTTTATTTCTTGCATTAGTATTACATTGTACCAGCAGTTGAGCTGACCCATTCGTGGGATAACATTTCAGATGACGCTCCAGGTACATGAGATTCAGTGGCGTCTTAGTGAAAGATTGCTCTTGGAGTATTTTTGGCCCTTCGGGCATATTTTGAGATGTAAAGGCTTAAGCCCGAATGACATGTGAATGATGTATTCATGAGATGTATTTTATATTTTTATATGTATTGATGAAAATGAATGCATGCTTAGTTAAATCAGTTTAGATTGCCCTTTATTTTATTTTCTTTCGGCTTCATTATTCGCGCCTCGGGTTCGCGGGAATTCGGGGCGTGGCAACGTGGTATCAGGGCATAGGTTCGAATACCTAGAGACAGTGGGGTGTTGTTAAACACCATGAGACCCTAGAAACTTAGTGTGAACCATTAGTAACATATGGTAGGACTTTATATGTTACGTGGTTATTTGTGCTTGAAGCATGACCTGTTATGAACATGTGTTGATTGATGCTATGTTAATATGCATGACATATATGATATGTAGAAATTGGTTTAAGTGTACATTATGACCTGCTATACGTGCTATCTGTTAAATGTAAGTGTGGACAAGAACATGACAGAGATCCCCTTAGTGCTTATGCCGAATGTGGGAGAATGGTATTAAAATTTTCTTTCTTGAACTTGTAGACTCATGCCCATGGAAAGCTCCTGCAAGGACAGGACCATCTAGACGGGGTAGGCCCAGGGCTGCTGCCCAGCCCCGACGCGGCAGACCTAGAGCTACTGCACCTCCGCAGGTTGTAATAGAGGAGATTGTTGCTCCCACTGATACTCCTATTTATAGCACAGCCGAGGAGGCTATGGCTTCTACTCCTATTCCTGCTCCTGCTCCTGCTCCTACACCCGCACCTGTTCTTGTACCAGCTCCGGTGGAGAAGGTGGAGCAGACTATCGGCGCTAGGGATTTGGCAGCCATTATACATGAGTGTTTTTGTACTATGCAGGAGGCCATGACTGTTGATGCCGAGGCCAGGGCTGCCGATGTCGAGGCCAGGGCCGCAGGTGGGGAGACTAGAGATACCTTCGTGATGAAGGCATTTCAGAAGATGAGACCACCCTCATTTGCCGGGCAGCCTGACCCTCTAATAGTTGAAGAGTGGCTGGACCAGATTATCAAGATCCTGGACTCTCTAGGGGTTGTCGAGCCGCACCTGAGGATCCGATGTGCCACATTCCAGTTCACCGGGTTGGCAAGTCAGTGGTGAAAGGTAGCCGCGGGGAGGATCAGTAGGTTCGGGAAGGATGGGATGCATTTGTGGCCATGTTTAATGACCACTATTTTCCAGCGACCGCCCGGGTTGGATTCAGGAAGGAGTTTGAGACACTTCTTCAGAGGGATATGACAGTGACTCAGTACAAGTCTCGCTTTATGCATTGGGGAGGTTCGCCCCACACATCACTGAGAGGGAGGAGTTGAGGGTTTACCATTTTCTCGAGGGGCTGAAGACCTCTATCAAGGAGATGCTGGCGGGACACATCATAGAGACGTTTGAGGAGGTAGTGATCAGGGCCACTAGGGTTGAGAGAGAGTTGGCCGCCCTCAAGGGATCAGGGAGTCCCGAGCTCAAGGCAGACCAGACACAAAACAGACACCTATACCCGCCCAGCTTACTATGCCTGCCCTAGCTCACACTGGTGGGAGACCACCGAAGAGATTCCGGACCAGTGCGTCTTTTCCATCGACATCCTAGAGTTCTGTTCAGTTTCTATCCCCCCAGCTTGTCATGTTTGTCACTTCTCTAGGGGGGTATCACAGGGGACCATTACATGTTACCAGTATGGACAGCCTGGCCACAGTATGGCCGATTGCCTACAGAGAGATCCTAGTCAGGGGCCTGGGACTAGACCGAGTCAGACGTCACTTCCACCTCAGATCCAGAGTCAGGTCGGGAAGGCCCCACTAGTGTGCTACACTTGCCACCAGCCGAGCCATGTCAAGGCCAACTGCCCTCGGGGCAGACTCTACAGAGCTCACAAGGGTCGCATTTCTATCAGCATACTCGGGTACCCCTATCACAACCACGGTTAGGCGATAGACCTCAGACACCATATACCCAGCCTGCACCCTCCGCTTAGAGTGTTAGAGCTCCTGGACTAAGAGAGGGGGGTAGGCAGGGCCAGACTACTCAGGTCGCGTCTATGCAGTAGCCATACCTGAGGCATCTGTTTCCGGACCTCCTACAATTCAAGGTATATTCCTTGTTTTTAGTTCACGGACTAGCGTATTAATAAATTTTAGTGCCTCTCATTCATTCATGATTACCATGCTTATTCATATACCTGTGTATCCTTGAAATTGACCTAAATACTTTGATGCCAATGTGGTAGATTATGTGTTAACTATTGGATGTTGTTGTTAATTTAGAATATGCATGCTAGTTTAGTACCTGTTGTGGCAGTACGACTACGATTTTATGTACAGATTGACTGTCATTAACGCATGCATAAGGGAAGTTATATATATATATATATATATCTATATAATTATATATATGCACGTTTAAATACATGGGAGTAAAGTAGTAAGGATTGAAGTACGTACATGCCTTGAGTTTTATGATTAAAATGCAGGGGAATGGGTTGTTGAATTGCCTGGGGGCACGAGTGATATATGGATGATGCCATTGTGGTGAATTATTAGATGATTTCATGGCTTGAATTGAGATTAGTTAGATGGTCGGCAAGTGTGTGAAAGACTTCGAGGTATCCTTGTGAACATTGAGGATTTTCTTTTATTTTTGTTGTTGTGTTGAATTATTGAGGTGGATCTTGATGCTTAAATGGATTTGGAAAAAAAAAAATTGGTATTGATGAGTCAACGTGGTTTGAGGATTTCATTATGTGTTGTGCCATGTGGAGTGGGTCGTTACAGATGAGATCAACACCAGACCCTAGCAGGAAGTGTGGAGATGTCTGCACGCCACTGCACGCCCGCCGGTAAGGTTGAGCCTAAGGGGGAAATGGTAATAAGAGAGGGTAATGCATTCCACATCACCTGGCTGAGGGAGAGGTGGGTGATCCATAGGTAAGGCTACATGTCTCCACGACAATAACATTTTGAGCTGATCATTCTGAAATTTTTTTTTTTTTTGTTGAGGATATTAGGTTGTTAAATTGCATTATAGTACAAGTGATGTATTGATGACATTGTGAGGAACTACTAAATAATTACATGGCTTGATTTGAGGTCAATTGGATGATCATCGCGTGTGTAGGAGATCTTGGAGTATCATTGTGCACATTACGTTTACTTTATTTTATTTTAAATTTCGGACGAAATTTCTTTAAGGAAGGAAGGATGTAATGACATAGGAAATTTTATTTTATTTTTTGAATCAATAAGATTTCTATTATTACTATGATTATTTAAATGTGGGTTAATGTATGTATGTGAGTGATGTATATGTGATTACCTGTATATGTATATGAGAGAAGTGAAAACAGTGGTGTGTGCAAGTGGGGTGTGTATGTGGCAGGCCGTATATGTGTGTGTGAGGTTGAGTGTGCAACACACCAGGGGGTATGGGTGTTGGCATGTGTAAGTGAGTGTGTTAAAGTGTGTGTGTGTGTGTGCAGGTCAAGAACAGGAGAGTGGGTCTGATTTGAGAGAGAGAGAGAGAGAGAGAGAGAGAGGAGAAATGTAGAGAGAGAGAGAGAGAGTATAGAAGAGAGGTCGTGAGGAGAAGGAGGAGAGAGGAGAGAGAGAGAGAGAGAGAGAGAGATAGAGCAACGTGAGGAAACTGAGGGTCTTAGAAGTCGAAGCAGAGAGGAGGAGGAAGGAATGCGCCAGAAAGAGAAAACCAGAGAAACTTGGTGAGTGGTTTAGGTTCTGTCATTTGAATTTCAAGCATGCCAATTTGTTTTATTATGAGGTTTTTTGAATATGAAAAATAGGGAATATTGCAAGAAGAATGAGGGAAAATGGTTGAGAAACGGATGAGAAAGGTTGAGTTGCAGGTTGGGGTGTTAGTTACGGTTTTGGGGTTTTTAATACATGAAACTTGAGTTAAATGATTGAAAAGTGTTTACATGTGATGCAGAAGAAACCGTTTAAAATCACATTAGGGTTAAAACAGTTGAGAAAATACTTGAAAATCTTAAAGAAACAGTTGGTCGGAATCTGGGGTTTGGCCGGAATAATCGAGCTGGGCGCGTCGGGAATGGTGGTAGTTAGGGTTTAGAGTGGTCTCGGGGAGTCCTGGAGTCCCTAGGAATTATTTGATGTGAAAATGAGGAGGTTTGGACGTGCAAAAACCCAAGAAAATGGGGGGGATGGCCTGCGGCCTCCGGCGACACGGCCGGAGAAGATGACCGGACTGTTGGTCGGAAAACCGGGGACGAAAGGGGGGCTGAGCTTGGGCTTGTTGCCTTGGGCCTGTTTTGATTTCCAATTTGGGCTTAATTAATTTGATGACTTGGGCCTGTTTTAATTGATGAGCACTGGGCCTCCCTTATTTTTTTTAAAATGGTGGACTCATAAGCAGATTGGGCCACAATGAATTGGGCCCAACAGTAAGGGAAATAAAAAAAAAAAAACAAAAGGGGTGGGGGAGTGCAGACGCAAGATTCGAACCTGGAACGGAATGGATGGGAAGGCACGTGTGAACCAATTGGGACGGTTACCAACCGTGCCCATTGTTGCACCGAAATTATAATATATTATACTTAATCCAATTAATTGAATTAAAATTATTTAATTAAATTAAATATATCGAAATGGCTCGGGACCCAAATACGACAAGTCATATATGTTTTCTTACTATCTTGACCTCCTAAGACCAACAGTGAGGTCCGTGATGCAAGACGAGACCCTGAAAAATAAAAGACCTGTAGAACCCTTAAAAATTACCAAAATACCCCTGAGTCAAAACGCAGTCAAATGAACCCCGTTAAAATGAAAAGATAGTGGATTTTTATTATTTTGAACATTCTGGACTCAACCGTGGAGTCAAATTTATGAGAAGGGGTCTCGAGATGTAAGGACCCGTAAAAAGTACAAAATGATCGTTTTACCCCTTTTAGCTCGGATGTCCGAATTGAATTCACACAAAGCCTAAACCTATTTTCTTCGACATTCCGGACTTAATAGTAGAGTTTAATTTGGCAAAATAGAAACTTATAAAATAAGAAAATAAAATTTGATGAATAGCATAAATTCAAATGACAATAATTGAGTTGTAATTTATGCTTTTAAGGACACTGACAGAGGGGGAGGGCGATCTGACCTTCTGCATTTTCATTGACTAGTTCAGTTACACATCATGCACGATCTTCTAGGGTTAAGACCAACCCACCAAGTACGATGTTTTGCTAATGTAAGAAATGGGGTTAAGTTTAGGAACATTTTGTGAATGAATTGCATGACTTATATGTTTAATTGTTGTTATGGAGTTATTCGGATTATGTTCATTTGATGACTTGGGATTGGTTGTTTACGTGTTTTGAGTTTTCTTATATTCTTGAGAATTGGTAAAGTGATGAATGTGATTATGGCCATGTGATTAGATTGATGCATGAGATATGTATTCATGTGGAATGAATTGGTGATTTAAATATTATTTTTGCCTCAAATGTGGTATATCATTGAAAGCATGCTTCATCGAGATTATGTTGTTGTGTGATGAATGCATAGCATATTGGCATTGGGTAAATTCCTTGAGCTTGTGGCGTGAGTTGAGCACGTGGTGCTTTGCATTATGAGGGTGCAGATCCTATGGTGAAAAACCAAAATTGGCCATTGCATTGGTACTTCGAGCCATCGGGCGAAACCCGTAAATGAGACATGGGTGTGGCATTGAGTGCATGGGTGCGTCATGCATATTTTCATCATATTATATTAATGGAATTGGAAAGCATTTAGAGATAAATGTACACTTTGCACATGCTACGCCTTAGCTTTATTTCTTGCATTAGTATTACATTATACCAGTAGTTGAGCTGACCCATTCATAGGATAACATTTCAGATGACGCTCTAGCTACATGAGATTCAGTGGCGTCTTAGTGAAAGATTGCTCTTGGAGTATTTTTGGCCCTTGGGACATATTTTGAGATGTAAGGGCTTAAACCCGAATGACATGTGAACGATGTATTCATGGGATGTATTTTTTGTTTTTATATGTATTGATGAAAATGGATGCATGCTTAGTTAAATCAGTTTAGATTGCCCTTTATTTTATTTTCTTTCAGCTTCATTATTCGCGCCTCGGGTTCGCGAGAATTCGGGGCGTGACATTCATGAGGGTGCAAAATGTGGCTAGTGCATTGGTGAGACCGAAAGGCATGATTAAGAACTCGTAGGAGCCATACCTTGTGACACATGTGGTCTTGGGCTTATCTCCTTCGCTATTCTTACTTGATAGTACCCGAGCGCAAGTCTAGCTTGGTGAAGTATCGTGCCTTGCCAAGTTGATTAAAGAGATCCGCTATCAGTGGTATGGGGTACTTGTTCTTAATTGTTACCTTGTTTAGTGCTCGATAGTCGATGCACATACGTAGGGACTTATCCTTCTTCTTTTGGAACAGTACTGGTGCACATAGGAAGCTTTAGAAGGTTGGATATTGTAGAGATGTAAAAAATAAGGGTAAATTTTTGTTTTTGCCGTAGGGTACTATTCATGCGCAGTTTTGCTGATAGGGCATTTACATGCATCATTTAAGCATAAGTCATATTTAAAGCATATTATGAGTGTATCATAGAAGAAAAATATGATTAGAATATTAAAATACGCCTACTGTGAATTTGAGCCAAAACGGAAATAGTTATAGAAATTGGACCAAAAAGGCATCCGGTGACCTAGGTGGAACCGGCCAAACCCGGTCGCGAGCGAAAATTTATTTTTTGAAAATTTTCATTGAAAATAATTTTATGAACATTGGTTAAAACAAAATGTCAAATTGAGGTGTTTCGGGACGGGTTGTAGAGTAACGGGACCCTCGGGCTCATTAAGGGCAAAAGGGTCATTTACCCTTGCCTCTTTGCCCCTCCCTATAAATAAAACCCTTAGAACAATTTTAGAAGAATTCATTCTGAAAATCAGAGCAGTGGGCGTCAATAGAGAGAAGTGAGAAAAAAATCCTAGTTCTTCAAGCTTCAGACTCCCGAAACACATTCTTCGAGTCAGATTTTCACCTAGGTTCCTTCTGAGAAGTTGTTCCTCTCATTGAGAACTAATTTCACCAAAATTTTGGCTATACGACGAACACAGCTCTCGCAGTTTGAGAAAAATTGATATAGGTATGATCTAGTGCTAAGCTAGTAATAGGTTTAAGCTTTCTTGTATTTTTACATGTTGGTTGAATGTTTAGGGAGTTTATTTGAGGTTAGGAAACCACCTAGAGGTAGTTCCTTTGAAAATCCTAGAGTTGGTAGTTTAGTTTAGGGATATATGTGTTCTTTGGGTTATTTGATGAATAGTTGTGATTAAGGTGTTCTATTGATAGGATTGTATTGTTACATTGTTGGCCTATATGCATGTTGACACACCTTGTGGTTTGGACCATGTGAAGGATTTGTGCCTTGGTACTTTATGAGAATTTTATGTTCTTTGTAAATTAGTAGAATTGTGAAATTGTGGTTTGAATATGTGTTGATATGTATAGTTATGGCATTTGTTATATGAAAGATGTTTGCAAATTCAAAGTTATGAATTATGTGGGATCAAATGCATAACTTAAAAAGGGGCACCATGTGTTTGATAAATTGTCACATTGGGGTGTATGATGACATCATGGCATTTTGGCATAATGTGATTCTTGAAAATATGGTGTGGGTTGAGCATGTGGTGCTATACATTATGAGGGTGTAGATCTGTGGTGAAAAACTTACAATCTGGCCAAACAGTACTCACGGGCTGACGGGGGCAGACCGTAAAGTGAGACATGGGTGGCATAGAGTTGCATGTGTGTGTCATGCATATTGACATTGCATGGCATTGGGGGATTATGGGATCATAGCTTTTAAAATGTACACTTGCCATGTCATGCCCTTAAACTTGTTTCTAGTCTTAGTATTATGTTATACCAGCTGTTGAGCTGACCCATTCGTGAAATATCAATTTTTAGATAAGGCCCCAGGCACTTGAGACTTGTTTAAGTCTTGAAGGATGGGAAGAAATGGATTATGTTGAAGATTTGGCCATTGGGGCATGTTTTTGAATGTATGGGCATAAGCTCAATTTATTGTATTTAGACTTGGGTAATTTGTGAACAATAGGTCTTGGGCTATTTTGAAATGTATGGGTTAAGAGCCAAATGAATGTATGATATTTGTGGTTTAATATGTACTAAATGGATATGTTAAAAATAGACGATGTATGTTAAATTTGATGAACTTGTGGCCACCAAGTGAGGGTGGGTTGTTTATGCATTTACACATATGGATGTTGTGAAAATTAGGTAAGAAAAACACTTAGAAAAACAAAGGAGGTTATATCTAATTTTTTGAAAAATTTAAACATTAGATAAGTGTGAAAAACACCCTTGAAATGAGTGAGAAAAGTGTTTAAAATAGGGGCTTAGAAACTAGGGAAAATGGGCTGAAAATGGGTGGAAAATGACTTGAAAAACTTGGAAAAAAAATATTGAAAACGGAGAGAATTTGCTCGCAACCATGAATAGTAAACCTGCAAAAAAAAATCAGAAATAGCTTGCAGTCGGTGCAGTAAAACAGTGCAGGAAACAGCCCAGTTGCCCAGCTGCCGTGCGCCCTTGCGCGCGCGTCTGCGTACTACGCCTATCGCGCGCCCTGCGCCACGCCTGCCTGTCTCGCCATGCCAGCCTCCCGCGCACGTGCGCGTGTGCTCCTTGCGTGTTGCCCTACTGCCTTGTCATGGCATGCAGCCCTGACACCCTGTTGACACCACCTTTTGAACCATGTTTTACTTGCTTAAAGGCCATTTCCATTTAACATGTTTGACCTTACTTTTTGGGGCCACTTTAGGCTACTTTTGGCCATTACATAGAGTAATGTTGGGCATTCTTTTGGGACATTTTTTAATTATACGTCAAGGCCATGTTTGGCTATTTACTTAGACCACTTTAGGTAAGACTTCTCGACCATTTTTGGACCATGCCTTAGGGCATTTTAGGGCCCCTTTGGGTTTCGTTTCGAGGCTTGTTTAGAGAAATTTTGTACCGGTTTGGGAGTTATTTTCTTATATAACTTAAACCGTTTTAAATATTAATTGAGGGAGATATTTAAGTAATCTTCGGATACCATTTAGTCATGTTAAAATAGCAAGTATTAAATTCTAATTTAGGGAAAACTTGAGGAAATAATAAGGGAGATTCAATTAAATTTATTTAATTATCATTTATTAATTTCTTTTAATTTTCGTTTCGCTCGCGCCCCGGGTTTGAGAAAATTTGGGGCGTGAAGATGCCTACATCAAGCAAATCCTTGAGTTACCTCATTAGCTCCTCCAACTCAGGTGGGCGCCATGGCTAGGGGCACCTCCCTCCTAAGTGGTAGCTTCTTGGGCAACTCTTTGGGCATGACATTCTTGTACTCACCAAGCACTTTTTGAATGGCCTTGGGCAGTTCTTGTTAATGGGGGGCTATCTCATTATCATCAGATCGTAGGGTGGCTAAGTAGTTAGTCTCACCTTTCTTGAACCCTTTCTTGAATTGCATAGTGGACAGTGACTTAGCTTCTAGCTTGGCAACCCGCTCTCTAGGAACCATGCATGTTGACCCGCCCTCCATGATACACATTATGTTGGCAAAGGGGAGTGGGAAGGCCTTGACCTTGTCGAGAAACTCCATGCCAAGTACGACCTTGAAGTCATCCATAGGAATCACCAAGAAGTCAACCAAGCTAACCCACTTACCAATGTTGGTGTGTACATCCCGAGCTATACCATGGACAGGTTTGGATGTTAAGTTAACTGCCTTGATAGAACCACCTTCTCTATTAGCCTTGAGACCAAGTCTCTTGGCTTCTTCTATGGACACAAAATTGTGGGATGCTCTAGTATCCATCAAAACACGAGTAGGCATCCCGTTGATTTTAGCTTCCACGAACATGAGTCCCTTATTTTGGCCCTTAGATAGTACCATCCTCGACTTAATAGCATTTAAGATTTGTAGGGACCCCATGTGAGCATCTTGTTACTTTTTATTGAGACATCAGGGCATTCAAAGTCTTTCTTGGGGCAATCCCTCACCTAGTGAGGGCCATCACACAAGAAGCATGGACTCTTGGGCTTTGAAGGTTAATCCTTGCCCTCATTTCCCTTGCCTTTGTCCCTGCCACTAAGTGGCTTACGTGGTCTAGCTTTTTGTTGTCGTCATGTTGTGTAGCATTTCTCTTGCCTCCCCCACCTTACCTAGCATTACCATTCTTGGATTGGGAGTTATCTTTAGTATAGTCGATAAATAACTTGGCCTCCGCAATGGTTGTGGTAAGATCTCTTGCACCCCTCGTCGCCTTAATTCTGTTTTGGCCCTGGTTGTAGGCGATCCTCGAAGAAAAAAAGAGAGTCTTTGTTGGATTAGATTAGTTATCTCAAGTACTAAAGTGATAAACTCTTTCTCATAGTCTTGGATGACACCCGTGTGCTTGAGTCGGCCCCCTGCCTCCTTTTCGGCATTCTCTAGGTAGAATTGGTCGTTTGATCTCTCTTTTGAAGTCCTCCCAAATTTTCAATAGTGCAATTTCCTCTCTCTATGTTGTGATGCCTCCTACGCCACCATAGCATAGCAGTGCCAGTGAGGTATAGAGTAGCAGTGCGTACCTTTGAAGGTTCGTCAGTTATACCGACAACTTGGAAGTATTGTTCTGTCACGCCCCGAATTCCGGCGAACTCGAGGCGCGAGTAACGAGACAAAAGGAAATAAAAATAATAAAGAAATAAAGACGATTAAGTATAATTACATACATTTCGTACACTATTCTGATACATACACAAGGTCTAGTCCATTTGTTCATAACACACAGAATAAGATACAATCTCGGGCTGATGCCCTTATACAATATCAAAAACGCCCCTTGGGCCTAACATAGTCCCTAATCAGATCATCTCCACGTCTCGTACAGCTGGGACATCATCTGAAATGTTTGCCCCACTAAAGGAGTCAGCTCAACATGTTGGTACAATATAATGCTAATGCAAGAAACAAAACTAAGGTCGTGGCATGTGCAAGTGTACAGTTATTTCTATATGGCATTCGATATCATGATGGCAGTATATGAACAGTATACAGTATATGAGCAGTATGCGTGACACACCCATGCAACTCTATGCCACCCATGTCTCATGATACGGGCCCTTCCCCGCTAGCATGAGTACCGCCCGACTATGTCTCGCTTCACGGTCCGGAATCCGTCAGGCTTGCGAGTACCTAATGGCCGATTTTGGGTTTTTCACCACAGGATCTGCACCCTCATAATGCAAAGCACCAAGTGCTCAACTCACCACCATGCACAAGGAATCACACTATGCCAAGATGCTTTGATTCGTTCATGCCACAATATAATCTCAATGATGAATCTCATTCATACATGAAGCATGCTTTCAAATACATATCTCATAATGTCAACAATTCTCAAAGCATATAATTCACACACTTCACTAACACATGTGATATACATGTAATCATTATTCATGTCATCCACCCAACATACAACAAGATAGCATGAAGCACATAAGCATGTGAACAATCAAGCAAACACGTGAACAATCAAGGCAGTAGAACAAGTATTCCTAATCTCAATTCTATTTCTTACTTAGCACAATATATCGTACCTGATAATCGACCTCAACTCGGGAAGTGTACTCGTAGTATAGTAGGATCACTGTGAGGATAAGATCACCTTCTCCTTGCCCTTTCGTGTCCCTAAAATCATAACATGTGACTCAGTTCATTTTCATTCATTCTTTTTGCGTTAGGTTCCGTTTTTCATATGCAATAAAACCCAAGGATTAAATCTAACAATAAGCTACAAAACAAGTTGGATATTTGAAGAGATTTTTCTAGAGAGAGAAAGCTTATGGTTATGGGTTCTCAACCTTGTGATGGTGCTTCTCTCCTCTTGCTTTGCCTCTGTTCTCCCCTTTGGCCTCCTTAGCTTCCCTCCTTCTGCTTCCCTTTCAAAAACCAGAGCATACACACATCACTCCCTCTCTTTCCTTTCACTTTCTCTCTCTATACTTTTCTCTCTCTCTCTCTCTAAAAATCCACGATGGTTTTGTCCCTCTCTCAGCCCTCACCACACACATATACAACTGACTACACCATACACTTCTAACCACCCCTCTTACACACTCCATGCCCCTCCCATACTTGTTTAAGTGTGTTACACTCAAACTCACACACACACACAATCCGGGTACACACACAGTGCACTGTACACTGTTTTATATATATATATATATATATATATACATAAATATATATATTCTCCAAATCAGCTTTGTAAATGTATATAATATACATATACATGTACATGTATCATACCCACATAATTATACACATACAATACACACATTACTTTCATATTATAACAATAATATCAATATACCAAGGTTCAGAAAAATAAAACATCAGTGATACTCTCACCAATTTCCTTTTACGGACATACCCCAATTTTTTTTTTTTTTTTTCACACACATACAAACACTTTTAAGCGTTCTCTTATACATGCATTAATAACAACCAGTCTATATATAGTAAAAATAAAGTCATAATCGCAGCACCACAACAGTCACTAAACTAGCATGCTTATATAGAGTAAACGTACAACATTCAATAGCTAACACGTAGCTTACCACATTAGCACCCAGTATAAAATTTCATTCCAGGAATACACATATACATAAATAAGCACATAATCTGTTGTACAGGTGACTAGGCATATTCCCAACCTTACGGATATCCAGGCTCATAGCCTATCTCACTGACAACAAGCATATAGTCTACTGCTTAATCTCATTCGTTATACTGTATAAAGGCAAGCATCAAATCCTAGATCATCAATAACCAAGCATACCCCACATTTTGCAATTTCACAATCTAAGGTAACAAGCACTCATCTAATCATGTAATCCAACTAACCCAATTCAACTGAAAGTCTAACCCTTCTTAACCCACAATAAAGTCAATCTAAAAAGGATCTACGGACACTCCATGAAATAAAGAAAACATCTCCCTCAGGAGCACACAATCTCTCTTCCCCGGTAGGCAGCCTATACTCGTCTAAAGTGTAACTAACCGACCTATCCCTAACATAATACCAACACTAGACGCATCAAATGAGATGAAGAATCCAAACCGGGCATCCGGTCAACTACCTCTATCGAGTAATCTCTACAGATTCTCGTCAGCATCATTCTACCCCCTAACGTCATGGCACATGGTGAATATGAATGAATGAGATGTACTGTGGTCCATCAATATGCTAGTCCATAAACTAAACATAAAAAAAAAATGTACCTCACGACTCTGAAGGTCCAAAAAATAGGTGACTCTAGGCTGGCTACTGCATAACGCCACTCTGAGTGGTTTGGTCCTGCCTACCACCCCTCTGACTGAGAGTCCTTGTCAACATCCCGAACCCCACCCTACGCGGATGTCGAGGACGTGATGCCAGTTAGCCGCCACGCGACCAACCCGAAGGCAATTTCTGAACTTTCCAGTGAATTGCACTCCGACTGGTAGGGTCAGATGCAGCGGAATTTAAAACCTTTTTTTTTTTTTATCATGGGAATGCAACTCATGTATCCACCGTAGGATATGTATCACACAGAGCAAGTCTAAAATCCAACAACTAACAACTCAACCTCAGAGCATATCTATAATTCGACATATAACGACAGAGCAGAACTATAATCTCTAGAGTACCATCTAAATCCATAAGCCATACTATATTCAGTACATATCAGTCAAGTCAGTCATAGTACATCACTCACCTGATTAAACAGATTCAATCCTCAGTAATCCAGTCTCCACAGATCAGTGCCATCAGATCCAACATATATCATTCCTGAAAAATGTTAGGGAATGGGGTGAGCTTCGAAAAGCCCAATGAGTAACACAGGTTCCCTGTCAAGGGTTTCAAAACCATTTCTTGTTTACAAAGCACAAGGGTGGTTCAGTTGTTTCTGAAATAGCAGTTTTATAAATCTACTTTAAATGCAGTTTCAGTAGAATAAAACAGGGCTGAACTAAACGGAACAACAAATCAGAACAGACGGAACAGTGCATGATGCCAATATCAATGAGAGTATAGGCAATTAATTCAAATATCAGAACAGATCAGTACTGGGCGGAACATAACAGGGCATAACAATAATATATCAGTTAGACGCGTAATCAAGCCTACTTATGCCAAACCGCTCATAATCAGAATGGTACCCAGAGTCAGACACATCATAGCAGAACAAAATCAGATAGACCATAAAATGGAACAAGACAGACTGAACAAAATAATAGTAGGACGGGACAAAATCATGCCGCGTACAATACAGTATAAAAGTTTGCATTTAAAAACATGCATTCAGACAGTTTAACTTTTAAAACCATACAGTGCATCAAAATACAGTATCTATGCAGTAACTTATATACCAAGTCAAGAATTCGGACAGATCATAACGGAACTGGACCATATATCAATCAAGACAGACAGATTATTGACGGATGGTACATAACGGGATCAGACGGAACAAAACACCAGTTCAAGTCACAGGCATAATCAAGGACAGAGGCATAACAGGACGGATCATAACGGGACAAAACAGAGCAATACACCAATCAGAACAAGACATATCGGAACTGAACATGGCGGATCAAAACGGTACAATATCAATCAGGTCAAGTCATATCGGAACTGAACATGACGGAACAAAACGAAACAATATCAATCAGGACAAGTCATATCGGAACTGAACATGACGGAACAAAACGAAACAATATCAATCAGGACAAGTCATATCGGAACTGAACATGACGGAACAAAATGAAACAATATCCATCAGGACAAGTCATATCGGAACTGAACATGACGGAACAAAACGAAACAATACATCAATCAGAACAAGACATATCGGAATTGAACAGGACGGAACAAACTGGTACAATATCAATCAGGACAAGGCATATGCTACTTTAAATATATGTTTTTTTTTTTTTTTTTTTTAACAGTATAACGTTCAAAACAGTACAGTGCTTCAAAATACAGTATCTAGACAGAACTTATACACGAATTCAGGAGTCAGGTTTACTCACAAGACGCAACAGTACAGAATAAAACCAGGACAGACCATACAACAGAACAAGACAGACCCGAACTGAACAGGAGAGCAGGACAGTACAAAATCATGTTACGTGTAATGCAGTATAAAAAAGTATGCATTCAGACAGTACAGTATACAAAACAGTACAGTAAATCAAAATACAGTAACTAGACGGTGTACTTATACACCAAGTCAGAAGTTCTAGGTTACTCACAAACTGTTACGGTTATCTCCTTGCGCAAACAATCCGATAACCTCCAGATACGTCAGGCATCTCCATGTATATCCTGAACAATAATCATCAATCATATACAGATCAGAACTCATCCATTCAGGTCTCATTTGTCATCTTAGGTATCTATCGGTTTACCTAAGATAGCCTAGTAGCCTATCGCCCTCTCATCGGGTTTCATCCGGGGCTATTTTATTCTTAAATTAGGCTCAGCAGTCATCAGGATTATAACCCAAGTCATTTAGACTTCAATCGTTATCAGTCAGTTACTTCTTCAGCCTTAGGGGCAAAACGGTCATTTTATCACTCTTGCCCCGGGCCCTGTCAAGGCCCTCCGAATAGTCTTTATATCTTAAATATAAAGTTCTACGTCTTTTAGACTCGAATCGCTATCAGTTAAGGGCTTACTTAGCCTTAGGGGCAAAATGGTAATTTGTCATTCTTACCCCGGACCCTGTCGTGGTCCTCAGAATGTCCCATACATCTCATATGTAAATTCTTAAGTCCTTTGGACTTCGTTTGGTATCTGCTTTTGATCATCGGGACACATCGGTCATTCCTCGTCTTACGCATTACTGTCCCGGAGTCTTGTTTAGCCCTTCAGTGTTCATAATTATCCCTATGATAATTTATCAGATCAGTTTGACCTTTATTTGACCTCTACTTTGCACTTACTGTGCTCAGGGGTATTTTGGTCATTTTACGTTTTGTAAGATTCTGACTCCGAATCATTATTTAATCATGTTTACAGTCTCACCAGTATCTGGGCTTCTATCGCTATCAATTTCGTCCCAATCGGACTTCATTTGGGCTTCGTACAGTATCAGGGGTAATTTGGTAATTTCACGTGTCATATTTTTCGGCACGTCAGTTCATAAAATGGACCTCACCATTGGGTCCAGAGTGTTCGACATAATTAAGTTGGACTATCTTTTATGTTTAATCTGCCCTGGGTATCACTAGGGGCAGTTCAGTCATTTTATAATTTATGTGTGTGTATTTTTCGGGACTTCGGTTCGTTAAACGGACCTCACCGTTGAGTTCAGAACGCCCGACATAGTCAAAATAGATTGTCTTTTATTTTTATTTGGGTCTGGTGCCATCAGGGGCAGTACAATAATTTATCACTTACAGGTCTGTATTTTTTGGTACTGTATTTCCAAATCGGACTGTACCATTGAGTCCGGAATGTTGAAATAGTGAAAATACACTATTTATTTAATTTATTTGGACTCCGTTTGACATATTTAATGTCTAGGGGTAAAATTGTAATTTTACCTAATTAATAAAATAATAAAATAATTATTTCATTATTTAATTAATTTGTCAAGGGCTTAATTGAACAGTTTCTCAGAAATTTGGGCCACTGTATAATTCTTTAAACAGTTGGGGACAAATCCGTAATTTCAGAAATCAATTGGGGGTTAAAACATAATTACACAAATTAGGGGTTCAAACCCCTTGGGTTTTAGGTTCAAGAACTGAACCGGTCCAATTACACTGTGAACCAACCGATTTACTAACACTTCAGAAAACCGGAATTAAATATCCCTGTTATCCCCTAATTGGCCCCTTATCCACGTTCAGGTTATGCCCAAAATCCGATTTTAATTCCTTGCATCCGTAACCAAACAGGTCAAGTTTCAATTAAAAAAAATTTGATTAAAACCTAACCAACACGCTGTCGTTTAGGTAATACTGATTTGCGGGTGGGTCGGATTTGACCCGAATCCAAACCCGGTCCAGGTCCAAGACCCGTGCCCATTACTGTTCATCGTCTTCCCCACGAGAGATGAACAGTAACCGTAATACTGCAGATTTTTTTTTTTAAACTCAATTTCGTGACTTTTTGAACATGGATCTTCACTGTTCTTTATCCCATTATATCTCTGGATGTCAAGCCAACGTTTTGGCATCAGTTTCAAGTCTCAAAACAGTGTGTAAGCCAAGTTCGAGCTCTGATAATGGCGACTGTAAGTCGCCTATTTCATGTTCATCTCTCCATCAAATTTGATGGTTAGTGGCTGGTTGCAACCGTACGATCGTGGGGGTCATTATCCCATTCAAAAATCGTGATTTAGGAGTCTCATTTGGGAGTTGGGTTTCATGGCCGAAACCTGCAACTCCACATTCGAGGGCCTTCCCGTGCGAGTTTGGGTCGCGCACCTAGGTATTTAGGATCCTTGTGACCTCTAAATCAGGTTTAGACTAATAGAATTCGACTTGGTGAGGGTTGTTTCAGACCTGCACATTCGAGGTCATCAATGGCTACCTGGCTCGGTTTTGGTGTTTTCTAGGCCGTCTCGGTCTCCCATTTATGCCATTAGCTCAGATTTATTTCCTAATTATCATGCATGCAGTCCACAAGGTCTAACAACACAGCAGATTTTAAACAGAATTTCAAGCAGTTTTGAGGTGTCTTACCTATGTACAGTGTTTCCCTTGTTATTTATGGCTCGGATCTGATCCTTGCTTGTTGCCTCAGTCGGTCATGCAATATGCAGTCCCCTCAGTCCCTTCCTCTTGATGCATCTCCCATGGACATGCATATACACCATGTTTCACACACACGGCTTCTCACAAATGGCTTGGAATCTCTCTCTCTATAACCCAATCTCTCTCTATAAATCAGCATTACAGTCTCTCTACAGTTCTGATTTTTCCCTCCATGCATATATGGAGATTGTATAAGTTACCAAACCAGATTTCCTCTTGATGTTTCATCTCCCCCAAGTGCATGATGGGTTTGCATGCAATTTGGTTGGGAGGAGATGTAATCATGGTGGGATAGGCATGATGGGCTATAGCATAGGGTGATGCATGCTGATGTGTTGCATGCTTGGTTATTGGTCACTTTGGGGAATGGCCAAATCTGAATGGTATTTAAATACATATCTTTGCATATATATGCACAAAGGTGCTCTTAGCTTAGTTGGTAAATTTTTGGTAAACCAAATTCTACCTAGGTTGGTCAAGGGATCAAATCCTCTTGGCCACAATTTTTGGTCCTTTCCTATTTCGGGCTTAGGCCCTGTTTGGCTGCGCATTAATGCAGTTTCACTGTTTTCTTCCTAACTTTCATTCTGTAGCTTATTTTTCGACGCGGTTTCTTCCGGTCAACTCCTAGTTAGGTTAGCTTCAGTGTCAGAGGTTCCATGTCATTTATTAATCATTCGAGATTTTTGGGGTTAACTAATTCGGGTTCCGTTAGTGTTAAAACGGCATTATTTTACCGATTTAACCAGCAATTTGGGTTCGGGTATTATACCCTCTTTCTCGAGACATATTTAATTATTTCATCGGCCTATCATGACCGCCGGGATTATGATTAATTCCCTTTACTATTCTGTAAACCGGTACTAATTAATAATTAGATAATTAATCATTAATTATACAGGGTTGGGGTGTTACAGTCCTGACACTCAATGTTGTAGGTGCGTGCTGAAAAAACGGTGCCGGAGGTCCCTGACCCAATAGTGGCCGTAGCAGGGGTACTTGGGTATACTGATAGAAATGTGGCTCCTCTAAGTCCTGGGAAATCGGCCTCTGAGGACAATTGGCCCTAACATGGCCAGCCTGGTGGCATACAAAACAAAGTCGTGGAGTCCCCCGTCCTTGACTCTGTACTGGTGATGGAAATGACTCTTGACTAACCTCGATCCTCTGTCTCAAGCTGGGGTCCCTCAAAGGACAAGTGACCATCTTGTGGCCAGGCTGTCCACAATAAAAACAAATAATGGTCCCTTGGGATGTGTATGTGAATGTGGAAGAAGCACCAGTCCGGAACCTCTTCAATAGTCTCCTACCAGTGCGAGTCTGGGCGAGTATAGATATCTGTGCAGAAGAAGCACGAGCTCGAGACCTCTTCGATGGTCTCTTACCAGTGTATATTGGGGTAGACCTAGGGATCTGTGATGGAGTCGCCTCACTCTGGGTCCGGGGCTCTCTAACTCTTCTAAGCTCAGCCAACTCTCTCTCAGCCCTGACATCTCTCGTCACTACCTCCTGTATAGTGTGAAGGCATTCCTGCATAATGGTCGCTATCTCCCTAGAACTACTAGTCTGCCCTACCTCCACTGGAGTAGGTGTAAAAGTGACGGCCTCCTCAACTGTACCATCTGCAGAAGCAGCAGCTCGGGGCCAACTATGCCACGGTGGTGCAGTGGTCCTAGGCTCATCGTATCTAGGTGGCATAAGTCTGGGAGTAGCTTGTCTTGGTGGCATGTCTACAAGTTCAAAGAGAAGAAAAATTAATACCTCATTTTTTTTTTTTTTTCAGTAGATACATGTGTTAAAAGGACATTAAGTAGGTACTTGTCAATGCTTCACACTTCACAAGTAATAAACACAACAGGTCATGACTCACTTGTCTAATCAACGCTTATATGACTAACGTCAATCATCCCCGCCCGTTGGTTACACTAAACAATTTACACCGAGTTCTAACATAGCCCTCTACTAAGAAGGATTTTATCTAACAATGTAATACACGCATACTTAAACGTTTGAACACTAGCAAGGTTCAACTTCCAGCGAAAACTATCCAAAACAATACATCTCTCCACAACCAGGGTTTAACACAAGAACATCTTTAAAAATCTAAAGATAAACACTCTAAGTATCCATCTATACACAAAAAGCTCCACAAGTCCAAATCCTTACTCTAGCATTTTAAGGTTTGATGTGTCTTTTTATTTATGGTTTTCTACTTTATTAGAGTTTTGTTCATTTAGAATTTTAAAATTTTAAAATTCTTTCATTATTTCTTACTTTCATAGCTAGGTAATAACCCTTCATGGATCACAGCTCCTTTTATTACTGGCTGATGGGGGCGCCATCCATCAACTGTAACTCAAGACCTGAGACCAATCCAGTCTGTATAAATATCATAGTCATAGTACTACAATCCATGAAAATTGGTTACTAACCTAGCGCACTCATATAGAATCCACAAACAACGGTCAACCAGGTAAACAACCACGTTCACAACATGTCTCCTAAGTAACTAGGCATAATGTCTACCGCGTAGATAACTAAGTGTACAACCCACACCTCAAATGACTAGGCACACCGTCTATCCCCTAAAGTATATGGCCTATCACATAGACACGAGTTTCTAATCTTAGTCAACCACTACCATAAAAAAAAAATTCATATGTTCCCTATCTATCGGGAAATCAAGTATAGTGCATACTCGTGCACACCAATGCAATACGTGTATATAAAATATTTTAGATAAAAGCTCAGTCATGTTCTTATCAGCGACTAGGGAGTACGTATAGCATGTCATAATGTACACTTAACATATTCTTCACACATCATACATGTCATGCATCTCACTACATCAAATCACATAATCATGCATCATAACATATCATCAATCAACACGTAATCACAACAAGTCATGCTTCAAGTGTATAAAATCACATAACACATGAAATCCTATCGCATGCTACTAACAGTTCACACTAGGTCTCATTCTCTTCTCTAGGGTCTCATGGTGTTCAACAACACCCCACGGTCTCTAGGTATTCGAACCTAAGCTCTGATACCACGTTGTCACGCCCCGAATTCCGGCGAACCCGAGGCACGAGTAACGAGACAAAAGGAAATAAAAATAATAAAGAAATAAAGACGATTAAGTATAATTACATACATTCCGTACACTATTCTGATACATACACAAGGTCTAATCCATTTGTTCACAACACACAAAATAAGATACAATCTCGGGCTTATGCCCTTATACAATATCAAAAGCGCCCCTTAGGCCTAACATAGTCCCTAATCAGATCATCTCCACGTCTCGTACAGCTGGGACATCATCTGAAATGTTTGCCCCACTAAAGGGGTCAGCTCAACATGTTGGTACAATATAATGCTAATGCAAGAAACAAAACTAAGGTCGTGGCATGTGCAAGTGTACAGTTATTTCTATATGGCATTCGATATCATGATGGCAATATATGAACAGTATATAGTATATGAGCAGTATGCGTGACACACCCATGCAACTCTATGCCACCCATGTCTCATGATACGGCCCTTCCCCGCTGGCATGAGTACTGCCGACTATGTCTCGCTTCACGGTCCGGAATCCGTCAAGCTTGTGAGTACCTAATGGCCGATTTTGGGTTTTTCACCACAGGATCTGCACCCTCATAATGCAAAGAACCAAGTGCTCAACTCACGCCATGCACAAGGAATCACACTATGCCAAGATGCTTTGATTCGTTCATGCCACAATATAATCTCAATGATGAATCTCATTCATACATGAAGCATGCTTTCAAATATATATCTCATAATGTCAACAATTCTCAAAGCATATAATTCACACACTTCACTAACACATGCGATATACATACAATCATTATTCATGTCATCACCCAACATACAGCAAGATAGCATGAAGCACATAAGCATGTGAACAATCAAGCAAACACGTGAACAATCAAGGCAGCAGAACAAGTATTCCTAATCTCAATTCTATTTCTTACTTAGCACAATATATCGTACCTGATAATCGACCTCAACTCGGGAAGTGTACTCGTAGTATAGTAGGATCACTGTGAGGATAAGATCACCTTCTCCTTGCCCTTTCGTGTCCCTAAAATCATAACATGTGAATCAGTTCATTTTCATTCATTCTTTTTGCGTTAGGTTTCGTTTTTCATATGCAATAAAACCCAAGGATTAAATCTAAACAATAAGCTACAAAACAAGTTGGATATTTGAGAGATTTTTCTAGAGAGAGAAAGCTTACGGTTATGGGTTCTCAACCTTGTGATGGTGCTTCTCTCCTCTTGCTTTGCCTCTGTTCTCCCCTTTGGCCTCCTTAGCTTCCCTCCTTCTGCTTCCCTTTCAAAAACCAGAGCATACACACATCACTCCCTCTCTTTCCTTTCACTTTCTCTCTCTATACTTTTCTCTCTCTCTCTCTAAAAATCCCACGATGGTTTTGTCCCTCTCTCAGCCCTCACCACACACATATACACTGACTACACCATACACTTCTAACCACCCCTCTTACACACTCCATGCCCCTCCCATACTTGTTTGAGTGTGTTACACTCAAACTCACACACACACACAACCGGGTACACACACAGTGCACTGTACACTATTTTATATATATATATATACATAAATATATATATTCTCCAAATCAGCTTTGTAAATGTATATAATATACATATACATGTACATGTATCATACCCATATAATTATACACATACAATACACACATTACTTTCATATTATAACAATAATATCAATAACAATAATAATAATAATAATAATAACAATAATAATTCTAATAATGAAATAAATAACGACGAAAATTTATATATATATATAAAAAAAAAATTTTCGGGTTATTACATGTTCTAAGCCCTACAAGAAGTTTTCAAGCTCCCGAGCATTCCTTGCGTTGGTGTAACCCTTGGGCTTTGGGACATCTACCTTAGGCATCTCTTATGTAGCGATGTTGCTTGGAGTAACGGCCCTTTTGCATAATGCCCAATTGGATTGTACTTCTTCCACTTAAGCACGGATGGTGTTGTGTTCCTCATCGATGTATCCACGTAGGTTAGTGAGCTCGCACATAAGTTGATATCGTAGTGCTCGGAACTCTAGTCTAATGGAACTCCCTAGCTCATTAAAAGATCCCTTCATGGCTTGGTTGCCCTTCATGGCTTAGTTGAGTTCCCCGTATTTCGTCTCTAAGTCATCGAGACGTTGCCCGGCTTCCTCCAAGTTGGAGTCCTATAATGACACGGAGGCCTCCATGTTAGCCAACTACGACTTGAAGCTAGCCATCATGTTCTTGGAAGTGTCCTTGGACTTGTTCCGTTGCTTTCCTTGGGCAGGGTTACGTTGCGCACCTCGACCACGCTCTTGGACTTGGGTTTGGGTTGAGCTTGCTCCTCTTTGTGAGTTATCTCTGAAATCGACATAATGTCATTCGTTCCTTCTGTTACGATACTCTAACAACCTAGGCTCTGATACCAATTGTCACGGGTTTAATATTCTAAACACCCATGCAACACTTAGTAACTCACAACTGGGCTTGTAGTGTTAAGTCAGCCTACCTAGTTAGTACACTTAATCTCTGTGGCTCTTGGCCTTACAATAAACGGTTAGGATCATTTTGATCTAAGGGCTATAAAGGTATGTCTAAAATGTTCCCACCTCCTTAAGGGATCATTCTAGAATCCTTACAAAAGTATCGAGTATCTACAACATTCTAGAATACTTTATACAAGTCTAGAAGTATGTACAAAGTTCTACACAAGTCTAGGACTCTCTATATACTTCAAGAATGTTCTAGAGAATCCATGCAGGCCTGTTATGCAAACAAAAGGGATCGTCCAATAATTGTTCATGTGGCATCTACGTGGCGTAACCTTCCAACAATTTAGCGGATTGTGACATTGTGCTCGAGTAATGGTGTTATATTGTGGCAAAGAGTTACATATCCAAATTGAGAATTTTTGGACTGAAAATTTTTTTATAGAGAATTTTTCAAAAAAGGCTTTATTTTTTTAGTTGTGTATTCTTTTCTCTATTTAATTTTTTTTTTAATTTTATCAATGTTAGAGTATTACCACTTTCTTAAGGAATAAAGATTGTTTGATGGATTGTTAAAAACACATGTAATATATTTTTTTGTTGAAGGAATTTCTCAAATTTCTCTGTTCTGTGACATATATTTCTCTATTTTGGGACAGAGAATATTCTCTATCTTAGTTATGTGGACAGAGAATTTTTGTCAAAAATTCTCTATTGAAAGAATACATGAATCTTGTTTGATAGATCTCAATTTTTAGAACCCAAATCTATAATTTTTATGAAAAACGGACTTATATATTACAAGTTATTTAATTTTGAAATTTTATAGAAAAGTTGGGTAATAACGTGGCAAGGTGCATGTCAAGTTTTGGTTGATGTTTCGTGTTTTTTGAATTTTTACACTAAAGGGGTATTTTTGTCAATAAAAAATTTAGAGACTTTTTGGATTAACACTTTTAAGGTTGGACCTGATGCTAATTAAACAATTTATGAGGGACCTATTACCCAATTCCCCTTTTTTTAATTAGTTAATTGAATTAATTAGACAAAAATTATTAAAATTAAGTGACTGGATCAAATGTTTAAAATAATTATTTAAATATCAAATTCCTATTGTAGTATGGCCAAGTGCTAAAATAAACAATAATAATAAGCACACAAAAATAAAGGGCACAAAGAGAGTAAGTGAGATACTGATAAAACCCACAATATTACCATCCAAGATGTAGTCGAGCGGTAAAGACGTTAAGAATATAATTCAAGCGTCTCGACTTCGAGTCTTTTCTACGCTGATCATTGACAGCTAGAGTTAGGATGAACCTGGTTATCACAAAAAGAAAGACTTAATCTAGTATGCATAAGTTAAATCAAGATAGCCTATCTTCAAAAAAAGAAAAAAAAAACCCTTATATTACATTATAAATTTATACCTTTAGTCCATCTTTTGCATCGTTAGTCCATCTTCTGCATAGTCCTTTTTCGTAGCGTTCCCTTTGTCTACTAACTGCATCTTCAAAGCTAACCCTTTATAACAATCATTTTATCACAATCTAAAAATTTTTAAATCCACACTAACCAGTAAGATGCCAACAAATATTTCTAAGATGTCCTTTTAAATGTAAATCTTCACAATTATCTCGTAAAACTCAAGTGAAGACCTAAGAGTGGGAATAACAGTTATCATATTATAACCATGTTCTGACCAACATGAGAACAGGAAATATATTAAAATTATCTAATGAGAATTTAACGTTTGAAGGATAAAAATTTCTTTATATATATATATATATATATATTTTGGCAGTACAAATTGATAGAATTAAATCAGGCATGGGTTAACTAATCACTGACTCTTGTTACTGACCGTCTATTTTTTGTCAGTTTACTGACTTCTGTTCATTTTCTTTTACTTTTTGTTGAATTGATCAGTACATCAATATCAATCAACCTTTTTTCTTTTCTTCATCTTCTTCTTTTCCTTTTGTGTGTGTTAGGTGGGTGAGAGAAGCAAACCCATGGGTCTACTTTATTATTCGGTTTTTGTGTGTGTTAGGTGGGTGAGGAAACAAATACATGGGTTTATTTTATTATTCTGGTCTTGTCTACTTCTCACTAGTGGTAGACCCTCACGATGACTTGGGTGGATTCAATTATTTTGTTTTGTCTATTTCTCACTGGTGGGACACCAAGGATGGACACTATAAGACCTGGGTCATCCCTATTATTTTGCTTTTGCTTTTGTCTATTTCTCATTTCTCAATAGTGGTAGCCCTGAGTTGGGATCCATTATGTCAGAATTGGTAGCCTTCCTCCGGATGACTCGTTTGCTTAATTATTTTGTTTTATCTATTTCACAATTCTCTGCTTAATTATTGTGTTTTATCTATTTTTCAATTCTCACGGGTGGTAGTTTCCACGATGAAAATGTGGCATTGTATTAGATTATGTAATTAAAATATTATAATAATATATTATTATTATTTTACTGTTATATTATTTAAAATATAAATTTAAAAAATATACCATTATTTTTTTTTTTTAAGCAACAACCTTTTGGATGACCGGATTGGCTCAATTACTGTTAAATGATTGATTTTTTTTTTTTTTTGAGTCAATTAGATGCACGAATAATTTCAATTAAATTGCATATTTTTTTAAAAATTAAATAATAAATTTTGTTTGTATAACATTAAATGATTAATTAAGTTTTTTTGGATTAGGTCATGTATCTAGTTTCTTTAAAATAACAAAGGATGGGCTTTTATGTCGTTCAAAGTTTTCAAAATTAGTCTTTTATTCTTAATTTTTATTAAAAAAATTAGAAAAATATGCTAATATAAGTTTGTATTGTTGTAGCTAACTACTTAGACCCAATTGCTAAAGGAACTCCCACCTATAGTCTTGTGTACACATCCGAATGCCTTAACCAAGATCCCGTGCTCAACAAAGCAGTGGTGATATTCCTTGATTGCTAGAAATTTCTAGGGACGACGAAGGGGTCAGCAAAGCCCCATGATAATGTGGAACTCCATCATGATAAATATTGCAAACCATTGTTGTACTAAAAGTCTGGAAGAATTAGTTTTGTGGTGGCTAGTGGATGCACAAGTTCATTCAACCCATGGAAATTTGAAGTGGGTGCATGCCTTAATTAAAGACGTTGCTGACATGGCACATCGAAACAAGAGATTAGAGATAAATCATATAAATAATTAGAAAGGACGTAAATCATATAATTTTTTGTGAGAGAATATTAATGTATTTCACAAATAATGCTTATTTCAAATCCAAACAATGATTTATCTCATCATAAACATATTGTGTAACACAACACGTTCTCTTTTCAAATAAAAATATGGTATAGTTCATCATGTCAAATCTAATATGTAGTAATTTCATAACTTCTGGATTTCCATTGAAGTGGTTGAAGTGGTGAAAAACATAGAAGTAATCAAGAATGACAATTTAATTTGTCTTGTTAAAAACTCGCTAATTCTATTTTTAATATGATGAATTTGGTGAAAAAAATTTCACCACGCTAAGGTTTGGGTCGAGTTTGGAGAAAAGTATTCCACCCTGATTATATAAAATAAAATAATAATAGATTTTTATACTACATAATTAATGTTTATAATAATATTTTTGTCACGCCCCAAATTTCAGCGAACCCGAGGCGTGAGTAACGAGACAAAAAGAAATAAAATAATAAAGGAATAAAAGATAATTAAGGACGATCTCATACATTCTACATGCTGTTTTGATACATACATAAGGTCTGGTCCATTTGTTCACAACATACAAAATAAAATACAGTCTCGGGCTTATGCCCTTACACGATATCAAAAGCGCCCCTTGGGCCCAACATAATCCCCAATTAGACCGTCTCTATGTCTCGTACAGCTGGGACATCATCTGAAATGTTTGCCCCACTAAAGGGGTCAGCTCAACATGCTGGTACAATATAATGCTAATGCAAGAAACAAAACTAAGGTCGTGGCATGTGCAAGTGTACAGTTATTTCTATATGGCATTCGATATCATGATGGCAGTATATAAACAGTATACAGTATATGAGTAGTATGCGTGACACACCCATGCAACTCTATGCTACCCATGTCTCATGATACGGTCATTCTCCGCTGGCATGAGTACCGCTACTTATGTCTCGCTTCACGGTCCGGAATCCGTCAGGCTTGCAAGTACCTAATGGCCGATTTTGGGTTTTTCACCACAGGATCTGCACCCTCATAATGCAAAGCACCAAGTGCTTAACTCACGCCATGTCCAAGGAATCACACTATGCCAATATGCTCTGGTTTCACCATGTCATAATGTAATCTCAATGATGCATCCCATTCATACACAAAGCATGCTTTCAAGTACATGTTTCATAATGTCAACAGTTCTCAAAGCATATGATTCACACACTACACTAACACATGCAGTATACACATAATCATCATCCACATCATCACCCAACATCAGCAAGATAGCATGAAGCACATACGCATGTGAACATTCAAGCAAACATGTGAACAATCAAGGCAGCAAAGCAAGTATTCCTAATCTCAATTCTATTTCTTACTTAGCACAATATATCGTACCTGATAACCGATCTCAAACAGGGAAAGTATACTCGTAGTATAGTGGAATTACTGCAAGAACACCGAAGGTCAGGTCACCTTCTCTTTGCTTTTCCGTGTCCCTAAAATCATAACATGAGACTCAGTTCAATTGTCACTTAAATTATGCTATTCATCAAATTTTATGTCTTTATCTTATAAGTTTCTATTCTGCTAAATTAAACTCTACTATTGAATCCGGGACGTTAAAGGAAATAAGTTTAGGTTTTCGTAGAACTGAATTCGGACATCTGGTTTCAAAAGGGCAAAACAGTCATTTTGCACTTTTCATGGGTCCTCACATTTTGAAACCTCTTTTCACAAATCGGACTCCACGGTTGAGTCCGGAATGCTCGAGATAATAAAGTTTCACTATTTGTTTACTAAATTTGAAGTTCATTTGACTGCGTTTCAATTCAGGGGCATTTTGGTAATTTTAAAGGTTACTACGGGTCTTTTATTTTTTTGGGACCCCGTCTCGTAAAACGGACCTCACCATTGGTCTCAGAATGGTTGAGATAGTCAAAATACACTAATGACTTGTCCCATTTGGACTCCGGGTTAATTTAGAGTATTTAAATAATTAAATTAACTAAAAAAAAAATTCCATGTCATAACAATTTTTTACTCACTTATTAAAAGTTTATACAAATTTGATAGAGTTATATGTTTGGAAAAGAAAATAATGTCATTTTAATTCTCTATTAACATGTATATTTTTTTATTTTAACACATGTATCATTTTGTTTGAAATATGTTAATTACAATTAATCTAATAAATTAAATAAATAAAAGTTTAAAAATAAATATGGGCCCTGATGGCGACCTAACCCCGCCTATCACGGAGTTTAAACTGGTTTTGGGTGAAGCTTTTTTTCGCAGAGCGGAATTGAGAAAAGGGTTTTCTACCCGATTGCCATTTCTCGGAGTGATAGGTAGAGATGATAATTTAACCCATCCCATTAGAACCTGTCAATCCTGCCCCTAATGGAATTAGTTTGGAGGAAGGTTTTTCTATCCTGTTAAGGTCTTGGAAAAATGCACCTCATCCTAATTATATAAAATAAAATAATAAAGAAATTTTGCGCTACATAATTAATTTTTATAATGAAATTTTTTAGTTAATTATTAAAAATTTATATAAATTTAATAGAATTATATGTTTGAAAAAGAAAATAATGTCATTCTAATTTCCTATTAACATGCATATTTCATATTTTATCACATGTACTATCTTGTTTAAAATATATTAATTATAATTAATTTAAATAAATAAATAAATAAAAATTCATCCTATCTATCACAATATATAAATAGATTTGGAATAAAACTTTTTTTACGGTACAAAATTAAAGAAGGGTCATTTTCCCAAACCAGTCCGTTGTCATCCCTAGTTACAGAACTTTATAAACAAGTGGTTGACGGTCAGTTTCTCATTTTGTCCCAACCGAATGCACCTTTAATTCCTTGAGTTGGATAGGCTCATTATGTAATGACGATGAAACATGGAAAGAATTCTAGGTAAGGTTGCATATACAAATTTAGTAATAATACAAATGTGTAAGATTTATTTTAAAAGAGAATATCATTGTGACGTTATTTTTGTCACGTTTTTATAATTGATTTGTATGACTATTAAATTTTTTATAGAATTTTGTCATTAGATTTTTTTTCATAAAAGACATACCGAAAATCTAAACACTATTTTTCTTGGGACTAAGATCCTCTCCATTACATTTTTTTTTTTGATAATCCAAGTATTCCCACCCTCTCCATTACACTTTTCTCTTACTTTTTTTAATATAAACTTAGATGCATGTCACATCATATATTTATTAAAAATTAATTAAATGACAAATAATATGTCATGTATATAAGATAGTTTGAGAAAAATTGAAGAAAAGCGTATTAAAGAGTAGCCAAGCCATTCCTTTTCTATTTTTCATTATGCCATGGATCAACCTATAGTATGTCTACACAAATTAAATTGAACATCCAGTCCCTCAAATCCTCTTGATTTCACAGTTTAGTCATTTGAAGGAGATAACATTATACAAGTAGAATAATTTTAGCAAAATATAAAATTACATGGCAACTAGCCAATTGATTCTCTATCCCTATCGTTTTAATATCCATTACAATTTTAGTCATTGCCACCCATTCTTGTGTGCATGAACATAAGTTGGAGGTATCTCTGCTTTCTATTTAGGTTGTCTCTTTTATTTCCCGAGCTTTGTTGCCAAATTTTATGCACACATGAATGAATGAAGTTGAGTGCATGAATCAACTGTCTAGCCTCTCCACTTTTTACTATAATGAAAAATCATAAAACAAATAAATCTATTAAAATTCTAGCTTTCTAACTCATAGCACGTATATCATATTGACATGTCGTGTTCCAATCATATTTTAATTTAAAATAAGTATAAAATACTTTTAATTTTGATAAGGAACAAAATAAAGTGAAAAAAATCTTTCAAAGTTTAAGTAAGATTTCGACATGAGACATGTTATTCTGGTTTATGTTTTTTTAATTAAATAAATTAAGACATATTAAATAAATTGATGTGACTAAAATTTATAGATGACTTGTTTATTAATAACATCAGATGTGTCAAGTCATTTATGATGAAATCACATTTATGATCAACTCAAAATTTTCAATTTCATGTGGAGTTTGTCTCTTCTCAAAAATTGTTACGGTTTATGTTTAAATAAGGATACAAGGATAAGAAAAAAGAGAAGGGTTATCACAATTTATCAGTACTTTTTTTCATGACAATTTTTTATTTTAATATTTTAATTAACTAAATTGTTCGGTCATTGTATATATTTTATTTTAATCCAAATTTTTCAGATAATTTTAAGAATTCTTTTTTGTATGTATATAGTAACAGGAAAATAGATATTAAAACATAGATTAAAGATTAAACCATGATTTAGAAATAATTTTTAATATATTAAAAAGGGATCAAATAAGTTTATTGAAAAAAATACCAAGTCAAATGATTTATGAGAGTTACTGGACCTCCCCTGTGATTTCTAAAATGACACTGGCTTCACTTATTTTTTTTCTTTCAAAATAACAAAAATGTCCTTTCATTTATTTTTTTGTATTTTTTCAATTTTTTATAACTTTTTTATCGTGTTCAAATAAATATTAATAAAAATCTATTTGACTAAAATATAAAAGTTATTTATCTTAATTTTATTTTTTATAAAAAATAAAAAAAACTTTAAAAAAAGTTAGAAAAAGATCAAAATTTTAAAAATCCAAAAATAGTCATTTTTGTTATTTTAGAAAAAAAAAAATAAGGTTGTAAGAAAAGTCTTTTTAGTTTGAAAATAAAAGTAGAAAAAGTCAGTGTCATTTCAAAAGTTTTAATAGAGGTCACTGTAGTTATCAAAAATCTCGGAAGAAGTCAGTATAATTTATCATTTATATATATATATATATATATATATTTTGTAGTACAAATTGATAGAATTATATCAAGAATGAGTTAGAGCATCTCCAGTAGTGATTCAAATTTAAATTTGATTCAAAATTTACCAAAAGTTTCTTCAGTAATTACTTAAACTCAGAGTCAGATAAAATTTTACTCAAACTCAAATTTAAATAAGTATAAAATTATTCATGAACTTAAATTTAAGTGAGTATTAAAAAATATAAGACTTAAATACTTTTTACTAAAATTTTAACTTAAAGTTAAATAAAAATTTAAGTAACCATACTAAGATGCTCTAAACTAATCACGGACTTTCTTTTTTCCTTGCCACTGGCTGTCTATTTTTTGTTCGTTTACTGAATTGATCAGTCCATCAATATCAATCAGCTTTTTTTTTTTTTTTTTCTTCTTCTTCTTATTTTCTTTTTGTGTGCGTTAGGTGGGCGAGGGAAACAAGCACATGGGTCTACTTTATTATTCTGCTCTTGTCCACTTCTTCTTTTGTCTGTGTTAGGTGGGTGAGAGAAACAAGCACATGGGTCTACTTTATTATTCTGCTCTTGTCCACTTCTTCTTTTGTTTGTGTTTGGTGGGTGAGGGAAACAAGCTTCTCCTTTTGTCTATGTTAGGTGGGTGGTAGACCCTCACGATGACTAGGTGAATTCAATTATTTGGTTTTGTCTATTTCTCACTGATGGGACCACCAGGAATGGACACTATAAGACCTGGGTCATCCCTATTATTTTGCTTTTGCTTTTGTCTATTGCTCATTTTTCAATGGTGGAAGCCTTGACTTGGGATCCATTATGTTAGAATTAGTAGCCTTCCTCTCAATGACCTGGTCTGCTCAATCTCAATTATTTTGTTTTATCTATTTTTCAATTCACACTGGTGGTGGTTTCAACGATAAAAATGTGGTATTGTATTAAATTATATAATTAACATGTCATAATAATATATTATTATTTTATTATAATGTTATTTAATTTTTGTGTTTTTAACCCCCAAATAAAACCTTTATGTCCTGTTCCATATGAGCTAATCTTCCGATGATTTTAACAAGTAACCCGTCACCCATTCATGAATCATGTGTTAGAGCGTGGGAAGATTGTAGGTGCAACTCAGTACGGGTCGTATTCGGGTTGAATTATGTCTAAGTCTAATTAAGTTCTTAAATAATTAATTCGGACCCGACCTTGAACTCAAACAATCCAATTCGAATTAAAATTTATTAGTATAAGGTTCAACCCGAGTTCGGCTAGAACCCGAACCCGATTATTAATTCCAATTTTTAAATTTTATTTACAACTTCTTTAATAAATTGTTATCTTCTTTTCTATTTTAATTATACACTAAAAGTTCTAATAATTTCTCTTAATTTATGCTTTTAAAACAAACAAAAAAATAGTTAAAATAATTCTTTCAACATAATTTAATTTTTTAAAAAATCAAAGATCAACAAGTTTTTAAAATTGTAAAATTGTAATTAGTAATTCTTGTAAGGAATACCTATTAATCTAATGATGGATAAGTAAAATATAAAAAATAATGAATTCGGGTGGGTTAGGATTTTTAAAGTATCAACCCAAGCCTAACCCTAATTTAGATCGGGTTTAAGTTCTTTTGCCCAAGCCCAACCCAAAGTGTAAAAAAATGAAGGCCGAGCTGGGATTAATTTTGGGTTGACTCGCCTAAGTTGCACATATTATTAATCCTCTCAAGTACACCGAATTTTTAGTGCATTGATTTTCTTTTATACAAATAGTTATTACAATAGTAATTTTCACATATAAATAATTTTATGTGAAAGAATATCAATGTATTTTTAAAAAAATATATATAAAAAATTATTTTAGTCTAATCACTAATATTTTTTAACAGTGTTAGGGTGAAAGTTAACAATTCGACTTTTTTGAGTTTTTTAGATAGAAAAAATATATGATGAACTTTTTGAATTAAAAATTTTATTTTAATAATTTTTTAATATTTTTCCCTAATTTTTTAGAGACTATCGGGAATAGCCCACAAAAAAAAAATACATGGGTGATTGTTAGGGTTTCATATTGGAAGTTGGGCTGGGCTAAGCCCAAGTAAGTACAAATCTAAGCCAACACGTTTCATATGACTTCAGGCTTAAGCCCACCCCAACAAGTAATTACCAGGACCAAACCCAATTAGACAATGCTCACAGGGTATGGGATGGGCTTGGGCCACTTACAATATGGTTCAAGCTCAACAGAACTGCCAATAGCAACTGGGTCAGTTGGGTTTAGGCCAGCCCGACCCAAATGTCCAACCATTTCGAATTTATTCTGTTGTGTAAATCTTCAAGTTGTTTTACCAATAATTTTAGTACAAAATCATTTTTAATTAATTGAGTAGATGTCAAATATTGTCACTTTAATACAAGTTTTAAAAAAATAATCTAAAGAGAAAAAAATTATAATCATAAAATAAAAAAATATTAATGTAAGTTAACAAAAATATATGAGATAAGAACTATAGAAAATTTTTGAAAATTTGCTTTTAGAAAATAGTTAAAAAGGAGGCTTTTGCTTTCATAAATCATATTTAAAAAAGAAAAAGTAAGAAAGATAATTTTTATTTTTTTCCTTTCGATTCCCATTGATTAAACAGAGAAATCTAATCCACTAAAGACACACCACAAACTATGTGTGATCCTTAACTCAATCTATTTTTCTTTTCTTCTTTTTCTTAACTTGAATTCAATTATTTTTACTCTTGTAGGTATACACATTTTAAAAATATCAAGAAATATTTGTTGGTATTTATACTTTTAATTAAATTAAAATTGCAGGCATACTAAATGATTAGGCTTAATAGGAGATAATATAATAACAATTTTTAAAATACAATATTGTTTGGCCTTGTTTGGATGGATGTGAAAAAAATTCAAATCGGATAGAAAATAAAATACTGTGAGATATTAGATATACTCAATTATATGTTTGTATAAGTATAAAAGAAGAGGCTTACATCTAAGAATATTTTCTTTTTTTCATAAAATAGTAAAAAAAAAATTCGTGAATTATTATATAAATTTTTTAAGGTATGCAAGAATATAATTTTTGAAAATATAATTTAAGGTATGTAAAAAAAAATTAAGAGAAAGCAACAAAAGAAGGAGATAAGAAAGAGAGATTAAGACAAATTTTGAAAATATAATTTTTTTTACCCTTCTTTATTATAGATTTTTTTAAATAAAAATTCCTCCCCCTTCCAATTTTTTTTCATAATTCAAAACTTTATATTTTTGCCACTGAATTCGCATGTCCAACGTTTCTGGTGGTCCAAAGCGGTCCTCCAATTGTAATGATGCAGGGTTATAATTGACAATGACGTGGCTGGACTGGATTTTCTAATAATTTCAATTTAATTAATATACAAACAATTTAGACAACAAGTGTATTACAGTATGTCTTGATGGTAGTTTGTGAGCGGTGAAAATAAATGTTTAAAAAAATAATATTTTAATTTTTTTATTAGAATCTTTTTAAAACATCCGTTTTAATCTTAAAAATATTTAAATGAACGTTTCAAGAAATCTAAATAAATATTTACTTATTTCGAAAACCTATTTAAAAAATAAAAATAACTAAACGAACGATATTACCGTCCATCCAAACACACTATATACAAAACTGTCAAAACATTTTTCACACATGACACATGTCCCTTTCTTTTTTCAAAAACAAAGTTCACTGAAAAAAAGTAAATTAAATATATAATTATTTTATTTTTTTAATAATTAATATTATAAAAAAACTATTTAAAAACTATTAATTTTTTCATTTTAAAAAAAATTAACTGAAAAAAAATATTTATATATTATTTTATAAGATAAGATATGTTAATATAATTTTATATATCTCAAAGAAGATCAGTATATATGTTATAAATTTTATGAAAAATAAGTACAATTTATCTTAAAAAAATATTAGATTCGCTTCCATAATGACTTATGTAAAACATGTGGAGGCCCTCTCCCCCCCTCTCTCTCTCTCTCTATATATATATATATATATAAATGTATAGATAATTCATAGTTTGGTCATTAATTAACTGAACAGTAATAACACGAATCTTTTAAATTTGGTCATGAACAATGCAATTACTGTTGCAAGGTGTCTTTTAAATACAAGTCTTCCAAACAACATAATCTTTGTATTCTCAATTATATTTTTAATTTAATCTGTCAAGATATAGCGATTTTAAAAATCATATTTTGTGAGATTTAAAATTATTTGACACACCATATTAAGAAAGATAATATTTAATTTCAAATTCGATAGGAGACAATACTTAACTTCAAATTCGATAAAAGTAACTTTCTTCTATCCGAGTGTATGTCTTAATTATAATTTGCTACATGTGTAATATACATGTGATTTTTAATTTATTTAATTTTTTTTTATTAAAACTAAATAGTCACATAATAAACATATGAGTATATGTGTAACACACTAAAATTATGACACGTGCATCGTAAAAATAAGAATGTTTATCCTATCTATTTTGAAACCAAGCAATCTTAATAGAAATACAAATAAGAGATGCATAGTATTTTTCTATTTACCTTAATTTCAGTGATCTTCTTGCATTGGATTTACCATACTCTTAATTATTGTGTGACATTTGATTCATTTCGAATGTATTAAAGAATTAAACTCAAGTATATGAAAATGCTTAAGAAGTTATTTATATTTTTTATTATTTTTTTTAATGTGTTGTGCTGACGTAGTTGTATTTTTTCTTTTTTATTAAACAAAGGAGATATTAAAAGGATCAGTTTTGATATTACTTCCCTAATTTGAATAATTTTTTTATTAAAAAACGTTAGATCTCAAATGTTATTTTTAAAATTATCTTGACACGTTATTTTAAAAATATATTTAAAAATAAGAATTAAGAATTTTTAACATTATTATTTCCTATTAAATAAACTTTTTAAATTAAAAAAATCTCGAATTCTTCAAATACCAATCAAATTATTATTATTATTTTTGTCCCATAATCTCTTTGAATCGGACAATCCCGCTAAAAAGGGCCAAACGTCTGCCTATCTTGATGATTTTGTCTGCCCATGAGACAATATTATAGTATATACCATATAATAATTATTATTATCGAAATCTCCAAAAATAAAAGAATAATTTCTAGATTTATTTAAAGTGTTTTATAATTGATGTGACAGTATTGTATTAATTTTATATCACATAAAAAATATAATGCAAAACTAATACAATACTTTTAATAAAATTTTAAGATAAAAATAGCATTGCTCATAATAAAATGATAGTCGCATATTGGTCCTGGGATTGTTCTAATGTTGAAATTCATAACATTATTTTAATGATAAAGTTTGTTTTAGCATTTAATGTTTGAGGAATGGTATCTAATTTAAATTTTTGTTCAAGTTTTTATTTGAAAAAAATAATGCAATTAGACATTATTGGATTATGTCAATCAATAGTTTTTGTTGTCAAGAACAATTATGTTTGAAATCAAAATTAAGTCATTAAATTAGATTTTCATTTGAAATATTTTTAACACTTTGCTTGAATTAGCGAGTTGAAAAAAAAAAGGAGATAAAAAGAATTTATTTCAAGTTTGGTTTAAATATAATGAAGGAAAGGAAAGGGAGGGGTCTTTTTATTTTATTTTATATTATTATAGGTAAATCAAATATACTCTTTAAGAGGACTTTTAAATACGAAGAGACGGAGAAGATATTAACCAAGTTAAAATTTATTTGATACAGATTTCTTAACCGTTATTTAATTTATTTTAAAAGAATTAAGGAGTTAATGATTATCTATTTTACTTCTATTTTTTAAAATAAATGAATTCTTATTTTGTCTTTTCTATTTATATTTTTTTTCTTGTTATCTTCTATATTATTCGTAAATAAAATGATACGATTATATTTTATTTATTTATTTATTTTTTCTCATTAATTATTCAAATATAAAATAAAAATTATACTTTTCTCTCATCTCTTCTGTAATTAATGTTATTTTTTATTCTTTATTTTTGTTCCCACCTACAAGCAACGGATATTTTTTGGAATGAACAATAAAAGGCCAAAGAGCCGATTGGATGAGAGGCCTTGGCCTGCTTCACCACGACCCATGTTTTTGGACAGCCCATGTCACGTTTTGTGGGCTAAACGCATAAAAAAAAAAGGCCTCAATGTTTTGGGCTTTTTGACTGCTGAAAGCACCCGCTTGCCTGCCCAAACGGACCCAAATTTTCCAACTTCGCAGGTACCTTTTTAGTTTTTACCATCACCATTATCGAACCCCATCAAAAACATTAAAATAACTAAATCATGAATTTAATTATTGAAAATTTATTAATTGTTAAAAATTATTAAAAGAGAGTCAGCTATACAATTTATGAAAATTTGTGAAAGAATAATTAGGAGCATAAATATGAAAATTTTAAAGTTTGATTATAAAAATTAAAAATTCAAAAAGAAAAATACAAATTTAAATTGTTCATCTAAATTGACCAGAAAAATGTTGCCTTTAAAAAATTTCTTACACATGAGAAAAAAGTCTAAGACGCTAGTTTCCTAAATTTTCTTAGGATTTTGGTCATTTTTGTAACACCTTATTTGTATTTTGGACTCCCAACAATAGTAATTTGGTACTATCACCTCTCCTTTCACATGCAAAAATTTATTGAATGGTCCCAAAACATTGACTAAGTCAACAGTTTTGGCCAATCAAAAATTATTTTTTCAACATCTTGTACATATGACAGCTTATAATCGGATAGGACCACTGATCTCATAACATTCAATAATTTTTCAAGACACTCCCAATTTTAAAATAGTTCCACTGACTGTTTCTTTCCCTTTCTAAAACTCTCTTTTGGGTCCATCCAAAATCACCACCACACATATTTTCTCCTATCAGGTGTGCTTAGTGGTGCAAACAAGTTGAGTAAAACCGAGCTTTAAATGTTTGAACTCGGCTCGCAAAAGACCATATAGTGGCTCGATTTGACTCAAAAATCAAATCAAACTCAAATAAACATTTGAACTCGACTCGCTTGTGATTGAGAAAAGCTTGAACTCGACTCGGCTCGACTCGAAATATAAATGAGCCTTGTTTGAGCTCGAGCTCGAACTCAAGTTCTTGAGTTTTTTTTTTTTTTTTTCCAATTTTGGTGCAATATTATCATTTTTGTCCTTTTTTCATTTTTATTCAATTCAAAAAAATAAAATTAATTAAAAACAATAAACACCATCTCAACTAAACCAATAAACAAAAACTGAAATTTTATATATTTTCTTCAAAAAACCAATGAATAAGAATCAAATTCTTGGTTAGAAATCATTTCCCAATCTCATAAAAAAAAAGGCACACGCACACACAGATTGTATACATATTACACAAAATATAACAATACATGAAAATGTCTGGAAAAAAAAAAAGTGTAATGCTTATTTTCACATTTTTCCAAAGTCCAACTATGCAATTGTGCTTTAGGGTTCTACACACATCCAAGCCGCAGCCTCTTGCAAGAAGTAATAAACATCTTGAATTGGACATCTCCAACCAACATCCAATCAAAGAGGAGCCCAATGGCTGATTTCTTCCTGAAGTCCCAACTCACAAAGAAGGCGAATAGTTGCTACTGCTACTGCTACTGAAGGACTCTCGGTTGAATCTCTTAGTTCTAGAAGGTTCCAAGTATTTTGCATATGGATGATGCGATGGACATTTTAAGAGTTTCCAGTATTTTAGCCTTTTGTGCCACAAAAATCTTAAGTATCTTAATTAGTAGATTTATAACACATTTGTGCTAGACTCTAGGTGTCTTCCAAAAACATGCCCCAAGTCTTTAAGCAACCATGTAATATAGAAGGGTAAGAGTTCCTCAAGAGGTACTTTATTTTAGGAGACTTGGCTAGGTATGGGAACCGATTGATGATAAAAATATTTTCATAACATTTTTTTTTTTTGCAAGCTTATCAAAACAATAATATTTCAACACTAATTTTTAACAATAATATTTTATAACATTCGTATACAAATTTTTAACACTATAAATGTACCTTAGCCCCTGGATTCAAATCTTTGGTCTTATATTAATCAGTGCTTTAATTTATTTGATCCATGTTAAGTGACCTTTAGAATGTAACTAGGAAACAAAGCCGTGTAATTCTTAATTTATTTTCTTTCGGTTTTCTTTGTTTGCATTCAAATGTAACGGGTTTGCTTGTTTGTATGCCCAAAATATTCTTCTTAGAATATTATATTTAAATACTTAAATTATCTCAAAACCCACTCACGTGCAACACACGCGCATCTCTACTAGTAGTACCAAATTTTAAGTTTTTTTTTTGCCAGTAAACAATTGCTTAAACACAATTTGTTGGGTTTTATCAGTTGATTCTGCTCCTTAACTAGGTTGAAGCTTTGATGCGGGATTTCTTTTTTTGGGTAAGTCTGCCAATTCTATTAAAGAGGGGAAACAGAACTGAAATAGGGAGGAAGAAAACTCCCCAACAGTGGAACTATTTGAGGGAGGTCCATGGAAATTTTCAACCATATCCCTCAAGAGAAAGATTTCTATACATGACTTTGAATTTGAGAATGAATTAATGATGAGATACTTGGTAATCATCCCCATTTGCATATAAACGTGGGATATCTTCCAGGTTTATATATCGGATTCTGTTACTTATTTCTCAGATTCCTCGGGATTCTGCCCATTTTTAATTTATTTGTATCATTATGGAAATTATAATGCTGATAAGCTATTTATTCTTCTTATTTACAGATCAAATATTAAACACATGGTAGTAATAGTCTAAAGAGGGAAACGGGATACTTGTAAGGAGTCATATTCCATATCAGTAGGGGAGGGTTCTGGGATCAGTTTTACTGTTCATTAAGAAAAAATATCCACCTTCAGTTAAGAAAGTAAATTTGAACAATTTCGGCACACCAATTTTTTTTTTTTTTTGGGCTAATCAATTTCCAAAATCCTCTATGTGGGGAGAGGCTGGAAACCAGAGATGTTACGCAAAAAAAATTGGCTGTGCTATTATAACTTTCATTAGCTTTCATTTCCTTCATCTCTTTAGCATGCAAACATAGCATTGCATAAATTTGTGAACTATATGAGTTGCGAGCTTAGACTTCAATTGCTGTCTAACCCACATGAACTATGTCTATACAGTTGCATTTTGATACATGTTTATAGCATGTTTAAGCCTCGGCTTCGCCCCCTAAAGCATAATATTTCCTCAACAACCATTAATAACTTTTTCTTTGTTGGTTCCTCTTTTCAACACCCCCCAAAGCTCTCCCCCTTCTCTCTCTGTTGGTCGCCCTTCTCTTTTACTTCTGTCCATATGTGTTCAAAGGAATTCATAATAATGCATTAGCAAAAAACCTGTGGTATATGATCACATGAGAATGCAGGCTGTCGTTGTGGAGGCATCAAAGGAGATCATCGCTGCAGCGAAGCGGTCGAAGGACCTAGCCGAGGCTGCTAAGGGGATCGTTCAAATCAGAACACAATGCAACACTCACCTGGTAATCTCTCTCCGTGCATCTCTCCTTCCTTTCTCCTCTGTCTCCTGGTCTCCCCTTTCTTCTTTTTCTTCTTTCCATTTGTGTTCCAACAATAAATCAAACCATAGGATTTCATAATTGTTAAGTTATGGCAACATTCTTTAATTCTGTACTGAAATTTAATGATATTTTTTCCTCCAAATTTTTAGTAAATTAAATTCCACCATTACTGATATAAGAAACATCTATTTGCGCTGACAATGTCAAATTTTCACTCTTTTCTCTTACCTTATTCACCCAATTGACAATATTGAAAGACAAAAAAAAAGCCCCATAGATTTAAGAGATGGATAGAAATCAACTGCAACTCTCATTTTGCACCAGAGACCATTAAAAATAATACATGATAACACATGTTTTTCAAACCCTACATTCGATCTACCTAGCAATCTCAATCTCTTTGGCTATACTTACCTAACCTACACCTTTATTTATTGAATTCTTAAATTTCTATATTTATTATATTCTAAATAAGATTATTTAATCTGTATTCTTTTATTAATTAAAATAGTGCTTTAAGTAATTAAAACTTGATTGGTAGAAAAATTCTATCATTAGTTATTATATGAAGCCGAAATATGAATATTTCATAGAAGTTTGTAAGAAATAAGTGAGTATTTTTTTTAATGAAAAAATCTAATTTAGAAGACAAGTATATAATAATTGAATTAGGATCCTCTACATTACACTTTTCAAATAAATTTATTGAGAGAATTAATGATAAAAATTTCAATTGAAGAAAGAGTGAAAATCCTTTAAATTGATCAATTTACATAAAGCTAATAAAACTATTCAAAAATTGAATAAAGAATTCAAGAAATTAGATAAAATACTTAATAATTCTAGGGGTACTAATAAAAAAACATACTTAGGATATGTTGAAAAATCAAAATCCTTAAAAAAAGAAGAGTTGAACTTAAAAATATTAAGAAAGCTAGTAGTTAAAAGAATTTTGGGTCTAACTCTAAAACTTCTAATAATCTTACTCAAGCTGAAATTTGTTACTATTGTGGAGTGTGTGTGTGTGTGTGTGTGTATATATATATATATATATATATATATATATATATATATTTGATCATATTGTTTTCAATAGTGTAAGTCATAATAAAAATTTATTTTTATTTGTCATCATTGTGAAATTGAAGGACATAAATAAATTAAGAAGTCCTAGTTTCAATTATAATAAGAAGTATTTTAATGATAAGAGGGAACATATTTTTAAACAAATCAATGAACTTAATAATAAACTTTAAGTCTTTAAATTTTGATTGGAATGAAAACAGACAAGGAATTCCTAAGAATGGAAGGATTGCCAAATTAGAATCACCCTCAAATCCAATTAAGATAGCTCATACTGATAAAATGAAAATTAGATGTTAATAATAGGAGTTGTTTTAGATTAGAAAACCAAATGCATGTTCAAGTTGTTGTTATAAATGAATCTAATAAACCTAAGAATACTAAGAATATTAATGTCATTGTTGATTCTCAGTTGATAAATTTCTTTATTCAAGAATTTTTTTGAAATAAAAAAATAAAAAATAAAAATTTAAACCCCCTACTACTCCCCAAAAATCTCGTAAAGACGTACAATTATTTATTTTCTGATTAAACAAATGATTTATTACTAGCCCAAGAGTGGAAAGCATCTCAAGGAAAATTAAACTCCTTACTTCTAAAAGTGAAAAGCATCTCTAGAAAAAATTAAAATATTTTTCACAGTATTGTAATCAGTTATAGCATTTTTGGAGAATTAATCAATTATGTATCCAAATTAGATTGATGTTATCCGACTGATTAATCCTCTTCCTTAATTTTTTTATTTCAGTTTTGACAAATGACATTTAGAATAAAGGATCTCTCCGTTAAGATTTAATTTTCTCTTAAGAGCCTCGTATGATGTCACATCATCCTTCCATAAAAAAACCAATGTGCCATATTGCAGTCATCTAAAAATCCATTTGAGGAAAATTGAGGATTTGGCATACGCAGAGAGGAGCCACTGTATTGTCCTAGGCAGAATTATGAATTACCAATAATAATATCGTTCTATAGATAAATAGCTTTATGTCGAGAACACTTATACATCATTTTAAGCACTAATATTGCAATAATCCAAATCAAACCTCCAAGCGTGTAGTAATTTAATGACATTACTTGTCACGCCCCAAATTTCAGCGAACCCGAGGCGTGAGTAACGAGACAAAAAGAAATAAAATAATAAAGGAATAAAAGATAATTAAGGACGATCTCATACATTCTACATGCTGTTTTGATACATACATAAGGTCTAGTCCATTTGTTCACAACATACAAAATAAAATACAGTCTCGGGCTTATGCCCTTACACGATATCAAAAGCGCCCCTTGGGCCCAACATAATCCCCAATCAGACCGTCTCTATGTCTCGTACAGCTGGGACATCATCTGAAATGTTTGCTCCACTAAAGGGGTCAGCTCAACATGCTGGTACAATATAATGCTAATGCAAGAAACAAAACTAAGGTCGTGGCATGTGCAAGTGTACAGTTATTTCTATATGGCATTCGATATCATGATGGCAGTATATAAACAATATACAGTATATGAGTAGTATGCGTGACACACCCATGCAACCCTATGCCACCCATGTCTCATGATACGGTCATTCTCTGCTGGCATGAGTACCGCCACTTATGTCTCGCTTCACGGTCCGGAATCCGTCAGGCTTACAAGTACCTAATGGCCGATTTTGGGTTTTTCACCACAGGATCTGCACCCTTATAATGCAAAGCACCAAGTGCTTAACTCACGCCATGTCCAAGGAATCACACTATGCCAATATGCTCTGGTTTCACCATGTCATAATGTAATCTCAATGATGCATCCCATTCATACACAAAACATGCTTTCAAGTACATGTTTCATAATGTCAACAGTTCTCAAAGCATATAATTCACACACTATACTAACACATGCAGTATACACATAATCATCATCCACATCAGCAAGATAGCATGGAACACATAAGCATGTAAACATTCAAGCAACAAGTGAACAATCAAGGCAGCAAATCAAATACTCCTAATCTTAGTTCTATTTCTTACTTAGCACAATATATCGTACCTGTAAATCGATCTCAACTCAAGGAGGTGTACTCGAAGTATGGTAGAATCACAGTGGGAATATCGAAGGTCAGATCACCTTCTCCTTGCCCTCTTGAGTCCCTAAAATCATAACAGGTAATTCAGTTCATTGTCATTTGAATTCATTCTATTCATCAAATCTTATGTCTTTAATTCATAAGTTTCTATTTTGCTAAATTAGACTCTACCATTGAGTCCGGAACGTCGAAGAAAATAAGTTTAGGTTTTCGTAGAACTGAATTCGGACATCTGGGTTCAAAAGGGCAAAACAATCATTTTGTACTTTACACGGGTCCTTACATTTCATGACCTCTTTTCACAAATCGGACTCCACGGTTGAGTCCAGAATGCTCGAGATAATAAAGTTTCACTATTTGTTTACTAAATTCGGAGTTCGTTTGACTGTACTTCAATTCAGGGGCATTTTGGTAATTTTATATGTTACTACGGGTCTTTTATTTTTCGAGACCCCGTCTCGTAAAACGGACCTCACCATTGGCCTCAGAATGGCCGAGATAGTCAAAATACACTAATGACTTGTCCCATTTGGACTCCGGATTATTTTAGAATATTTAATTAATTAATTAACTAATTAATTTAATTAATATTTTATTGATATTTAATTCAGGTGGGTCAAATTGTAATTTCTCCAAAGTTTAGGGGTTAAAGGGTAATTTTTGAAAGTTCAGGGGTCAATTTAGAATTTCAAAAAGCCTAGGGGTAATTCTGTAATTTTGAAAACCCTTATCCCACATTTGGATAACCAAACAGTGTATAGCGACAGAACATGGATAGGATATCCCTATTCTGATTTCAATTTCTATTTCAGTTTCTTATGCACGTAACCAAACACTCCCAATCTCATTTTAATTTAGAACCTTAGCGCGACACGTGGCAGGGTGGTTCGGCCCAAGCCCGACCCGAACCCGAACCGACCCGACCCAGGCCCGGAACAGCCCCCCTTCTTCCCCGATTTTTCGGCAACGCACAGTAGGGTTCCGGCGCCTTCTCCGGCGCCGGCGACCGGTTTTCGACGACTTTTCAAGGTTTTTAAAATGTTAGTTTCTTCCATTCTTCCCTTAGATTCCTTTCCTACCCTCCATTTCCCTCAAAGCCTTTTCAATCTTCACGAAATAGAGCTCAAAGGCCCATGGCCGAATCTCCGGCCAACTGAACATTTTCAATTTCTCACTCGGTTGTTCACTGTTTTCACTCATTTCTTTTTCATTTCATTTTCTGCACTTATTATAATTAATTCTAGGCTTTTTAAACATGATTTTATACATAAAATATCAATAGAAATCCGAGCACCCTAAAACCTGTAACTGCTGTTTTCTAACTCAATCCGTGACCATTTTCCTTCATTCTTGTTCCTAATTATTCCATATTCCAAGCTCTTTCTAGCCCTATATTCAAAAGGAATTAATTATGCAAGAAAAATTTCAAAACAGAACTATACATCACATACCTTTTCTGATTTTCTTTCTCTCTCTTCCCTTGGTTTCTACTTCTGTTTCTCTACTTCTAAGCCTCTGGATCTCTCTCAAAATGCTCTCAATTTCTATCTCTCATTCTCACCTCCTCTGATTTCCTCACAAACCTAAACCAACCGTACCTATGCATATATATTTTTATATGTGAAAACCACCTATACAGCCCATGGTTTCCCTCTCTCTTCCAACCCTATCCTGACCTCCCCTCTGTTCTTCCTGACTTCTTTTCCTTCCTTTTTCACTTTGCATTTATTGCTTTGCTTGTGTTTGTGTATCATGTATATATATATATTATATTACACCCACACTCACACACAAGACACACACACATAGCCGACACCTCACACACCCACTTGCACAACCTAATTTATATATATATATATATATGTATACGTATACACATATAATTATACACACACACATGTTTAATACACACACACACCTTACACATATATATATATATATTTACACATAATCATACACACATTATTTTTTTTTCATAATAATAATAATAATAATAATAATTCTAATAATAAAATAAATAACCACGAAAATTTATATATAAAAAAAAATTTTCGGGTTATTACATCCTTCCCTCCTTACAGAAATTTCGTCCCGAAATTTAAAATAACAAAAAAATGAGGAAAAATACATCACTGATCAAACAACTCGGGATACCTAGCTCGAAACTCGGCCTCACGTTCCCAAGTAGCCTCCTCAACCCCATGATGGTTCTAGCGAACCTTGACCAAAAGGATGGTCCTACCTCGCAAAACCTGGTCTCTCGAGTCTAACATCTCCACTAGTCTCTAGTCATAAGAAGCGTCCCCCCCTCTAACTGAAGATCTACCCAATCTAATACATGAGAGGGGTCAGGCTGGTACTTCCGTAGCATCGACACATGGAAGACATCATAAACTCCAGATAGCTGTGGAGGTGAGGCCAGCTTATAAGCCACCTCACCAACCCTCCCAAGAATCTCAAAGGGGTCCATAAATCGTGGCTACAGCTTCCTACTGCGCCCAAATCTCCTCAAACCTCGTCGGGGGGGATATCTTGAGAAACACATGGTCCCCCACCTCGAATGACAAGGGTCGCCGCCTCCTATCTTCATAACTCCTCTGGCGACTCCGGTTGGCAACAAGCGCTGCCTGATCACTCGTATCTTGTCTGTGGTCTCACGGACTAAGTCGAGTCCCAAAACAACCATCTCCTCTACCCCAGTCCAACACACCGGTGAACGACACGGCCTACAATACAACACTTCAAATGGTGCCATTTCAATACTGGACTGCTAGCTACGGTTGTAGGCAAACCCTACCAAAGCAAGGTGATCCTCCTAGCTACCTCTAAAGTCCATGACACAGGCCCTGAGCATATCCTCCAAGATCTGAATAGTGCGCTCTGACTGACCATCAGTCTGAGGATGAAAGGTAGCTCTAACTTAGCTGAGTCTCTAAGGCTGTCTGATGGCTCTGCCAAAACCGGGCAGTGAAACGTGGGTCCCTATCTAAAACGATGGATAAGGGGATTCCATGCAGTCGTACTATCTCTCGACATAGTAATAAAAGATCAATGCAAAATGCATTGTAACATGTAGACGTGCAGCCTTACCTATGGATCACTCACCTCTCCCTTAGCCAAACGATGTGGAATGCATTACCTCCTCCCATTACCATCTCCTCCGTAGGCTTCGCCTCACCGGCAGGCGTGCAGCGGCGTGCAGACATCTCCACACTCCCTGCTAGAGTCTGGTGTTAATCCCATCTGTAACAACTCACTCCACATAGTACAACACATAATGAAATCCTCAAAACACATTGGCTCATCAACGCCAATCCCTTTCAATTTCCATCCAAGTATCACGACTCACCTCAACAATTCAACACAATAAAAAGTAAAGGAAACTCCTCACTGTTCACAAGGATATCCCAAGGTCTCTCGCACATGTGATGTTATCTAACCTACCTCAATTTAATCCTTGAAATTACCTAGTGATTTATCCCAATGGCATAGATACACATTATCTGTACCACAATGCAATCTCATCATCCAGTATTTTCTAAGTACCCTAATTACCCACAAGATATCAACAGTACAATCTAAAAGTAAAGCTATCATCTCCCACCTTAGTCTATATATAACCGAGACTAAGTGTCATGTACTAATAAGGGCTAGCCTATTCATTTCATGTACGCATATACCGATTGGGTATACAATGTAGACAGTGTAGGTTACGTACTCTAAACATGAAACTTAGGTCAATATACCAAGGTTCAGAAGAAATAAAACACTAAACTCTTCACCAATTTCCACTACGAACATACATCAATTTTCACACACATGCATCAACACACACATGGAAACTTGTTTAAGCATTCTCTTATATATGCATCAATAATAATCAGTCTGTATATATAAAAAAAAAATGTCATAATCATAGCACTATAACGGTCACTAAACTAGCATGCTTATATAGAGCAAACGTACAACATTCAATAGCTAACACGTAGCTTGCCACATCAGCACCCAGTACAAAATTTTATTCCAGGAATACACATATACATAAATAAGCACATAGTCTGCTGCCCAGGTGACCAGGCACATTCCCAACCTTACGGATATCCAGGCTCATAGCCTATCTCACTGACAACATGCATATAGTCTACTGTTTAACCTCATTCGTTATACTGCATAAAGGCAAGCATTGAATCCTAGATCATCAATAACCAAACATACCTCACATTGTACAATTTCACAACTAAGGTAATAAGCACTTCTCTAATCATGTGACCCAAATCAACCCAATTTAACTTAAAGTCTAACCCTTCCTAACTCACAATAAAGTCAATCTTAAAAGTATCTATGGACATCCCATGGAATAAAGAAAACATCTCCCTCAGGAGTACACGCGGTCTCTCTTCCCCTGTAACAGCCTATACTTGTCTAAAGTGTAAATAACCGATCTATCTCCAACATAATACCAATACTAGACGCATCAATTAAGATGAAGAATCCAAATAAGGCATGCAGTCAGCTACATTTATTGAGTAATTTCCACAGATTCTTGTCAGCATCATTCCACCCCTAACGTCATGGCAACATAGTAAATATGAATGAATGAGATGTACTATAGCCTATCAATATGCCAGTCCATAAACTAAACATAAAAAAAAAATGTACCTCACAACTCTGAAGGTCCAAAAAAATAGGTGGCTCTATGCTAGCTACTGCATAACGCCACTCTGAGTGGTCTGGTCCTGCCTATCACCCCTCTGATTGAGAGTCCTGACACTCAATGTTGTAGGTGCATGTTGAAAATACGGTGCCGGAGGTCCCTGACCCAACAGTGGCTGTGGTAGAGGCACTTGGGTATACTGATAGTAATGTGGCTCCTCTAAGTCCTGGGAAATCGACCTTTGGGGACAATTGGCCCTAACATGGCCAGCCTGGTGGCATACAAAACAAAGTCGTGGAGTCCCTCGTCCTTGACTCTGTACTGGTGATGGATATGACTCCTGACTAACCTCGATCCTCTGTCTCAAGCTGGGGTCCCTCAAAGGACAAGTGGCCATCTTGTGGCCAGGCTGTCCACAAATAAAACAAAAAACGGTCCCTTGGGATGTGTATGTGAATGTAGAAGAAGCACCAGTCTGGGACCTCTTCAATAGTCTCCTACCAGTGTGAGTATGGGCGGGTATAGATATCCGTGCAGCAGCAGCACGGGCTCGAGACCTCTTCGATGGCCTCTTACCAGCGTATATCGGGGTAGACCTAGGGATCTGTGCTAGAGTCGCCTCGCTCTGGGTCTGGGGCTCTCTGACTCCTCTAAGCTCAGCCAACTCTCTCTCAGCCCTGACCGCTCTCGTCACTACCTCCTGTATAGTGTGAAGGCATTCCCGCATAATGGTCGCTACGTCCCCAGAACCACTAGTCTGCCCTACCTCCACTAGAGTAGGTGTAAAAGTGACGGCCTCCTCAACTGCAACATCTGCCGAAGCAGCAGCTTGGGGCCAACTATGCCACGGTGGTGCAGTGGTCCTAGGCTCATCGCGTCTAGGTGGTATATGTCTGGGAGTAGCTTGTCTCGGTGGCATGTCTACAGTTCAAAGAGAAGAAAAAATTAATACCCCATTAGACACAGGTGTTAAAAGAACATTAAGTAGGTACTTTTCAACACTTCATAATTTCGAAGTAACGACCACAATATATCATGACACACTTGCCTAATCAATACCTACATAACTAATGTCGACCATCCCTACCCGTTTGTTACTCTAAACAATTTATACCGAGTTCTAACATAGCCCTCTACTAAGAAGGATTTTATCTAAACAATGTAATATGCGCATACTTAAACATTTGAACACCAGCAAGGTTTAACTCCCAGTGAATACTATCCAAAACAATACATCTCTCAACAACCAGGGTTTAACATAAGAACAGCTTTAAAAATCTAAAGATAAACACTCTAAGTATCCATCTATACACACAAGCTCCACAGTCCAAATCCTTATTCTAGCATTTTAAGATTTGATGTGTCTTTTATTATCTCTTACTTTTATAGCTAGGTGATAACCCTTCATGGATCACAGCTCCTTTCATTACTTGCTGATGGGGTACCATCCACCAACTGTAACTCAAGACCTGAGACCAATCCAGTCTGTATAAATATCATAGTCATAGTACTATAATCCATGAAAATTGGTTACTAACCTAGCACACTCATACAGAATCCACAAACAACGGCCAATCAGGTAAACAACTAGGTTCACAACCTGTCTCCTAAGTAACTAGGCATAATGTCTATAGCGTAGATAACTAAGTGTACAACCTACACTTCAAATAACTAGGCATACCGTCCATCCCATAAAGTATACGATCTATCGCATAGAAGCGAGTTTCTAATCTTAGTCAACCACTACCACAAAAATTCACATGCTCCCTATCTACCGGGAAATCAAGTATAGTGCATACTCGTGCACACCAATGCAACACGTATATAAAAAAAATATTTTAGATAAAAGCTCAGTCATGTTCTTATCAACAACTAGGGAGTACGTATAGCATGTCATAATGTACACTGAACAAATTCTCACACATTACACATGTCATGCACCTTACCACATTAAATCACATAATCATGTATCATAACATATCATCAATCAACACGTAATCACCACAAGTTATGCATCAAGACATATAAAACCACCTAGCACACAAGATTCTATCACATGCTACTAAAGGTTCACACTAAGTCTGATTCTTTTCTCTAGGGTCTCATGGTGTTAAACAACACCCCACGGTCTCTAGGTATTCGAACCTAAGCTCTGATACCACGTTGTCACGCCCCAAATTCCAGCTAACCCGAGGTGTGAGTAACGAGACAAAAAGAAATAAAATAATAAAGGAATAAAAGATAATTAAGGACGATCTCATACATTCTACATGCTGTTTTGATACATACATAAGGTCTGGTCCATTTGTTCACAACATACAAAATAAAATACAGTCTCGGGCTTATGCCCTTACATGATATCAAAAGCGCCCTTTGGGCCCAACATAATCCCCAATCAGACCGTCTCTATGTCTCGTACAGTTGGGACATCATCTGAAATGTTTGCCCCACTAAAGGGGTCAGCTCAACATGCTGGTACAATATAATGCTAATGCAAGAAACAAAACTAAGGTCGTGGCATGTGCAAGTGTACAGTTATTTCTATATGGCATTCGATATCATGATGGCAGTATATAAACAATATACAGTATATGAGTAGTATGCGTGACACACCCATGCAACCCTATGCCACCCATGTCTCATGATACGGTCATTCTCCGCTGGCATGAGTACCGCCACTTATGTCTCGCTTCACGGTCCGGAATCCGTCAGGCTTACAAGTACCTAATGGCCGATTTTGGGTTTTTCACCACAGGATCTGCACCCTCATAATGCAAAGCACCAAGTGCTTAACTCACGCCATGTCCAAGGAATCACACTATGCCAATATGCTCTGGTTTCACCATGTCATAATGTAATCTCAATGATGCATCCCATTCATACACAAAGCATGCTTTCAAGTACATGTTTCATAATGTCAACAGTTCTCAAAGCATATAATTCACACACTATACTAACACATGCAGTATACACATAATCATCATCCACATCAGCAAGATAGCATGGAACACATAAGCATGTAAACATTCAAGCAACAAGTGAACAATCAAGGCAGCAAATCAAATACTCCTAATCTTAGTTCTATTTCTTACTTAGCACAATATATCGTACCTGTAAATCGATCTCAACTCAAGGAGGTGTACTCGAAGTATGGTAGAATCACAGTGGGAATATCGAAGGTCAGATCACCTTCTCCTTGCCCTCTTGAGTCCCTAAAATCATAACAGGTAATTCAGTTCATTGTCATTTGAATTCATTCTATTCATCAAATCTTATGTCTTTAATTCATAAGTTTCTATTTTGCTAAATTAGACTCTACCATTGAGTCCAGAACGTCGAAGAAAATAAGTTTAGGTTTTCGTAGAACTGAATTCGGACATCTGGGTTCAAAAGGGCAAAACAGTCATTTTGCACTTTACACGGGTCCTTACATTTCATGACCTCTTTTCACAAATCGGACTCCACGGTTGAGTCCGGAATGCTCGAGATAATAAAGTTTCAATATTTGTTTACTAAATTCGGAGTTCGTTTGACTGTACTTCAATTCAGGGGCATTTTGATAATTTTATATGTTACTACGGGTCTTTTATTTTTCGAGACCCCGTCTCGTAAAACGGACCTCACCATTGGCCTCAGAATGGCCGAGATAGTCAAAATACACTAATGACTTGTCCCATTTGGACTCCGGATTATTTTAGAATATTTAATTAATTAATTAACTAATTAATTTAATTAATATTTTATTGATATTTAATTCAGGTGGGTCAAATTGTAATTTCTCCAAAGTTTAGGGGTTAAAGGGTAATTTTTGAAAGTTCAGGGGTCAATTCATAATTTCAAAAAGCCTAGGGGTAATTCTGTAATTTTGAAAACCCTTATCCCACATTTGGATAACCAAATAGTGTATAGCGACAGAACAGGGATAGGATATCCCTATTCTGATTTCAATTTCTATTTCAGTTTCTTATGCACGTAACCAAACACTCCCAATCTCATTTTAATTTAGAACCTTAGCGCGACACGTGGCAGGGTGGTTCGGCCCAAGCCCGACCCGAACCCGAACCGACCCGACCCAGGCCCGGAACAGCCCCCCTTCTTCCCCGATTTTTCGGCAACGCACAATAGGGTTCCGGCGCCTTTTCCGGCGCCGGCGACCGATTTTCGACGACTTTTCAAGGTTTTTAAAATGTCAGTTTCTTCCATTCTTCCCTTAGATTCCTTTCCTACCCTCCATTTCCCTCAAAGCCTTTTCAATCTTCACGAAATAGAGCTCAAAGGCCCATGGCCGAATCTCCGGCCAACTTAACATTTTCAATTTCTCACTCGGTTGTTCACTGTTTTCACTCATTTCTTTTTCATTTCATTTTCTGCACTTATTATAATTAATTCTAGGCTTTTTAAACATGATTTTATACATAAAATATCAATAGAAATCTGAGCACCCTAAAACCTGTAACTGCTGTTTTCTAACTCAATCCGTGACCATTTTCCTTCATTCTTGTTCCTAATTATTCCATATTCCAAGCTCTTTCTAGCCCTATATTCAAAAGGAATTAATTATGCAAGAAAAATTTCAAAACAGAACTATACATCACATACCTTTTCTGATTTTCTTTCTCTCTCTTCCCTTGGTTTCTACTTCTGTTTCTCCACTTCTAAGCCTCTGGATCTCTCTCAAAATGCTCTCAGTTTTTATCTCTCATTCTCACCTCCTCTGATTTCCTCACAAACCTAAACCAACCGTACCTATGCATATATATTTTTATATGTGAAAACCACCTATACAGCCCATGGTTTCCCTCTCTCTTCCAACCCTATCCTGACCTCCCCTCTGTTCTTCCTGACTTCTTTTCCTTCCTTTTTCACTTTGCATTTATTGCTTTGCTTGTGTTTGTGTATCATGTATATATATATATATATATATATTATATTACACCCACACTCACACACAAGACACACACACACAGCCGACACCTCACACACCCACTTGCACAACCTGATTTATATATATATATATATATATGTATACGTATACACATATAATTATACACACACACATGTTTAATACACACACACCTTACACATATATATATATATTTACACATAATCATACACACATTATTTTTTTTTCATAATAATAATAATAATAATAATAATAATAATAATAATAATAATAATAATTCTAATAATAAAATAAATAACCACGAAAATTTATATATAAAAAAAAATTTTCGGGTTATTACATTACTTATTCATTTCTTGAGGAAAGAGCAAGATAAGTTGTGGAGAGAAAATAAAGGGGAATTAAGAAGTTAAATCTTCAGTTTGGTTCTTGGATGATAAGCAGTGGTTTTAGCATAACTAGCTCATTACTTGAAGATTTAACACTTAATATATGAGAGATTCATGTTGCTTCTCCCATCTCACACCATTATGGCTGAAAGGTTTCAGATTCTGTCTCTTGATTTGCCTTATCATTCCTATGAAAAATGTTTGTTGAATTTGTATGCCCCAAATCTCCAAGTTATAAATGGGAAATGACCAGTAATAGGACACAATAATTTGGGGAAATTGTTTAGAAAATGCCATTTTAGATTTTCCACAATCGTACCATCCTACAACATATGATTCTACTTGCAAAAGCTTACTTGAGTTTCTCAACATTGTAAGTTGTACCAAAGTTGTACCAAAGTTTTACAGTTAAATTTGTGGATTATTGAGGTAAGCACGTAGATCTATCTCCCTTCATATTTTTAAGTTTAATATATAATTTTCATTCTTTATGCTTTTTGACAGTTAAATTTAAAACATGATTACCAATTTTGTTTGAGAATATTCACCTCTTGGATTATTGATTTTGTGTATCAAGGACGACCAAATCCCAGCAGTAGTAGCCTCTTTTATCATGGGATTGCCTAATATAAAAACCTGAGGTATGTCTTAAGAGTGCTATTGTAAATTATTCTTTTTGCACCTCTGTCTCCTCACCATAGTTTACAATTTAATCTTATTGTCTTAAATTTCACCTTGCCTTTTCAGCTCATGAAATTATTGAACTTAACAGTGCTTTATCTTTTTTAAGGAGTACAAAAATACTGAACACCAGCTGCTAACCTATCAACTGAAGATAGAGCTTTGTGGAAAGAAGAACTTTTCTGAATCATGCAAAAAGTTTGGAGAAGATGACTATCTTTTATTCAAGTTACTGTTATTACATGCTGTCTGCTGTTGGTCTACAAAAATTATGCAGCTTCTTTCATAGTTACAATACATCTGCTCTAGAAGGAATTTGAGGAACAGGAATCATACTGTTTCTTTTCTTTTTCAAAGGTTTGTTTTCTTTTGTTTAATAGATGTCTCATATTTGATTAGCGGTCGGAACCTTTAGTATCACGATTTTTGTTTATATGATATCCTTTTTACGGACTTCATTAGACAATATGACCACTTATGAATTCTTAGCAATAGCCTTTTTGCTATGTTTCACACTATATATGAAGGACTCTGGCAAGACCAATGTCTCTCTCAGAGCTTTAAGTGCATATAAGTTGCAGAGAAAAAAAAAAGCTTCAACACAAAAACTAGATCTGAAAATGCAGAGAGGAAAGGAGAAGAAACAGGGCAAGAAGAGGGACAACAAACCAACATTTTCTCTTGCTTTAATTCAGCTTGGCAGGCTTTTATTTATACGGAAACATGATTAGTGAAATTGGGGTACTTTCTTTATCACAGTATTTTGCCAATTGCTTTGATCAATTTAGTGATCTTCCAAACCCCATGATTTACATCATCTAATTCTTTGGAAGTAAATTTAATTGATTAAATGGCGCCAAGACTCATTTGATGTAGCTTTAACACTGATTATACTGCAAAAACAAGTGCAATTTACAATATAGAGAAACTTGATACTGATATATATATATATATATATATATAGGCAAATCTAGTGATAATATGCTATTGTATTTGCTGCAGAAAAAACAATAAGAAATCTTATACTCAATCTGAGGCAAGGGATGTGTTAATCAAAGTAAAATAAATGGTGAAAGAGAGGCAAAGCCAATGCTATATTCTGGACAGAGCAATATTTTTCTTTGGACTGTTGGTTAGAGCATTAGAAGGTGGTTGGATTGGCATATGTATCTCTCTAGGCCGAATTATAAATTACCAATAGTAACATCATTCTACAGAGAGAGCTTTAATGAGGAGAGAAACAAACTTACATATCATTTTTGGCTGAAATATTTTTAATGTGACGTGTTATTATGTGATAGTTTTAAAAATCACTTCTTTTGGAGTTCAAAAGAATTACATAATAACACATCATATTAAAGATACAATTGAGAATCTCAAGTATTTTCCTAAGCAGTAGAGTAATGCTTAGAGATCCCCACTTTATATCCCCAAGGCCATGTTTGTTTGATGGGATAAGAAAGAGGGATAGGATAAATGATATCCTATACTATGTTTGCACATTTATTTGGGATGGGATTATTTATAATTATATTTCATCAGTGTAGGATAAAAATAATACCACCACCTTGGTAAAATTATTTTTATCCCATGTTCACTGGGATAAGAAGTAAAATAAAAAATTTCAATCATTTTCTTATGACAAGAAAAAAAATATATATAAGAGGAAGGAGATTACTTCTAACAAACACTATTAACGTTACCCATGTAAATTTTCGTAATATATTATTATCCTTGTTAATGGCACTTTTAAAACTATTAAATCTATATCTATACTACCTATAAATGTATGGATCCACTTACATGTTTTCTTCAAAAATGTTTTACACTTTACTTAACGTTTATTTAATTGTTTAGACAAAAATACCCTTTCTTTGTCCTTTCTTATCTCCACTCTCTTTTATGTGATCTTTCATGTCTGCTATATTTATTTCTTGCCCTTTTCTATTCCCACTCACTTCTTACATACCGTGGTTTCATCCTGGCTTCTTCTCTTCTATCTCTACGAATACTGTGAAACACCAACGAGGCGAAACACATGAAGAAAATGAGCTTGTGGGTCTAATTCAAATTTTTGGCTTTTCAAATGGGTTTTATGTTTTGATTCTAACCGATTTTCGTCGTTTTTGTTTTGCAGGATTCGCCATGAAAGGAGGTAAATTGAGGATTGAAACTAAAAAAACGCTGATGACAAGTAAGTTCTGTTTTTTTTTTTTTTTTTGAGGTTATAATGTTTCAGATCTAAGATCTCCTCTATATATATGTAATGGTTAGATTTTTTGAATCGATGATGGAGATTGATTTTCTTCATATTATTCAGAAATTGTTGTTAGGCTCTCTGTGAAGAAGAGAGATGCCACAACTGAGAAACCCAAGCCGGTTAAGAGGGGAAAACTGCCAAGGATCCTAACCAAAATCGAACTGGTCATCCCAACCAAAATCTTCATCTTCACCACCATTCGATCACCAGAACAACAATTTTTAAGGGGCGCAATCTTCAGTCGATCATCCCATCGCAAAAGCAGCAATCTCAGTAAAATCTATCGTAGCACACGCAACATACCAGAAATTGAATCGATCATCCCAACAATAATCTTCATCTCATCACCATTCGATAATCACAACAACAATTTTGAAGGGGTCATCGTTAGCACTCCATCAGAGCATTTAGATGATTAACCGGTATCTGCTTCTTTATCGCTTGATTTTCTCTGTTCATTGTGTAGGTACGCTCTCCAAACCATGAATATACAAACTAAGATCATTGCATTGAGGACTACCAGTCGTGTTCGGCGAGGCCGTAAGGCAGACGATGAACGGGACAGTGGTGAATCGACCCCCATGCCGCGAATCTTGTTTTTTTTTTTTTTTGTGGTAGTAGTGGTGAATTGAACTGATTTCCTCGTATTGTTGCTCTAGATTGAACAGTTCTAGGACCTTCTCTGTTACTTCGGAGATAAAGACGAATTTATCAAAGCATTTTGTGAGCGTATCACTTCACTTCACGAATATCGCTGTTATCCAATGTGGCTGTCGGCGTAGGAGCTTGAGAGGTTGTGGAACAGTTGGGTTAGGTTTTTGGTTGTAGGGCACCTCGCTTGATCAACCATTGTTATTTATTCAAAAATAGTATGTTTATTTGATATTATGTATGTTTTTTCAAAGCTCCTATGTAGCTAAGGCAGAGAAGAGGAAGACAAAATATAACAAGAATGAACTGGCTTACAACAAAAATTGGTATTTTTATTTAATTCAGTTTATTTATTATCTGTGTGTTTCTTCAAAAGGTGTATCCTTAGATCATTTGCATCTTCGCTTTTATAGCTCCCAATACGTTCCTAACTCGAATAGTTGTTTGAAGGACCGCTGACGAGATCGGAGGTGCAATCCGTGCCGAGAAAATTCAGGTGAAGAATAAGAATTTAGGATTTCATCTTATCTGTTGTTCTAGCTTCAAAGAAAATGATATACTGCAATTATGTAATTTTTCCTTTTCTTCATTTCCATAGATAAATACTAGAATTTAATGCTACGATCTGCCGAATAGTGCGTTGATTGAATTTATTGTTTTTTTTTTTTCCTTAGGTTTTCTCATGGAAATTATACTTTCATGTCTTGTCTTTGTAACCGCAATAACCTTGTAGTTTTTTGTATGCGCTGTGATTGTAGAATTTTAAATTATTTTGTTTGGTTCTTATTTTATTGTGTTGTAATTATGAAAATCCTAATTGTGATATTATTATTTGTTTTGTATGTTTTCCTGGTCACCATTTCTTGCAGAATTGCCTGTTTAAATTATTGTGAATAATCGGATTTGATTTTTATTTAAAATTTGTACCAAATTCTATTGAATTATAAATATAGTAACAAATTTCTTGATTTACTCCTCAAATTATTCTTTTAACTAGAAAATCCAAGTTATTGTTGCCTTTTTTATTTTTATTTTTAAATGTATCTTATTTTGGGATAATTCTCACGACATCCTCAAAATTTTTGAATTGTTCTTAACTGTTCCGGAATTAATCATTATGGGGCCATCTAGATGTAGTGAGCTTAACCACGTGGAGATAGTAAATTACCTCAAAAGTCAATTTGAAGATTATTTTTTTCTACATATGCAATAATTGATTGGTGAATCATGATGATCAAAATTGTACTTGGAGGTATTTGATAGATGGTTGTTGGAGTTTAGTTTGTGATAAGGTGAATTGCATTAGTGGAGCTTCTGTATTAAATGACTCAATGATTTATGATTTATTGATATAAAGAAAAAGAAAAAAAAATTATCACTTTTGTGCAATTCATTTGATTCTGTACAGCCTGTCCGAGTGGCAATGTCGGTCGTTGCCCCTAATTCGCATAGGATGGGTTTTGGGTCGCGACACCGGCTCTACCATTAAACAAAAGTAATTATTTTATGCCTCACTTGTAAAGAATGCCTCAATTTTTGTATAACTCTATAATGCAACTAGAAATTTAAAACACATAAAAATCTAAGATAAAAAGTTCCATAAATATCTATGTCCAAGAAAAATAAAACTCTAAATCTAACCAATTATATCTTCTATAGATTAATGTTATGTTGATAAAAAAGTTTTACTTAAAGAGTTTACACAGATGAATTGACAGTATTATATTGACAGTATCACATCATGATGTGATATAACGTGATAGAGAGCCAATACAACAATGTCAACTCATTTATGTAAATATTTTTTATAAAGAAATCTAGTAAGCATAGTATTACTCTATTTTATATCATATATCTTATTTTTAATTAGAATTAGAATGCAATTCTACCATCTTATTAGTCTCGAACCTGCTTATATATGTGTTTTATCTATATATCTATACACACACACACACGTAAAGATGGAAGTCTTCTAACTAAAATAACAACAATTTCTTCTTGTATATCTCTTAATTAATATTATATATATATATATATATGTATATTTCTCTATATTGGAGTGGATACTGTTCTTCATATGTACATCATAATTGTTTTTTTTGCAGTCACTTTTTATTTTTAATTCATTGTCTTTTTAAAGACAAAACATCACTATTTTTTATTGCTTAAGATATATCAAACAATGTGAAAAAAATCTATTAATAATAAAAAATAAAAATATCTCATTTAAAATTATGGCTCTAGGGCTCAAACATTAAAGAGCCAACCCTGGATGTGGGCATGATGTCCATTTCATAAAATATTTTTACATTAATGATTACGTATGATGGAAGTTGGTATAAAGAGGAACAATTGAGTTGTTGTACAGAAAAGACAATCTTGTGATTGGTTTAATTGGTAAAGAAGAATTAAAAAAGCTAACAAATATGCATAAAAGAAATACTTATCGAGCATCAAGGAAAATTATTTTCTTTGGAAAATTGTATCTAATCCAGTTGTTTTTTTGGTGATTTCATTAAAAACCAAGATAATATCATACATGAAGAATATTAAATTTAAATTGGTTACCTGGTAACTCTAATGGTTCGAATTTGTACACATAAATTTTTTCAAGCTTAATGTCCATTCTGTAACTCTTTTTTTTCAGTAATACCAAGCTAATTACTCATCGGCGAGGTAGAACTTATTGATGACATCTATCCTTGCAAAGTCCATTGAGTATATGATCAAAAGTGCAACACTTGTAGCTAGGAATAAATGTGTGGGGTCCTGAAATAACCCAAAAATCTGTAGAACATAAGTGGAAAATCAAAAAAACTCCTATATTCATATGCATCCTATACTCTTGAACAGTGAATCCTAACTCCTATATTCATAAAAAACAATAGTTGTCATATCAGCATGACTAATGTTTAACTTGAATTGAATAAGAGATCTTTATTGTGTCTTTATTGGTATACTTGCCTAACTTGAACTGCAACATATGCATCCTATACCCTTGAACAGTGAATCCTAACTCCTATATTCATAAAAAACAATAGTTGTCATATCAGCATGACTAATGTGTAATATGAGATAGTAAGATGAGACACAAGAAAATGTTTAAACACATGGCATAAATAGAATAATTTTTTTATGCTTTCAATTCTTTTTACGATAGTACTTTGTTTCTTCAAAAAAAAATTGTAATGTTTCTCAAAGATTTTTTTTTTTCTCTTTTGTTGAGACTCCTCTTCTATACTACACATGTATAGAATAATATAAGTACCAAACAACAAAAGTTCTGCACCCAAGCCATGCGACCAACTGTTTGCATGCTGGGGTGCACCCATGTCATGCTGTCAGGTCATGTGCCCCGCACATGCCGTAACACTCTTCAGTCAACCTTTAGCTGCCGTAGTTATCTGCACCGTAGTTCAGACCACCGAGCCATCTTGAACCCAATTGTAATGCCATCGAGCCATGCCCTATGCTCCACCCCAATCCAACACCGACGGGTCCATAGGGCTTGGGCAAGCCATGCCGTGCCAAGGCTTGCCTAGACATGCTGCTCTCATGCCTTCGGGTGGTAGGGAGGGAGACCCCCCTATATATGTCTTAGGAACAATTGCCGGTCTGACAGGAATGACTATGACCACTTGCGTAGAAGGTCTTCACCACCTTGCTTGCTTGACTTGGATCATGACTTGGTGCAAAGTGCCACCAAGAATGTCCATGATGGCAAAGCTTACTTAGGGTCTGACAAGCCTTCCCTACCAAGAGAACCCAACGTCCTCGTTGGAAGAGACTCCAAGTACAGCTCGATCACCTTCTCAAATTGCCATAGCATCGTGTCTTTCTCCCACGTTGCCTCTTCTTTCCCTTTTCCTTTCCACTTGACCAAGTAGTAAGTCCTTCTATTCTTCTTACTCATTCCCTCGATCTTGTGGTCCAATATAGCCTGGATGTCCTGCCCAAAGAGAATCATGAAACTCCTTCAGTAGCAACTGTCTGATGCCTCCAGACTTGGGGACATACGATCTTCTTCCTTTGGCATAGAGGACACCTTTCTCTATCCAAAACCGTCTTGTGATTCCATCCTGGACTTGCTTCAACAGTAGGCTAGTCACAGGATCAGTTTCTGTCTGAACTCTGATCACTTGAAGTATATCCAAGTTTTAAAGGTTTATGTAAATGTGTTTCAACATCGAATGGCAATAATTAAGGCTCAGGCTGTCACGCCCCGAATTTTTACAAACCCGAGGCGCGACTGACGAGACAGAAAATAAAATAAAATAAAGGACAATGTAAATAGATTCACTGAACATGCATCCATTCCCATCAATACATAAGATAACGTAAGGTACATCCCATGAATACACCGTTTGCATGGTCATTCGGGCTTAAGCCCTTACATCATAAAATATAAGCCTCATGGGCCAAAATACACCAAGTGCTCCATCCTATCGAGGTATCACTGGGTCTCAGGTAGCTGGGCATCCTCATCTATAATGTATATCCCATGAATGGGTCAGCTCAACTGCTGGTATAATGTGATGCTAATGCAAGAAATAAAGCTAAGGCGTGACATGTGCAAAGTGTACATTTATCTTTAAATTCTTTTCAAACACAATGCAATGAAAATATGCATGACGCACCCATGCACTCGATGCCGCACCCATGTCTCCTTTATAGGCCTTCCCCCTGTAAAGACCCAAAAAAATTTTTTTTTTGGAATAAATTAATTTTCCTGTTCTTTAATTTAAATAATTATTTTTATTTTTATTTTTATTTTTTTGATTTGTTAATGCATGTATAAGGATTGTGAGATGTGTGTATATTTATATGTGTATATGTACATATGTACATAATCTGATTTTGTGTGTGTAAGTGGGTGTATATATATATATATATAACAGTGCACTGTGTGTGTGTACCCGATTGTGTGTGTGTGTGAGTTTGAGTGTAAGACACTCAAACAAGTGTGGGAGGAGCATGGAGTGTGTAAGAGGAGTGGTTGAAGATATGTGGTGAAGTCTGCGTATATGTGTGTGGTGAGGCTTGAGAGGGACAGACTTGTCGTGAGGGCTGGAGAGAGAGAGAGAGAGAGAGAGAGAGAGAGAGAGAGAGAGATATATATATATATATATATATATAGAGAGAGAGAGAGAGAGAGAGAGAGAGAGAGAAAGTGAAAGAGAATAGAAAGAGAGTGGTGTGTATGCTCTGATTTTTGAAAGGGAAGCAGAAAGAGGGAAGCTAAGGAGGCCAAAGGGGAGAACAGAGGCAAAGCAAGAGGAGAGAAGCACCATCACAAGGTTGAGAACCCATAACCGTAAGCTTTCTCTCTCTAGAAAAAAATCTCTCAAATATCCAACTTGTTTTGTAGCTTATTGTTTAGATTTAATCCTTGGGTTTTATTGCATATGAAAGATGGAACCTAACGCAAAAAGAATGAATGAAAATGAGTGAGAAATGAGAGAGAAAAATAGGAGATTATTAGTCGCCGGAAAAATCTATGTGGTTGTCGGAAAATAGTGGATTTTGGGGCTAAAAACTAGTTTAATTTATTCCCTATGATCCTAGAATTATTTTGGTGGAAAAAGGGAGAAAAACGGACGTGAAAAACATGAAAAACCGTGGGTTTCATGGTTTTTCGGCGACCGGCGCCGGCGACTCTACCGGGGAAGATGACCGAAAAAACGAGGGTTGTTTTTTTTTATTATTTTAGGGCTGACGTCAGCATGACGTCAGCATGACCTGTTGAACCGGTCAGACCGGTTGGTTCACCACAACCCTAAACCGGTTTAGGGTTTTGAATAGAAAATCCACTAGTTCAGTTTTGATTGAACCAGAACTTGTTGAAATCCAACTTTGACCCCTAAACTTTTAGAAAATGACAAATTGACCCTGTACTTTTTTGGAAATTACGTTTTGACCCCCGAACTTTTAAATATTTATATTTTGACCCCCAAAATCTTTAAATAATTATATTTTGACCCCAGAACTTTGAAATAATTATATTTTGACCCCAGAAGTTTTAAATAATTATGATTTGACCCCACCAGAATAAAATATTAATTAAATTAATTAATTAATTGATTAATTAATTAATTTAATTAATTAAATATTCTAAAATAATTCAGAGTCCAAATGGGACAAGTCATTAGTGTATTTTGACTATCTCGACCATTCTGAGGCCAATGGTGAGGTCCGTTTTATGAGACGGAGTCCCAAAAAAAAAATAAAAGACCCGTGGTAACCTTAAAAATTACCAAAATGCCCCTGAATTGAAACATAGTCAAACGAACTTCAAATTTAGTAAACAAATAGTGAAACTTTATAATCTCGAGCATTCTGAACTCAACCGTAGAGTCCGATTTGTGAAAAGAGGTCTCGAAATGTGAAGACCCGTAAAGGTGTAAAATGACCATTTTGCCCTTTTAAGCTAGGATGTCCGAATTGAATTCCACAAAAGCCTAAACCTATTTTCTTCGACGTTCCGGACTCAATAGTAAAGTCTAATTTAGCAAAATAGAAACTTATAAAATAAAGACATAAAATTTGATGAATAGAATAAATTCAAATGACAATAAACTGAGTTACCTGTTATGATTTTAGGAACACGAGAGGGCAAGGAGAAGGTGATCTGACCTTCGGTGTTCTCACTGTGATCCTACCATACTACGAGTACACTTTCCCGGGTTGAGGTCGATTATCAGGTACGATATATTGTGCTAAGTAAGAAATAGAATTAAGATTAGGAATACTTGATCTGCTGCCTTGATTGTTCACTTGTTGCTTGAATGTTTACATGCTTATGTGTTCCATGCTATCTTGCTGATGTTGGGTGATGATGTGGAAGATGATTATGTGTATATTGCATGTGTTAGTGTAGTGTGTGAATCACATGCTTGGAGAACTGTTGACATTATGAAATATGTACTTGAAAGCATGTTTTATATATGAATGAGATGCATCATTGAGATTGCATTATGACATGATGAGATCAGAGCATATTGGCATAGTGTGATTCCTTGGACATGGCGTGGGTAAGCACTTGGTGCTTTGCATTATGAGGGTGCAGATCTTGTGGTGAAAAACCCAAAATCGGCCATTAGGTACTTGCGAGCCTGACGGATTCCGGACCGTGAAGCGAGACATAAGTGGCGATACTCATGCCAGCGGAGAATGACTGTATCATGAGACATGGGTGGCATAGAGTTGCATGGTGTGTCACGCATACTACTCATATACTGTATACTGTTTATATATTGCCATCATGATATCGAATGCCATATAGAAATAACTGTACACTTGCACATGCCACGACCTTAGTTTTGTTTCTTGCATTAGCATTATATTGTACCAGCATGTTGAGCTGACCCCTTAGTGGGGCAACATTTCAGATGATGTCCCAGCTGCAAGAGACGTGGAGATGTTCTTATTAGGGACTATTAGGCCCAAGGGGCACTTTTGATATTGTGTAAGGGCATGAGCCGAGACCGTATTTTATTTTGCATGTTGTGAACAAGTGGACTAGACCCTATGTATGTATCAGAACAGTGTACGGAATGTATGAGAATGTCATTATTATCTTTCATTTCTTTATTATTTTATTTCTTTTTGTCTCGTTACTCACGCCTCGGGTTCGCTGCAATTCGGGGCGTGACACCCCCGATGGTCCGGAGTACCAATTCCCTTTACGGGCCGCCCCCCCAATGGATCAGGAACCAATGCAATGGCCAATTTTGGATTTTTCACCATAGGATCTACACCCTCATAATGCATAGCACCACGTGCTCAACTCACGCCATGTGTCCAAGGAATTCACCCTATGCCAATATGCTTCGAATGCGGCACACAATGACGTAATCTCAATAAGGCATGCTTTTAATGAAATATAACATTTGGAGTATCAATAATAATCAAAGCATCAACTTATTTCATGTAATTGTATATCTCATGGATTCATACATCATAGTTCATGTGTCTTCCCATTACTAAACTCTAAAAGAACGCAAGTAACACATAAGCATGTGAACAACCAACTCCAAGGTATCAAGCAAATACATTCCAAAAACACATAAGTCATTCCAATTATTCACAGAATATTCCTAACTTAACTTCATTTCTAACATTAGCAAAACACCATACCTGTCGGGTTGGTCTCAACCCTAGTAAACCGTGCTCACAAGGTGGTGGAGTCAACAGTGATAGTATAAAAGGTTAGACCACCTTCTCCTTGCCTATCCGTGTCCCTAATATCACAAAAATACAATTCAGTCTGTTTGCTACTTGAATGATGCTATTCATCAAATTTTATGTCTTTATTTTATTAATTTCTATTTTGCTAAATTAAAATCTACCATTCGGTCTGGAACTCTGAAGAAAATAGGTTTAGGCCTTTGCGAATTTTAATTTGGACGTTCGGTTTAAAAAGGGGAAAACGGTCATTTTGCACTTTCACGGGTTCCCATTTCTCGAGGCCTTTTCTCATGAATCAAACTCCACGGTTGAGTCCGGAGTGTTCGAGATAATAAGATTTCACTATTCGTTTACTTAATTCGGAGTTCGTTTGACTGTGTTTTGACTCAGGGGCATTTTGATAATTTTCAAGGGTTCTACGGGTCTTTAAATTTTTGGGATCCCATCTCGTAAAATGGATCCCGCCATTGGTCTCAGAATGCCCGAGATAGTCAAAATACACTAATGACTTATCCCGTTCGGACTTCAGACTAATTTGGGATATTTAAATAATTTAATTAATTAAATTAATTAATATTTAATTCTGATGGGGTCAAGTCATAATTTCTTAAAAGTTTAGGGGTCAGTTTGCAATTTTTCAAATTTCTTATTTTTAATTTATTTTATGGGCCCAGCCCAATAGGCCTAATGACCCTTAACTAAAACCCAGCCCATGTCTCCTTAAATCAGTTGGCCCAACTCTTTTAAAATCAAAACAAGTCCAATTCAAAAAAATTAGGCCCAAGTCAAGACCAGGCCCAATGCTTCTAACCCCAAATAGAAACCCACAGGAATGGCCCAACACGCCCCTGCGCACCCCCCGACCTTCCGACCGAACTCCGGTCGTCTTCTCCGGCCAGATCGCCGAAGACCGTGACCAACCCACATGTTTTTCTCCCCACTTTCACGTCCAAACCTCCCCATTTTTTCACCAATCCATTCCTAGGGACCTTAGGACTCCGTTGGGACTGTTTTTAAACGTTAAACCTCACCATCCCGAGACCACCATACGGTTTTTCAGCCATGCCACCCAGTTTTCGACGACTGATATTTCTCGATTTTTGTGACGGTTTGTCAACCGTTTTGGACCATTTCTTTCTCTAAAATTTTCATGTACTTCGTATGAGTGTTTTCCTTCCATTTAAACAAGTTTTCAGCGCATGAAATATCAAAACTGAAACGCAACCCTAGACCTGTAACTCGCATTTTCTCTCTCGTTTCTCAACCATTTCAGTTGATTCCTTTTCCATTGTTTTCTATTTTCTATGCTCTATAAGGCCTTGCCATTAAATCTAACTACCATGCTTTAAAACAGATTGCATATTTAAAGAAATTCTAGAGAGAGAAAGCTTACCAACTTGCTGGGTTTTCCCTCTCTGGTTGCTGCTCCTCTCTCTCTCCCTTCTGCTTCGAGCCTTAGGTCCTCTCCCCACCTTCTCAGAACTCTCTCTCTCTTTCTTTCAATTTTTCTTTTGATTCACCTTCTCTCTCTAACCCAAACAGACACACCCAAGTATATACACATATCACCCTACTGTTTAGTAAGCTACAGCCACCCACCCTATTCCTGACTCTCTCTCTGATCCGGCCACCTTTTCCCATCACAAGCAACTTTGCATTAAATGCAAAGTTGACTTGCATTATATACATATATATATATATATATATTACACCACCCGAGTACACTGTTGCACACCAGTACACATATATGTCCACACACTCAGCCGAGCATACACATACGGTTGCACACTCACTAGCCCCCACACAGCCTGTCCTCCACCCTTCAAATCTATACACACATATACCTATATTTATATATATATATATATATAATTACATGTCCATCACACATATACACTTGATCACACTCATAATAATAATAATAATAATAATAATAATAATAATAATAATAATAATAATAGCAAACAATAACTAGATAATTAAATAAAAATTTTTCATCTCAAAAAAAAAAAATTTCCATGTCTTTACACAGGCATAGTTGAAGCAGATCCAGGTTCCAAACCGAACTCATTGTGGTGACAATTGTTGACTGGTTTATGATAATGCAGCTGGACAATGCTGATGCCAAGATTGAAAAGGTCTACTCATTTAATAGCATGTTTCTTGAAGGTGTCAAGAACAACATATTTATGCATGGTCCTCCAGGATTGAATTACATAATTGGAGAGAAAGATGATGATAATTCTGATAAGGATCCTCGAACCAGGAATACAACAAACAGTAACAAGTGCAAGCTATAAACTATATGAAAAATTGAAGTCTTCAGAATTTATACTGGATTTTTCATTTGAATGGAAGACTTCAATTTTTCATATAGTTTATAGTTTCCATTATGATTTTTTTTTTCAGAAAAAAGAAAACATTTGAGACAATATTTTTCCTGCCTTTTGTTTTAAGAGTTTCTGTCGTGATTAGTTGCAGTAAGAATGGTTTTGTGAAGCTTGAATGACTGAACAGCTTTCAAAACTTTTTTATTATGTGTCAATTTTTTGTTCTTTAGGGACTGTATGTTGATGAAAATCAATTGAATAGATCTTTACCAAAAAAATTTAAACTACTTTCAAATCTTTTTACTCTAGATTTGTCTAAAATCCAGATGAGTGGATCATTTCCTGGTTTTACAGTATTTATTTTTAGATTTTTTTTTTTATCATTGAAAAGCTTCACTCTCATGGCAAAATCACTGGTATAGTCTTTGAAGCTCATTTGTCAAATTTTAGGTTTTAGGCTTATCCTTAACTCACTGGCTTAGGCTTATCCTTGACTCATTCACTTTTAATTTCAATTCTGAATGGGTACCTCACTTCCAACTTAAAACTGTGAGGTTGTCTAGGGGCAAGTTAGGTCTTTATTTCCCAAAAAAGCTTCCAACTCGGAGGAATTTCTGTGAGGAAAATTTGTATTTTAATAATTGTAAAATTTTCTTCCAAGTTATGTGTTGGCAATTTATTCTAAGAGTCAGCATTGAGTCTGTAATCAATAGTGATTCTGTTTGGAAGAAATTAGGCATAGATGCCAAGGCTTGGAGTTGTTTCTTTGATGTTGATGAGGAGAAGAACTTGGCTCAAGCCATGGCAGCCTTGGTTGAGCTTAACCAACTTGTCACTTTACCTAACTTGAAATCCCTACTGTTTACAGAAGAAAGGTGGATGGCATGTTGCCTTTTCAAAAGGAAATGTTCAATGCTGAATTTTACCAATCATTGTTGGTGATTAATTTAAGGTTCAGTATAATAAACCAAGTTTAGCGGTTTGTGGTCATAGAAATAAAATGGCTTTGTTTGGACACATTAAATTTTTATTCCTAAATGTTGACAAGTGTTTGAATCTTTTGGTTGTTTTTCTGTTATTTTTTTTCCTACACACCATCTTTATTTTCTAAAGCAGACATTACTTCTGCTCAAATGTAACCAAGTGATTCTACATTTGGTTTTGTTATAGGTTTTCTTTAGTGATGATTTCTTCAAAAACATGGTTGGGATTAAGGACATGAAGATCTGCAATGAATTCTTTCTCTTCAACAGGTTCAATCAGCAGACAAATCTCATTTGGACTGTAGACATGCCAGGGGAAAACTTGAAGTATATCCAGGTTCTAAAGGTTTATGTAAATGTGTTTCAACATCGAATGGTAATAATTAAGGCTCAGGCATAGTTGAAGCAGATCCAGGTTCCAAACCGAACTCATTGTGGTGACAATTGTTGACTGGTTTATGATAATGCAGCTGGACAATGCTGATGCCAAGATTGAAAAGGTCTACTCATTTAATAGCACGTTTCTTGAAGGTGTCAAGGACAACATATTTATGCATGGTCCTCCAGGATTGAATTACATAATTGGAGAGAAAGATGGTGATAATTCTGATAAGGATCCTCGAACCAGGAATACAACAAACAGTAATTAAATTCACCAAAAGAAGAATATCTGAGATCAATGTGCTTGATGGGGATGGATTTTCAAACAAGGTTACTTTTAATAGGGAATAATGTTTTCAACCAAGGCCTGATCCTTGCTGAAGCACTACAGGTGATTTTATAGTTATGATTTGTCTTTTCCTGATCATTATAGCAGTTTTACTGTGTTAGAGTTCTAACTTAGGAAGTTGAGAGAAATGACCAAGTGGATTGTTTTAGTTTGATTGTACTTGGTTGTTTTCGTTTCATTGTGGTTGATCTTGTCCAGTTATTGCCACTTTTAAAAGCTATTTTATATGTGTCCAACACTTGCTTGTCTGATAATAGTTATTGCTTGTTATTGTACTATTTTTTAAATTCAACTTTATTAAATAAAAATTGAATCATGACTTCCAAAAACAATTTTTTTTTCTTTTTCTTCACAATTTTATAAAATATAAGCGTGTTAATTTATTTTTAATGACAAGTATTTCACGTGCAACGCACGTGCATTTAGACTAGTATAATTTAGAAACCCAAATTTTAAACAAAACCAGTATTTTGGCTTGTCTAACTAGACCAATGGAACTAATTGTTGTTTAATGTGTTATGCTTCCTAGGTCTAGGCAATGCTGTAACACAATTCCAAAACGTGTTTTAATGTTCCTATCAAAAATATCTATAGCTCCAAACATCTAATCCTTCTAAAGTTCACCACTAATTTCAAGGTAGTTCGCCACTACTTTGTTGGATGTTAAAAATTTTAATTTTTTCGTTTTATGTTCTATAATTCTTGATAAGTGAAAAATCATTCCAATGATGCTGAATAGTTGGAGAATGTGCAGAAGAGATTTCATTACCTGAACTGTATTAAATTTATAAATTTGCAACTTTGCAGTCTTTTCTCATAAATTCTCAGAAACCAAACAGAGAAAACTACATATTCTCCACCGAAGTAACCACCATACTCAGCAAAATGCCCCCTGTAAGTTAAACACCTGTTTCAAAATCAGGCTGATACGCACTCTCTATTCTCCACGCACCAAGGCAACGACTGTTCAAATTGCTTCTCCTTGAACTGTCTATCGGTTTCTCTATTATACCCACTCTTCTCCTGCAACAATCTTCATCTTCCCAATGCATCAAACTCTTTCAACACTTGAACCAACTAGTAGCAGAGATACAAAATTGTCCTCATATAAAGACTTTGTAGCCTCCACTGCACTCACGGATTGGGAGTTGATGGAACCACCTTCATGTTCGGCTAAAACCAATGTGCTAAGCTATTTAGAAAAATGCAAATAAAACCGATTAAGACCCAGAAACAGAATGAGTCTATTATGTCTTGCTTCCCCTGTTTGTTTCCAGTTTCATGTCTTCTAAGCTAAAAAAAAAGTAAGACCTCTTTTCCATGCCTATCTTGGGTTCACTCAATGTTTTCAGACGCAACCCGTTCATCGAACCGAAAAAATATCCAGGTTACGGGTTATTGGTTCAACCGTCGGGTCAACCGGAATCAAACCGTGATGTCATAATTATGTAATTAATAAATTTAATAATACATATTATTGATATTTTAAATTTTAAAAATTATACAAAAATTACTAAAACTTATATAAAAAAAAATTTACAAAATATGAATTTTCTTAATATATAAAACTTCAAGAAAAAAAATGAAAAAAGTATAGTAGACATACCTTATTACAATGTTGAAAGTTGAAACTTCACTGCCATTCTTTCATAATCGCAAGGACCATAACAAAAATTATTTTAACATTTAATCCAAACATAATCTAGTAATTTAGTCTTCAACTACATGAAAAAAAAAATACAAACACTAATAATCATGCATAAAATAAAATAAAATACTACATGATACAAATATATAATACTGGAGTTTCAAATCTCAAGGGTTTAAAATTTTAAATACAATCTAAAATAAATTCAGCTAAAGACCAACTCAACTTAGCCAAAATTAAGCCAAAAAATTGCATGAAATTTGAGATTTTGAATATACAAAAAAAAAAAAATTGCAACCAAGAACTGGTTGAACCGGTTGACCCAGTACCGGGTCAACCGGTTCATCAGTTAAACCGTCCGGTTTTACCGATTTTCTATTTTTAGAACGGTTTTGAACTTAAAATGGGTTTATGGGTTAAACCGTACCGTTTTGTGGACCGGTCGACGGTTCAATCGGTTGAACCGGCCGGTCCGGTCCGGGTTTTAAAACATCGTTCATTGCACTGCTTGTTATGCCAGATTTCACATCTATTCTCAGATCATAAAATCATCTTTTATCTATGAAAATGGTGTGCCTATTCTTCTCACTTATATGATTGCATTTTGTGTTGGTAACCTTCCATTGCATAAAATCGGTCTGCATATTTTCTACACACTGAATATGTTCTTAAATTTCAATGTGAATTGACATAACGCTGATTGGATACCCTATAACTTGTTAGGGATTGAATTTGTAATTGACAGAATTTCTGATTTATTTCTTTGTTTGGTATAGCAGACTTGTGGATAAATAGCCTGTTGTGGAAATATTCAGAAAAAAATTGAGTCAAGCACAATATATGCCAGTCATTGAATTGTACATTATATAATCAACTTATGCATGCTTAATTAATTTACAAAAAAAAAAAATCCTTGCAATCATCAGTTTCTTTATTTCACTTTAGTCTTTATGATTATAGACATTTTGGATTTTCAATAGTTTTCTCACCAGTGTTCCCTTGATAATTATTCGGGTCGAGCGTGATTCCCCTTCTTTAAATCCTGTAGGAATTTTTATCATAACATTGTCATCCATGATCAATGTTCCAAAGTACTAAATCTCACATCAATCGAAAACTTGAATCTAACTTCAAAATCTTAGAATTTGTAGTCATATTCAAACAAATAGATATTTTTGAAATTTCTAATACTTTACTGAAATTATTCAAATTTACCAATTTTCTAAAAATATGGCTGAGTTTTCATCCAAATATATAAATAATACTAAGAAATGGACTAATTTTACCGAATCTGAAACCAGAAATTTTCCAAGAATCATCTAACACCTCAGAAGGTGTATGGAAAGTTTCCATATCAAAGGTTTTTAGGTAAGTTAAAATTTTATTAAAACCAACACCAATCATCAATTACATCTGGGAAAAACCTAATGAAACAAACTAACAACTGGAATTAAATCCACCAATGCAATGGCTATCTTAGGATGCCTATTTTTGGGGCTATTAATAAAATAGAAGAATTTCAAAGCAATGATGGGGTTCAGTGAGATCCAAGAATTTTTCAAAGTTCAGTTCAATCCAACAGTGTTTCTCAAAGCTCTAAAAATCTACAACCCATTTGTATGTACTTCATGCATTCAACATCAAGCAAAATTCAAATTCATTTTTGAGTTTTATCACAATGATGCTGCTAAAATGATAAAACTACGACTATAACTATGCATTTCCATCCTAAGAATAACAATCAAATTCAAATTCAAATTCAACACTAAACAAAACATGCAACGAAATACACATGCACATTCAAAACAAAGAAGTAAAAAAAGAGTTCTTATAACAGTCAAAGTTTGAAAACCAGGTTCGATCGACTCATATAGAAAGATCGGAGACTCTTGATCGTCTTCTTTAACCAAGCACCAGTAACCAAGCACTGGAGTCAATTGATCAAAGAATATGCATGTGTAAAGTGGAATTAAAATTCCCTTCTTTGAAGCTTCATGGAACTTCGTTTCGTCTACAACTGAAGAAAACAAAGCCACAACATCAAAATCCATTAGAATTTACAAAGCTCTATTCGCTTGCCAACAAAATTTTGGAACATAAAAGAAATTAAAATGTTGATTCTTCATATCAGCCTTTGAAAAGTTTAGTTAAAGTTTGAAAAGCAGGTTTGATCAACTCATATAGAAAGCTCAGGGACTCTCGATCGTCTTCTTTAACCAAGCACCGGAGTCAATTGATCAGAGAATATGCATGTGTAAAGCGGAATTAAAACTCCCTTCTTTGAAGCTTCACGAAACTTCATTTCGTCTACAGCTGAAGAAAACAAAGCCACAACATCAAAATCCATTAGAATTTACAAAGCAACCACTAATGCGACAAAGAAGCTCACTGGAAAAATAATGGGGGAGAAGAGATAGTGGGAGTTGCGGCAAAGAAGATGCCGGTTTGTCTCCACTCACTGGGAAAATATCAGGGGAAAAGGTAGGGTGGGAGTTGAACAGGTTGTATCGGGGAAGAAGGGAGGGTAGGAGCTTAACGGTTGTAACGGTTGGTTTGTGGAGTGGGTTCACTGATTTTGAATGAATGAGAGGTGTGATGGGGATATTTTGGTAATAAAAGTGTAAAACATTTTTGGAAAAACACATAAGAGGATTCATACATTTATAGGTAGTATAGATATAGATATAAATATATATTGTTTCACATAATCTTGCTTCGTAAAAAATGAGAGGAAGTAAAATAGATTAGGATAAATTACACTCACATCTCATGAGGTTTCTAACAATTACACTAACTTGTTATGAAATTTTTTAAAATTATATTGATCTTCCCTACTTTACCTGATAATATGCAAACACCCCCCTTCAGTTAATTTTTTTTCTCCAAAATAATAAAACTACCACTTTCATGTTTTTTTTTAACTGTTGACCAATTTATTGATTTGTTTTTATGTTCCAAATAAATATTTATTAAAACATTAAATTTATTTTTTTATAAAATAAGACTAAGTTATTTACCTTTAATTTATTTTTATATAAAATAAAAAAAAACTTGAAAAGTTAGAAAAAATTAGCCAAAATTGGAAAAATATGCAAAAAATAAAAAATAAAATAAGGACATTTTTGTCATTTTAATTAAAAAAAATTTGAGTAGAAGGGATAGTTGTATATTACTAGATAAAGTAAGAGAAGTCAGTGTAATTTCAAAAAACTTAGGAAAATTCAGTATAATTGTCAAAAATTTTAGAAAATGTGACTGTAATTTATCCAATAAATTAAAATGATCAACATTGGAGCATTTAAACAAGAAAAAATTCATTCAATGTAAGACATCACATAACATTGTTCTAATATATTTACGCTAATTAATGACATGTAATGAAATCTATATTCAAGTTTCAAATTTCACATTGCAATTAAGAACAAAAATTAGTAAAGTCCTTCATAACAACCAGAGGAACGTTTCACCATTTTTTGTTACAATAAAAACTTTACATTTGTGTCTTAAAAGATTCATTCCAACAAACTCTAAACCATTTTGAGTTAAGAATTCACATCAATTCAAGGCATGGCAAAACAATCAGTGTGAATTTTTAATCATTATGGTGATGTTATTAGCTTATAGTTGCGTGCTTGTTACATCAATGAAGCGTCAAATGCCAATATACATACCAAAAGAACCAAATTGGTTCGATACTGTTAGTAGAGATCCATGGTATCACGTAAAGTTACCCCCACAACCTAGACCAGGATACAACGTTTTTCTTATGAACTGTGTGGATACATTGACCAAGAAATGTGCCCGACAGATCTTTGAGATGAAATCTTTGATAAAAAGAAAGAGGACTTACTTTGTTATTGCAAACAAATGCAAATGGGAATACGTTGCATGAAATTGATATCATGGACAAGTGGTCATATGCAAAAGTTCAATTACAAAATGCACAACTTATATATCGAAAGAGTGATGAAATCTTTAATAGGTGTCAAAAGGTATGTAAACGCCTTAATAGGCATTAATATGTATGCATACTCAAAATCTATTAACAAAAAGCTTTTTTAAAAGTCTCTCACTCACTCTCTCTCTCTCTCTCTCACACACACACACATGCACACTCACTCACGCACAGAAAGAGGATGAATATTCATGGCATGAATATCCCATGCATCAAATATTACCTTAGCATCCTTGGTCAAGATAAAATACTTCCTTTAAGGAATGTCATAAATTTATTGTTAACCAAGAATTATGACTCAAGGATCATTGATAACATTTCAAAGAAGGAATGGTATTTTTTTATAAAAAATAAAATTCAAGAATACTATTTTGGGATGACAAAACACTTGCAAGAATTTTTAACCATGATGGTGCTAAGACGTGAATCACATGTAAATGCTCCCTCTTGTTCAAACAACTCAATTGTTGAACAACAACTCAATTTAGATATGATTCATATAAATTTGTTCATAGAATCCTGATTACAATAGGATGAGAAATATCTCAAATACCACGGAAAACAAAATTAAATATTTTCATTTCCACATTCCTGCTTCATTAAATGTTTGCAAATGCAATCCTTTAAAGTGTTCTGCACTTTCGGCGAACTTTGAGTGACACTGCTATGTTCTACAAAGAATTTGAAGGAAAATCATTATCTATAAAGAATCTCATTATAGAAGACACAAGCAATTTTCAAAACTAATGTTATGAAAACAATTTTAGACTACTCCGTCACTACCATTGTTTTTCTGTGGCACCATTTGACTTCTATATGTGATGTATAGAATAGAGCCATTCAATATATCTGGGATGTCCAAACTCACCCTTCATTCTTTTTCCTCAATTTGCATTATCCTCCGCCTCTTCCACTCAGTTATTTTCAATAATGAGATAACTTACTTTTGGCAGGGGTGATTTGCTAACAAACAAAGTTTAAATCCCTGATTTAACACTATAGAAAAGTGATACACATGATATGTGATGGCAGCATAAAATTGAGGAAAACAAACTCCTTGCAAAACAAAAAACAAAAAGGGGAAACAAAAAAATCACTCCATAAAACTGGCAGGGGAAAGATTTCTTACATACCTAGAATGCAGAAACTTTCAATCAAGGGAAAGGGAGGAATATTGAGCCACAATAGCAAGGGCATCAACTATTAAATTCTCTCAAACCCAGAATTTCTTGTTGAGGGAACTGTAATCGGAGACCTTTTTAAACCAGCTCAGGTTCTTATTGGGGGGGAGAGACAACCTTGATGGGCAAAAGGCAATCAAAGCATTAAAAGAAGTTTATGTTCATTGGGTGCCTGAAGACAGAATAATTTGCACCAATCTTTGGTCAGCAGAGCTCTCAAAGCTAGCTGCTAATGCCTTCTTGACTTAGAGGATTTCATCCGTCAATGCCATGTCGGCTCTCTGTGAGGCAACTAGGGCTGATGTTTTGCAGGTTTCCCATGCGGTTATTGGGCCCAAGTTCCTGAACTCCAGCGTTGGTTTTGGTAGGTCTCGTTTTCATCAGGACATTCTCAATTTGGTCTAGATTTGCGAGTGCAATGCCATTAAGGTAAATGACTACCAAAAGAACCAAGCATCAGGGAAAAGATTGTGGTTGAGCAGCAGGGAATCAAAAGATGTTGAATGACGGCAACTAATTAGGTATCAAGTTTGCAATATACACCATTCTTCACTTGATCATATTCCAAACAGTAATATCACATTGATTTTTACCTAAAAAAGAAAACAACAAACAAGATAGTCCAAGCAAAGCAACAAGAAATAACTTGAAACATGCTTTTTACTATGGAGAAAAATGACTGCTTTCTCTATATAATTCAGAGGGTACAAAAAATAATTTATATGAACAAGAAATTTCAGCACTAGGATGAAATTTTCCATTTAATGAAATTGCATAAAACATGATTTTGGATCAATTTATCCTCTGTCTGACAAAAGAACTGAACAACGCAAAAATTAGCTACCAGAAATGCATGTTCCCCTTTATGCAGCCAACACACCTCTTCATGCATATGGTACAATCAAGGTTTTACTATAGTATTCTCTAGATGTTTTTTTTATAATAAGAGTACATAGCTAGCTGTACATTCTCCATGTCCCCAAATAATGCACAAAGTTTTGCAATTTGATTCTAATTAAAAGCATTGAATTGTTAGAAACATTTTATATAATGATTCAATAAAGATGAACTAATGCTAGATGAATTGTTGGATGTTTCCTAGTCTTATTTTCAAGTATGCTAAAAATAGATTGTATGATGAATCTGTGTGTTTGAGTGGTGTCATTCACATTTTAATTCCCTTGCCTTGGGGTGGTATTTAAAACCTTGGTGCCATTTTACATTTCCCCCCGATCTCTTTGGAATCTCTGCCCCATTAATGAGTTTCTATTTCATGTGTTTTGATCTTTCAGCTGTTGTTCTGCTGTTCAAAAATATAAACAGACATTATATAAACCATACAAACATTATGTTACAGAAATTCACGAAGAATTTAGCGGTCCTTCATTTCATACAATATTTGGGCGTAAACCTATAATGTAATTATATTGAATGTTGGATCCAGTGGTTACATGTCTCCTGAGTATGCATGGAATAATTTACAACAAAATGTTTTTCATTAATGATTTAACAATTACTAATGATGTTGATGAAATTGTTTCAGGCATAGAACTTGTGGAAAGATGGTAAGAGGCCAGAACTGATTGATCAAAAAATGAGTGACTCATGTTCCAGAAATGAATTACAGAGATGCATCGAAGAGGGTTTCCTCTGCATAGAAGAAAATAAATAGACCTACCATGCCTGATGTTTTTTCAATTCTTACAAATGAGACAGTGCCTCTCCGAAATCCCCAACCAACCTGCATTTTATTTGAGAAGAAGTGAAAAAGAGTCGGACTAAAACATGCATAAGTCACAAAATCATTCTTTGAAAGTTGTAACTATTTCTACATTAGAAGCTAGACAGTTGTAAGGTCATTTTGAGATGCCTTATCCTCCAATGCTTTCCACCAAAGTTGCCAGATGATTCAGAGCTTTATATTTTGAATATATATAAAGTCATCATTTGAATTTTGAGAGAATAATTGCTCGTGTCCATTTCAAATAAAGAATAATAACAACATTCCCACTAAAAAAAAACATATTCGAGCTCAGTTGTAAGACAAGCTCACCATTCTTGGATATGTACAACTGTACATTATCCTAGCCATGAAAATGAACTAAGAAGATAAAAAAACAAGTGTGATAAATATCAATCCCTTTACGGCTTATCAAAAAATATTAGTTCACTTACTACAATTTATTTGAGTAGATATACTATTCCAGTCAATGACCTCACCAAAAGTTTCTCATTGTTTCTCTCAATTTCTGAAGGAGTAGACCCAAAAGTAGGACAATGCATGGAAGAAGGCCTTCAAGTCAAACACATTAATTGGTTTTTTTTGCTTCTTCTTTTTTCGCTATTGAGTGTGCGTGCATGCGCACTTTTTTGGGGAGGGGGTATCAACTATGATCATTTTTTTCAATATCATAAAAAAATGACATTACAATCTGCTGAATTAGAATTCAGCAATCAGAGCTAGTGGTCGCCATGTTATCATTATTCCCATCAAGAAGGCAACTCATGAGCCACTAACAATCATGGGCCACAAAATAGAAAGTAGAGAAATATCAATAGCGATGCACATCTTAATAAAATTGTGTACAACTTGAGCATTATGATTCTCTTACCTAATTTATTGTCATGAGTCCTCCCTAGAGATTCTTTTGTGCTATTTCAACTACAAATACCAGGATCAATTTATCTAGTTTGCTCATTTGTTAAAATTTTCAACCTAATGTAAATGGCTCAATTCAATTATGTTGTAAATGATTCAATTGTTAAGTATTTACCACATAAGAGAAAATTCCAATGCCTTGTTCTTTGAAGAATCTCCCTGTATGAAGTGACCAAGCTCCCCATATTAAAAAGCATACCAAGAAAATGAACTATAATAGCATTTTTGGTATGATGGTACTGTTTTCATGTTCATCCTACAAATTCTTAAGAGTCCACAATGTGAATATTGCAAAAAACAGTAGATTCTCATGGCCTGCTCTCATGAACACATGCTACAAGGTCTGGTTATTAGAAAATTACTGAGTTTTGCTGTAGTTTAATAAGAGTTTCAAACTTCACATACCCCTTTGTGAGCAATGAAGTCAGCCAGTTGCCCACCTGTAATAGCACCAATCATTGGACAAATTGTTATTGTAGAGATGAACATGGATTATTGTAAGTTGATGGAAAGTAAGTTCAAAATTTATATGATTAAATATAGTTATTAATGAATGGGAAGAAATAAAAAAGAAGCCAAACCTGGGCTAATGTTAAATTCAGATATTCCCTTATAGCAGATTGAGTGGGTGCTGAATATCCCACCTGCAAAAAAATTAACTTAAGCTAAATATTTTTTTTAGGGGGTGGGGGTATGTGTGGTTTGTTTTTGTTTTTTGTTTTTATATTGTTTTGCTAATAAAAGATAAGAAAAAAATTAATTAAATATCTTTCTTGAACCAGAAAACAGTTCGTACTAAAAGAGATTTTTAATACTTACACATGATCCAAATTTGGTGTGTAAGTACTAAAAGAGCTTTTGCTCTAATACCAACTTTCACGGGGTAACTTTTTGCTTCGTAGTAACAGCACCCAATGATGGTGTTGCCTCTACAACCAGCCTTTAAACTCACAAGGTAGCACACAAACAGTAAACAAAGCAACACACTTGTTTACAGGGAAAACAATCCCAAACCTTTATATTAATAATAACAGAATACAAAGGAATACAATTCCGCCCAAAAGCTCTCTGCCTCAAATGTAGTGCCTTTGTATGTTTATATACACATGGAGAATGGCAGTTGACACCCTCAACCGCCCAAGGGTTTGCTGGACAAGTCTCTGCACGCCACCTGTTTGCATTGCAGTTATCTGGAACTATTCTGCCTTGCTGTGCGCCCCCAAGGCTGACATCTGTGTGGTGCAGTTGAAACTGCTGTAGGCCACCACGCCCATGCTGCCCACTTGCTTGCAACTGCTATACCAGCACATCAAGCACATGCATATATATATATATATATATATATATATATCCCCACATGTCTGATATCGCCCAACTGCCGTGCCAGCACATCACGCACATGTATATATACATATACCAACATGTCTGATATTTGCATAACTGCCTTGTCCACGTGTCCACTCGTAGAGCAACCCACCTTGGTGCATGGTGGGCTGCACCCAAGCCATGCGACCAACTGTTTGCATGCTGGGGTGCACCCATGCCATGTTGTCAAGTCATGTGCCCCGCACATGCCGTGACACTCTTCAGTCAACCTTTAGCTGCCGTAGTTATCCGCACCGTAGTTTAGACCACTGAGCCATCTTGAACCCAATTGTAATGCCACCGAGCCATGCCCTATGCTCCACCCCAATCCAACACCGACGGGTCCATAGGGCTTAGGCAAGCCATGCCGTGCCAAGGCTTGCCTATACATGCTGCTCTCATGCCTTCGGGTGGTAGGGAGGGAGACCCCCCTATATATGTCTTAGGAACAATTGTCGGTCTGACAAGAATGACTATGACCACTTGCGTAAAAGGTCTTCACCACCTTGCTTGCTTGACTTAGATCATGACTTGGTGCAAGGTGCCACCAAGAATGTCCATGACGGCAAAGCTTACTTAGGGTCTGACAAGCCTTCCCCACCAAGAGAACCCAACGTCCTCGTTGGAAGAGACTCCAAGTACTGCTCGATCACCTTCTCAAATTGCCAAAGCATCTTGTCTTTCTCCCGCGTTGCCTCTTCTGTCCCTTTTCCTTTCCACTTGACCAAGTAGTAAGTCCTTCTATTTTTCTTACTCATTCCCTCGATTATGTGGTCCAGTATGGCCTCAGCCAAGTCTGCGTATTGCTTTCTGATAGTTGGAAGCGCCCGTGCCTGACTGGTTCTTGAAGAATCAGTTAAGTCCTTGTTGTACTTTTTCAGAAAGCTGACATGAAATACTGGATGCAACTTGAGTCGGCTGGGTAAGTCCAGCCTATACACCAATCTCTCGATCCGTCTGGTGATAACAAAGGGCCCATCATATCGTTGAATAAGCCCCTTGTGTGCAGTTTTTCGGCTTATCTTCTTCCAGATCTGAGGGGTGAGTTTCAGCATCACTCTATCCCCCAAATCAAACTCCACTGGTCTGCGGCTCTCATTCGCCCACTTCTTGATCCTCTTTCCAGCCTTCACTAAGCAATCTCTGGCTTCTTCCGTCCTTTCCTGCTGCAATCTGGCAAACCGATATGCTGCAGGGCATCGGCCTTGGGACTTTTTCTTGGCAACTTCATGCAGTATGAGAGGCTGCTGGCCTGTTGCCAACTCGAAAGGGGTCTGTCCCATGGAAGAGCTCTTCTGTAAGTAGTAGCAGAACTGCGCCACATCAAGCAAGTCAACCCAGTTCTGTTGATTTGCTGTCACGTAATGCCTCAGGTACTCCTCAAGCATTGCATTCACCCTTTCTGTCTGTCTATCAGTCTGTGGGTGATTGTTGGTTGAGAAGTTTGGCTTTGAACCCATCATCTCGAACAAAGTTGTCCAAAATCTTCCCGTAAATCGGGCATCTCTGTCACTAACAATGTCTAGAGGCAGCCTCCAATGTTTTACAATGTGCTTGAAGAACAGTTGTGCTGTGATCTCGGCAGAACAAATCTTAGGCGTTGGCACAAAGGTGGCATACTTCGAAAATTTGTCAACCACAACAAAGATTGAAGTAAAATTGTTCACCTTTGGCAACCTATTGATGAAGTCCATAGAAACACTCTCCCAAGGTCTATTGGGAATTGGGAGTGGTTCTAAGGTTCCCACCATCTTCTTCCTTTCGGTTTTGTCCTGCTGGCACACCAAACAGGTCCGCACGAACAGTTCAACGTCAGCTTCCATTCGTGGCCAATAGTAGCTCTCAGACAGTAAGGCAAGAGTCCGCTCTTGGCCTGGATGTCCTGCCCAAAGCGAATCATGAGACTCCTTCAGTAGCAACTGTCTGATGTCTCCAAACTTGGGGACATACGGTCTTCTTCCTTTGGCATAGAGGACACCTTCCTCTATCCAAAACCGTCTTGTGATTCCATCCTGGACTTGCTTCAACAGCAGGCTAGTCACAAGATCAGTTTCTGTCTGAACTCTGATCTTCTCCAACACATCTTCAGCAATGAGGCTTAGTGTTGCAATGTTCTCTTCCGCCACTGGCTTTCTATTGAGAGCATCTGCAACCTAATTCGCACTGCCTGGTTTGTACTGGATTGTGTAGTGGAACTGCGCCATGAAGTCCTGCCACCTTGCTTGCTTCAGGGTCAACTTCTTCATGGTCTGAAAATAGCTAGTGGCCACATTATCCGTCAGGATAAGGAAATGCTTGCCCAGCAGGTACTGCCTCCATGTATTGACCAGTATCAAGTGCAAGCTAAAGGTAACTATTACTGAGAACTACCATAAATTGCAATTATTGTAAACTTATATTCATCATGCCTTTTGGGAGACAAGTATTGTGAGTTTATTCTTTCTTTTTTTTTTTTTGTTTTTTCATTTGAATGGAAGACTTCAATTTTTCATATAGTTTATAGTTTCCATTATGATTTTTTTTCAGAACAAAGAAAATTGCAATTATCATTTAAATATTAGACCGAATGCCTTTTGGTATCATTTAAAATTGCAATTATTCCACATGATGATTACTCTGCAGAATTTAACTTGAATCCAAAGCAACATAATGCCTTTTCATTAATATTAGACCGAGTGAACTCAGAAACAAGTGGCATATTTTTCATTGAGGGCCCTAGAGGAATTGGGAAAACCTATTTATATCATGCATTGTTAGCCAATTTGAGATCAAAGAAATTGATAGCACTTGCAACAGCAACATCAGGTGTAGCAGCAGAAATAATGCCCGGTAGTCGAACTGCACATTCCAGGTTCAAGATTCCAATTTCTATGAATGAAAAAAGTGTATGCAACATACCAAAACAGAGTGAAACTGCAGAGTTGTTACGTAGAGCAAGGCTAATAATTTGGGATGAAACTCCAATGGCAAAACGATGGGCTATTGAAACACTTGATAGAAGTTTAAGGGACATCATGAACAATCAAGAGTCATTTGGAGGAAAAGTTATCGTTTTTGGGGGAGACTTTCGTCAAGTATTACCAGTTGTTCCTAGAGCTACAAGAGAAGAAACTATCAATGCAAGTTTGGTGAAGTCATATTTATGGTCAAAAATGAAAAAATTGACTTTGACTAGAAACATGAGAGCAAGGGATGATGCAAACTTCAGTGATTTTTGCTCCGAGTTGGAAACGGTGAGGAGCCAACAAACGAACAAGATATGATTTTTATTCCAAACCAGATGGTCATCCAATATGAAAATGATGAAATCTCAGAACAACCACTTATTAATGATATCTATCCTTCTTTGGAACAAAATGCAAAGTCCGCTGAGTACATAACCAAACGTGAAATACTCGTAACCAAAAATGAATATGTGGACAAGCTAAATGAGAAGTTAATTGCGATGTTTCCTGGAGATGCAAGAACATTTAATTGCTTTGATGAAGTAGTTGATGATACTCATAACTATTATCAAGAGGAATTTCTAAATTCTTTGACTCCGAATGGTTTGCCTCCACATAAATTGGTACTTAAAGTTAATTGTCCAGTAATGTTGTTGAGAAATTTAGAACCATCAAATGGACTATGCAATGGTACTAGAATGGTCTGTAGGAATTTTGAGAATAATGTTATCCATGTAAAGATTACGGTTGGGCAACATGTTGGAAAACAAGTTTTGTTACCACGAATTCCGCTTTCACTTGCAGAAAATGAAGGCTACCCATTCCATTTCAGGCGAAAACAATATCCAATACGTCTTTGTTTTGCTATGACCATAAATAAAGCACAAGGACAAACGATACCATGTGTAGGTGTTTATTTACCTCAATCTGTATTCTCCTATGGCCAATTATATGTTGCACTATCAAGAGGAATCTCGATGTCTACTACAAAAGTTCCCATTAAGCCAGAAATGGATGAAGAGCAATCAAGGACTTACACAAAAAATGTGGTGTATAAGGAAGTTCTAAATTCGTAGAGGTAATACTATAGAAATATAATAACTAAGCTGAATTACATAACTAACTTTGCTATGCACATGACATACTTAAATGTGTTTCCCCCTCTATGTTCATTATCATTACTTTGTCTCCTCATTGAAAACTTTAATTCTCCAATATGCTGCACATTTGGTATATGTATTTAACTTTTGTTGTTTGGTACTTATATTATTCTATACATGTGTAGTATAGAAGAGGAGTCTCAACAAAAGAAAAAAAAATCTTTGAGAAACATTACAATTTTTTTTTTTTGAAGAAACAAAGTACTATTGTAAAAAGAATTGAAAGCATAAAAAAATTATTCTATTTATGCCATGTGTTTAAACATTTTCTTGTGTCTCATCTTACTATCTCATATTACACATTAGTCATGCTGATATGACAACTATTATTTTTTATGAATATAGGAGTTAGGATTCACTGTTCAAGGGTATAGGATGCATATGTTGCAGTTCAAGTTAGGCAAGTATACCAATAAAGACACAATAAAGATCTCTTCTTCAGTTCAAGTTACACATTAGTCATGCTGATATGACAACTATTGTTTTTTATGAATATAGGAGTTAGGATTCACTGTTCAAGAGTATAGGATGCATATGAATATAGGAGTTTTTTGGATTTTCCACTTATGTTCCACTTATGTTTTACAGATGTTTGGGTTATTTCAGGACCCCACATATTTATTCCTAGCTACAAGTGTTGCACTTTTGATCATATACTCAATGGACTTTGCAAGGATAGATGTCATCAATAAGTTCTACCTCGCTGATGAGTAATTAGCTTGGTATTACTGAAAAAGAAGAGTTACGGAATGGACATTAAGCTTGAAGACATTTATGTGTACAAATCCGAACCATTAGAGTTACCAGGTAACCAATTTAAATTTAATATTCTTCATGTATGATATTATCTTGGTTTAATGAAATCACCAAAAAAACAACTAGATTAGATACAATTTTCCAAAGAAAATAATTTTCCTTGATGCTCGATAAGTATTTCTTTTATGCATATTTGTTAGCTTTTTTAATTCTTCTTTACCAATTAAACCAATCACAAGATTGTCTTTTCTGAACAACAACTCAATTGTTCCTCTTTATACCAACTTACATCATATTTTAAGTTTAAAATACCAATCTTTCAATAATATGTGGAAACTTTTAAAGAACAAAAAATAAAATAAAGATGAAAATTGAAGATATTAAAGAACTTTAACTGTTTATGTTGTGGTCTTTTGTCAACTTTGATGGAATCAACTTGAAAGAGGAAATAGTGAGATGCCTCACAAAAATACATTATTGTGATTGGTTTAGTCTATAAAGAAGAAGAAAAGAAGTAAAGAAATAGCAAATATGAACAAAATCAACATTTTTTCAACACCAACAAATTTTCTATGTAAATTGGTATTAGGCCACAATGTCATCACTCAAACATATACATTATAACTGGGCTAATTTGACTAAGTTGATGACTTCCAATGTCACGCCCCGAATTTTTGCAAACCCGAGGCGCGACTGACGAGATAGAAATGAAATAAATAAAAGGACAAAAGTAATCAAATTCACTAAACATGCGTCCATTCTCATCAATACATAAAATAATATACAATACATCGTTCATCGGTCATTCGGGCTTAAGCCCTTACATAACAAAATACAAGTCTCATGGATAACAAATATATCACGTGCTTCACCCTATCAGGGCATCACAGATTCTCAGGTGGCTGGAGGATCCTCATCTGAAAAATGTTGCCCACGAATGGGTCAGCACAACTGCTGGTATGATGAAATGCTAATGCCAGAAATAAAGCTAAGGCGTGACATGTGCAAAGTGTACATTTATTCCTAAATGACATTCAAGCATCGCAGTAATATATATGAATAGTATGCGTGACACACCCATGCACCACTCTATGCCACACCCATGTCTCGTTTACGGGTACTCCCCGATGGCTACGGAGTACCAATGCAATGGCCAATTTTGGGTTTTTCACCACAGGATCTACACCCTCATAATGCAAAGCACCACGTGCTTACCCACGCCATGTTCTCAAAGAATTCATCATATGCCAATATGCCAATGTAATCTCAATGAGCATGGATCTCAATAATATAACATGCTCTGACAATAACAATTAAATCACCAGTCAGTTTCATATACATGCATATCTCATGTGTTCATACATCATAATTCATGTTCTTCACTTTATTAAACTTGCAAGTAACACATAATATGTGAACAACCAATTCCAAATAATCAGGTAAATACATTACAAATAAACACATACAGCATCCCAGTCATTCACAAATATTTCTAACTTAACTTCATTTCTAACATTAGCAAAACACCATACTAGATGGGTCAGTCACAACCCAAGAAGAACGTGCACGATATGTAAATGAACTGGTCAATGAAGATGCAAGAGATCAGATCTCCCTCTCATGTCCTGTAAGTGTCCCTAAAAACATAAATTCTAACTCAGTCTATTGTCATTTGAAGTTATTCTATTCATCAAATTTTATGTCTATTATTCATAGGTTTCTATTCTGCTAAATTAAACTCTTCCATTGAGTCTAGGACGTCGAAGAAAATAAGTTTAGGCTTTCGTAGAATTCGGTTTGGACATCTAGGTTCAAAAAGGCAAAACAGTCATTTTGCACTTTTCACGGGTCCTCACATTTTGTGACTTCTTTTCATAAATTGGACTCCACGGTTGCGTCCGGAATGCTCGAGATAATAAAGTTTCACTATTTGTTTACTTAATTCTGAGTTCGTTTGACTGTACTTTAATCCAGGGGCATTTTGGTAATTTTAAAGGTTTCTACGGGTCTTTTATTTTTTGGGACCCTGTCTCGTAAAACGGACCTCACCATTGGTCTCAGAATGGTCGAGATAGTCAAAATACACTAATGACTTGTCCCATTTGGACTCTGGGATATTTTTGAATATTTAATTAATTAAATTAATTTAATTAATTAATTAATTAATAATTTATTAATATTTTATTCATGGGGGGTCAAACATAATTAATCAAAGTTCTGGGGTTCAAAATCAGATTTCTTAAGGTTCTGGGGTCAAGGTTCAATTTCTAAAAGTTTAAGGTTCAAATTGAAATTTGAAATTTCCTTATCCTCAATTCGGTTACCCAAACAAGGTCTTATCCAGAACAGGGATAGGATATCCCTGTTCCTATTTCAATTTAAATCTTTTGATTTCTTAAGTCCGTAACCAAACAGACCCAATCCCTTTTTAATTTAAAACATCAGCGCGACACGTGGCAGGGGCGGTTCAGCCCCGCCCGAACCGAACCCGACCCGCACAGTCACCCTTCTTCCCGACTTTCCGGTGAGCTTCCGGTAGGGTTCCGGCGCCTTCTCCGGTGCCGGCGACCGTTCTCCGGCGAATTTTTAAGGTTTTTAAAATGCAGTTTTCTAGGGTTTTTCGCGTAGATTCCATATCCACCCTCCATTTCCCTCCAAACCTTCCCAATCTCCACGAAATAGAGGGTCAATCCCTTGGTCAAAACTCCGGCCGACCCTTTCCCCTTCATTTTTGTCACAGTTTGGTCACGGTTTTTCTCCCATTTTTATCCTAATGTATTTCTGCACTCAAGGGGACTATTTTCCCAACAACCAAGCAAGGTTTTGCACATAAAATGTTAACACCCACCTATCATGGCCGTGACCTGCAACCTAGGATTTCTCCCTAGTTTCTCAACCATTTCATCTCATTCTTTTTGCATTATAAACCCTACATCATGCTCTCTAAGATCCTACACTTTAAATCAGTTAACATGCTTTAAAAAAAATCAAAATAGAAGGAGGTCACTTACGGTTTTTCTGTTGTTTCTCTCTCTAGCCGTGCCCTCTTCCACCCTTCTGGTTCCTAGCTTGAATCAGTTTCACAGACCTCTTCTCTTTTCAGAACTCTCTCTCTCTCTCTCCCTTACTCTCAGTTTTCTTTTCTTTCCTTTTCTTTTCTTCCCACCCGAGACCAACCTTATACATCACAAACCCACTCTCACACGTCTCTCTCTCACAGCCCCTCTTTCCTTACTTCTATCACCCTGTATTCAGCCACTTTCTTTCCCCCAAAATGCAGCTTTGCATTTAATGCAAAGCTGCTCTACACTAGCCTATATATATATATATTTCACTCATCACACACTAGACACACACTAAACACACATACTCAGCCGACACTGCACACCTCACACACCAGGTCTGCTACACTCACACACACTGCCAAATGTATTTATATACATATACATACTTATATACACTCTCATATACATCCATCCATACATGTACACATATATACATATATATAATATTCCACACACACATACATGCTACACTCACCTATATACATACCCATATACATGCACACAAAATTAAATAATATATACATACTCATATCCATGCATACATTATACACATCACATATATACATTCCATAATAATAATAATAATAATAATAATAATATTAATAATAATAATAATAATGATAATAATAAAAAAAAATTAATAACCAAGAATAATAAAAAAAAAATTCCATGTCATAACATCCTTCCCTCCTTATAAAAATTTCGTCCCGAAATTTAAAGTAACATAAAACAAAAGAAAATACATCACTGATCAAACAACTCGGGGTACCTAACTCGAACCTCGGCCTCACGCTCTCAAGTAGCCTCCTCAACCCCATGGTGGTTCCAACGAACCTTGACCAAAAAGATGGTCCTGCCTCGCAAAACCTGGTCCCTCGAGTCTAATATCTCTACGGGTCTCTGGTCATAGAAAGCGTCCCCCTCTAACCGAAAATCTACCCAGTCAAGTACATGTGAGAGGTCGGGATGGTACTTCCTCAGCATAGATACATGGAAGACATCGTGGACTCCTGATAGCTGCGGTGGTAAGGCCATCTTATAAGCCACCTCACCAACTCTCCCAAGAATCTCAAAGGGGCCTATAAACCGTGGCGACAGCTTCCCACCGCGCCCAAATCTCCTCAAACCTCGTCTGGGAGATACCTTGAGGAACACATGGTCCCCCACCTCAAATGCCAAGGGCCGCCGGCTCCTATCTGCATAACTCCTCTGGCGGCTCTGGGCTGTCAACAATCGTTGCCTGATCACCTGTATCTTGTCCGTGGTCTCACGAACAATATCAGGTCCTAAGGCAGCTGTCTCTCCCACCTCAGTCCAACATACCGGGGAATGGCATGGCCTACCATACAGTGCCTCAAATGGTGCCATCTCAATACTGGACTGGTAGCTGTTGTTGTAGGTAAACTCGACCAAGGCAAGGTGATCCTCCCAGCTACCTCTAAAGTCCATGACACAGGCCCGGAGCATATCCTCCAAGATCTGAATAGTGCGCTCTGACTGGCCATCCGTTTGTGGGTGGAAGGCAGTATTAAACTGCAGCTGGGTCCCTAAGGCTGTCTGGAAGCTCTGCCAGAACCGTGCAGTGAAACGTGGGTCCCTATCAGAAACTATGGATACCGGAACCCCATGTAGTCGTACTATCTCTCTAATGTACAACCTACTGAGGGCGTCTGATGAGTCAGTCACTCTGATCGGTAAGAAATGGGCGGACTTCGTCAGCCTGTCCACAATAACCCAAATCGCATCACGGCCCCTAGGTGACTTCGGAAGAACCATCACGAAATCCATGGTAACATGCTCCCACTTCCACTCGGCTACCGGTAGTGGCTGTAACAAACCTCCAGGCCTCTGGTGCTCAGCCTTCACCTGCTGGCACGTGAGACACCTAGCCACAAACTGTGCTACATCTGCCTTCATCCCAGTCCACCAATACTGACGGCGCAGATCATGATACATCTTGGTGCCCCTTAGGTGCACCACTAAGCTTGAATGGTGGAAATCCCTAAGGACATCAGTCCTAAGAGACTCGGGAACGAAGACTCTACCCCTGTATCTCAAACCAAGGTCAGAATGGACGGTCCATCCCTCAAATCCCTCAGGGCTAGTAACCCGTGCCCTAATCTGCTCGGCCTCAGTATCCAGCAACTGTGCCTCTATAACTCTGGTCAGAAGGGTAGGCTGTACACACAAGCTGAATAGGGTGGCGTGTCCTTCAAACTCAGTAAGCTCTAAGTCAAACTCCCCAATAGCTCCCATCATCTCCCACTCTCTAATGGCTAAGCTGGCTAAGGTGCTCCTCGGCCTCCGACTGAGTGCATCAGCTACGATGTTGGCCTTCCCAGGATGATACTGAAGGTCAAAGTCGTAATCCTCTAGATACTCCATCCATCTCCTCTGTCGAAGGTTCAGATCCTTCTGTGTAAAGATATACCTGAGGCTCTTATGGTCCGAGAACACCTCAAATCTCACCCCATATAAATAGTGTCGCCAGCTCTTAAGAGCAAAGATGACGGTAGCCTACTCTAAATCGTGGGTGGGGTAGTTCTTCTCATGGCTCTTCAACTAGCGAGAACCATAAGTTACTACCCTGCCTTCCTGCATCAATACACAACCCAATCCCTCTCGGGAAGCATCACAGTATATAGTATAACCCAAGCCTCCCTCAGGGATAATCAGGACTGGAGCTGAAGTCAGTCTCCTTTTCAGCTCCTGAAATGACTGCTCACAATCGTCGGTCCACTAAAACCCGACGCCCTTGCGCGTCAGCCGGGTCATCGGTGCGGCAAGGCGAGAAAATCCCTCCACAAAATGGCAGTAGTACCCTGCTAACCCCAAGAAACTCCGTATCTCAAACACATTCCTCGGCCTCTCCCAGCTCATAACAGAGTCAACCTTAAAAGGGTTAACAGATACTCCACTCCCAGATACAACATGGCCCAGGAACTGTACCTCCTGAAGCCAGAACTCGCACTTGGAGAGCTTGGCAAATAGCCTATGCTCTTTCAAGATCTGTAACACAGTCCGTAGGTGGAAAGCATGCTCATCCTCAGAAGGTGAGTAAATCAAAATATCGTCCACAAACACCACCACGAACTGATCTATGTACTGGCCAAAGACACGGTGCATCAAGTCCATGAATGCCGCTGGGGCATTCGTCACACCAAACAACATCACCACGAACTCAAAGTGACCATAGCGAGTGCGGAAAGCTGTCTTCGCTATGTCCTCCTCTCGCACTCTCAACTGGTGATACCCAGATCGAAGATCAATCTTCGAGAAGCATCTCGAACCTCTCAACTGATCAAACAAGTCATCGATCCTGGGTAACGGGTACTTGTTCTTAATAGTCACCCGGTTCAGCCTCCGGTAGTCCACACATAACCGCAACGTCCCGTCCTTTTTCTTCGCAAATAGTGCTGAGGCACCCCAAGGAGAAGTGCTAGGACGGATGAACCCCTTACCCTGAAGGTCAGTCAGCTGCTCCCTCAGCTCTTTCAACTCTGCTGGAGCCATGCGATATGGTGGGATAGATATGGGTACAGAACCGGGGATAAGCTCGATGGTAAAATCCACCTCCCGCCTCGGGGGTAAGCTAGTCAAGCTATCGGGAAAAACGTCAGGAAACTCCTCTACCACCGGTGGTAACACAACCCCTGTAGCCTCACTATCCCCTGCAATCATAGTAGCCAACATATAGCTATGGGCTCCACAACTCCTAGAGTCGTACAAGGGTGGTACCAAGAAGTCTCCACGATCTCCCGTGAAATAAAAACAATCCCCCTCAGGGGTGCATATCGTAACTCTCCCCCTGAAACAATCGATACTAGCCCGGAAAGTAAACAACCAATCCATACCCAAGATAGCATTGAAGCTAGTCATATCAAGCACAACAAAATCAAAGCAGAGAGTACGATCGGCTATCTCGAGTGAACAACCCCTACAAATCCTGGTCAATGTCACACTACCCCCAACAGGGGTATCAACACGTAGCGGTGGATCCATCCGATCTATAGTCAACCCCAATGACATGGCAAATGCAGTGGATATAAAAGAATACGATGCACCAAAGTCTATCAACACGCTAGCCCATGAACTGAACATAAGAAAGGTACCTCGCACTACTGATGGCCCAGCAGTAGAAGCCTCTGGGGTAGCGACCGCGTACACTCTGCCCTGTACGGTCTGACCCTGTCTGCCTCCCCCTCTCTGCCCCTGCTGTCCTCCCCCTCTCGGGGCTGGAGCTCTAACACTCAATGCCGAAGATGCTGGCTGATAGTAAGGTGCTGGGGGTCTATAGCCTGACCGCGTCTAGGGTAAAGGCACCTGGGTAGGCTGGAAATAGTGGGACCTCGGTGCGCTCTAGGAAGTCTGCCCCTAAGGACAGTAGGCCTTGATATGGCCCGGCTGATGACAAGTATAGCATACTGGTGTGGCCCTCCAAGCCTGACTCTGAGACTGGGATGGAAGTGGTAGCTGGCTTGGCCCTGTCCCTGATCCCTGACTAGGATCTCTCTGTGGGCAATCAGCCATCCTGTGGCCAGGCTGTCCACACTGGTAACAAGTAATGGTCATCGGTGGTGCCCCTCCTCGAGGAGTGATGGACATAGTAGGCTGGGAAGCTAAAAACTGTGTAGGCCTCTAGGATGTCGATGGAGAAGAGGTACTGCCCCGGAACCTCTTCACCGGCCTCCTACCAGAGTGAGCTGGGACGGTCACAGTAGGCTGAGCTGGTGTAAGTGCTAGTGCTGTGGCTGGCCTGGTCTGAGCCCGGGACTCCCTGATCCCTCTGAAAGCAGCCAACTCTTGCTCAACCCTCGTGGCCCTGATCACAGCCTCCTCATAGGTATCAATGATATGACCTGCCAGTCTCTCCCTGATATAGGTCTTCAGCCCCTCTAGAAAATGATAAACTCTCAGCTCCTCCACCCCAATAATGTGCGGGGCAAACCTGCCCAATGCGGTAAACGGGGACTCATACTGCGTCACGGTCATGTCCCTCTGGAGTAAGGTCTCAAACTCTCTCTTGAACCCGACCCTAGCAGTCTCTGGAAAGTAGTGGTCATTGAACATGGCCACAAATGCATCCCATCCCTCTCCGAATCTGCTAATCCTCCCCGCAGATACCTTCCACCACTGGCTCGCTAATCCGGTGAACTGGAAGGTGGCACATCTGATCCTCAAATGCGGCTCGACGATCCCTAGTGAGTCCAGGATCCTCATAATCTGGTCCAGCCACTCCTCGGCTGCCAAAGGATCAGGCTGTCCTGCAAATGACGGCGGCCTCATCCGCTGAAACGCCTTCATGACGAAGGTGTCTCTGGTCTCTCCACCTGTCACTCTGGCCTCAGCATCAGCAGCCCTGGCCTCAGCATCAGCAGCCCTGGCCTCGGCATCAGTGCTCCTGGCCTCCTGCATAGCACGGAAGCACTCCTGTATAATGGTCGCTAAATCTCTAGCGCCAATAGTCTGCCCCACCTCCTCCACAGGGGCTGGAGCAATACCCTCCTCAGCTGCACTATGCTCAGGTGCGGCAGCTGGGGCAACAACCTCTTCAACTACGTCTGGAACAAGGGCAGCATCTCTAGATCTGCCACGACGAGGCTGGGCAGCACCTCTAGGTGCACCTCTACCCCTGCCCCGTCTGGGTGGTCTGCCTCTCGTAGGAGCTCGTCTAGGAGGCATATCTACAAATCCAAGAGAAAAAACTTCAATATCACATTTTTCACGTAATTACAATAAGGCATGCATCAAGACACATAATCATGTAACACATAAAATCCTATCACATGCTGCTAACAGTTCACACTAAGTCTCATTCTTTTCTCTAGGGTCTCATGGTGTTAAACAACACCCCACAGTCTTTAGGTATTCGAACCTATGCTCTGATACCACGTTGTCACGCCCCAAATTTCTACAAACCCGAGGCGCGACTGACGAGACAGAAATGAAATAAATAAAAGGACAAAAGTAATCAAATTCACTAAACATACGTCCATTCTCATCAATACATAAAATAATATACAATACATCGTTCATCGGTCATTCGGGCTTAAGCCCTTACATAACAAAATACAAGTCTCATTGATCACAAATATATCACGTGCTTCACCCTATCAGGGCATCACAGAGTCTCAAGTGGCTGGAGGATCCTCATCTGAAAAATGTTGCCCACGAATGGGTCAGCACAACTGCTGGTATGATGAAATGCTAATGCCAGAAATAAAGCTAAGGCGTGACATGTGCAAAGTGTACATTTATTCCTAAATGACATTCAAGCATCGCAGTAATATATATGAATAGTATGCGTGACACACCCATGCACCACTCTATGCCACACCCATGTCTCGTTTACGGGTACTCCCCGATGGCTACGGAGTACCAATGCAATGGCCAATTTTGGGCTTTTCACCACAAGATCTACACCCTCATAATGCAAAGCACCACGTGCTTACCCACGCCATGTTCTCAAAGAATTCATCATATGCCAATATGCCAATGTAATCTCAATGAACATGGATCTCAATAATATAACATACTCTGACAATAATAATTAAATCACCAGTCAGTTTCATATACATGCATATCTCATGTGTTCATACATCATAATTCATGTTCTTCACTTTATTAAACTTGCAAGTAACACATAATATGTGAACAACCAATTCCAAATAATCAGGTAAACACATTACAACTAAACACATACAGCATCCCAGTCATTCACAAATATTTCTAACTTAACTTCATTTCTAACATTAGCAAAACACCATACCTGATGGTTCAGTCACAACCTAAGAAGAACGTGCACGATATGTAACTGAACTGGTCAATGAAGATGCAAGAGATCAGATCTCCCTCTCCTGTCCTGTAAGTGTCCCTAAAAACATAAATTCCAACTCAGTCTATTGTCATTTGAAGTTACTCTATTCATCAAATTTTATGTCTATTATTCATAGGTTTCTATTCTGCTAAATTAAACTCTGCCATTGAGTCTAGGACGTCGAAGAAAATAAGTTTAGGCTTTCGTAGAATTCGGTTTGGACATTTGGGTTCAAAAGGGCAAAACAATCATTTTGCACTTTTCACGGGTCCTCACATTTCGTGACTTCTTTTCACAAATCGGACTCCACGGTTGCGTCCGGAATGCTCGAGATAATAAAGTTTCACTATTTGTTTACTTAATTCTGAGTTCGTTTGACTGTACTTTAATCTAGGGGCATTTTGGTAATTTTAAAGGTTTCTACGGGTCTTTTATTTTTTGGGACCCCGTCTCGTAAAATGGACCTCACCATTGGTCTCAGAATGGTCGAGATAGTTAAAATACACTAATGACTTGTCCCATTTGGACTCCGGGATATTTTTGAATATTTAATTAATTAAATTAATTAAATTAATTAATTAATTAATTTAATTAATAATTTATTAATATTTTATTCATGGGGGGTCAAACACAATTAATCAAAGTTCTGGGGTTCAAAATCAGATTTCTTAAGGTTCTGGGGTCAAGGTTCAATTTCTAAAAGTTTAAGGTTCAAATTGAAATTTGAAATTTCCTTATCCTCAATTCGGTTACCCAAACAGGGACTTATCCAGAACAGGGATAGGATATCCCTGTTCCTATTTCAATTTAAATCTTTTGATTTCTTAAGTCCGTAACCAAACAGACCCAATCCCCTTTTAATTTAAAACATCAGCGCGACACGTGGCAGGGGCGGTTCAGCCCCGCCCAAACCGGACCCGACCCGGACCCGGAACCCGACCCGCACAGTCACCCTTCTTCCCGAATTTCCGGTAGGGTTCCGGCGCCTTCTCCGGCGCCAGCGACCGTTCTCTAGCGACTTTTTAAGGTTTTTAAAATGCAGTTTTCTAGGGTTTTTCGCGTAGATTCCATATCCACCCTCCATTTCCCTCCAAACCTTCCCAATCTCCATGAAATAGAGGGTCAATCCCTCGGTCAAAACTCCGGCCAACCCTTTCCCCTTCATTTTTGTCACAGTTTGGTCACGGTTTTTCTCCCATTTTTATCCTAATGTATTTCTGCACTCAAGGGGACTATTTTCCCAACAACCAAGCAAGGTTTTGCACATAAAATGTTAACACCCACCTATCATGGCCGTGACCTGCAACCTAGGATTTCTCCCTAGTTTCTCAACCATTTCATCTCATTCTTTTTGCATTATAAACCCTACATCATGCTCTCTAAGATCCTACACTTTAAATCAGTTAACATGCTTTAAAAAAAATCGAAACAGAAGGAGGTCACTTACAGTTTTTCTGTTGTTTCTCTCTCTAGCCGTGCCCTCTTCCACCCTTCTGGTTCCTAGCTTGAATCAGCTTCACAGACCTCTTCTCTTTTCAGAACTCTCTCTCTCTCCCTTACTCTCAGTTTTCTTTTCTTTCCTTTTCTTTTCTTCCCACCCGAGACCAACCTTATACATCACAAACCCACTCTCACACGTCTCTCTCTCACAGCCCCTCTTTCCTGACTTCTATCACCCTGTATTCAGCCACTTTCTTTCCCCCAAAATGCAGCTTTGCATTTAATGCAAAGCTGCTCTACACTAGCCTATATATATATATATATATATTTCACGCATCACACACTAGACACACACTAAACACACACACTCAGCTGACACTGCACACCTCACACACCAGGTCTGCTACACTCACACACACTGCCAAATGTATTTATATACATATACATACTCATATACACTCTCATATACATCCATCCATACATATACACATATATACATATATATATAATATTCCACACACACATACATGCTACACTTACCTATATACATACCCATATACATGCACACAAAATTAAATAATATATACATACTCATATCCATGCATACATTATACACATCACATATATACACTCCATAATAATAATAATAATATTAATAATAATAATAATGATAATAATAAAAAAAAAATTAATAACCAAGAATAATAAAAAAAAAATTCCATGTCATAACATCCAATGTTAGGCCCCTATTTATATAAATGAAAAAAAAAAAAACAAATTACAAAAATGAGCTACCATTCCTCCCTTTTTTGTGATGTAGAGATACAAAGCTCAATTGCTGCTAGGGAGTAGGCTACATATCAAACTGATGCCAAACAACGAGAACAAGAGGGAGCATTTGAAAGTAACACTAAACTTCGCGCATTGGTAAAATTCAGCATTGAACATTTCCTTTTGCAAAGGCAACATGCCATCCACCTTTCTTCTGTAAACAGTAGGGATTTCAGGTTAGGTAAAGTGACAAGTTGGTTAAGCTCAACCAAGGCACTTGCCATGGCTTGAGCCAAGTTCTTCTCCTCATCAACATCAAAGAAACAACTCCAAGCCTTGGCATTTATGCCTAATTTCTTCCAAACAGAATCACTGTTGATTACAGACTCAATGCTGACTCTTAGAATAAATTGCCAACACATAACTTGGAAGAAAATTTTACAATTATTAAAATACAAATTTTCCTCACAGAAATTCCTCCGAGTTGGAAGCTATTTTGGGAAATAAAGACCTAACTTGCCCCTAGACAACCTCACAGTTTTAAGTTGGAAGTGAGGTACCCATTTAGAATTGAAATTAAAAGTGAATGAGTCAAGGATAAGCCTAAGCCAGTGAGTTAAGGATAAGCCTAAAACCTAAAATTTGACAAATGAGTTTCAAAGACTATACCAGTGATTTTGCCATGAGAGTCAAGCTTTTCAATGATAAAAAAAAAAAAAATCTAAAAATAAATACTGTAAAACCAGGAAATGATCCACTCATCTGGATTTTAGACAGATCTAGAGTAAAAAGATTTGAAAGTATTTTAAATTTTTTTGGTAAAGATCTATCCAATTGATTTTCATCAACATACAGTCCCTAAAGAACGAAAAATTGACACCTAATAAAAAAGTTTTGAAAGCTGTTCAGTCATTCAAGCTTCACAAAACCATTCTTACTGCAACTAATCAGGACAAAAACTCTTAAAACAAAAGGTAGGAAAAATATTGTCTCAAATGTTTTCTTTGTTCTGAAAAAAAAAAAATCATAATGGAAACTATAAACTATATGAAAAATTGAAGTCTTCCATTCAAATGAAAAAACAAAAAAAAAAAAAGAATAAACTCACAATACTTGTCTCCCAAAAGGCATGATGAATATAAGTTTACAATAATTGCAATTTATGGTAGTTCTTAGTAATAGTCACCTCTAGCTTGCACTTGATACATATGAAGATCCTTATCAGAATGGAAACAGAACAAAATAATGGCATTTGAATTTCTGTAACATAATGCAGGATTTCAAATGGCCATGCATCATAAACAGTCCATTAACATCCACAGATCAATTAAAAATACCATATAAATCATCGTGAATTTCTAATCTTATCACATATAGGCAAAGACACACACATATGCCTGTATATACAACTGTCAAGAACATTTATGCAGAATTAATAGCAGATTGAATGAAGCTCGTACAGGAAAAAGGAAAAAGAAAATAATTCGACTGTATAAAAGAGAATTAACAGTACAGAAGAACACACTTGGAGAAGATAAGCAGTAGTGTAACTCAACTGTTCAGCCTTCGAGACTTCGACTGTATCTATAAATAAAATCCAAAAATGATGTAAATCAATCAATAATTATTTTTTATGAAGATTGTATGCATATAAGAATTACGTAGAAGAAATGAAGTTACCTTATGAGCAGCTTGAACAAGGCAATTTGTATGGGATGTAAGGGAAGCTAGAGAGTTGGAGGGAAGAAGGAAGATATGTAAAAAAACAGGGAAGGGTTATAAGTGATTGTGGCTACTGTTTGATTAGAATTTATATGGGCTGCATTGATAATAATGGTTATAATAATAGCAAACGTTGCAGTTACAGATTTTTTATCAGCAAATGAAAAGGCAGATTTTGTGTTATTGTTCAGTTTTTGATTAGAAGTCATACGGGCTCCAATGATAAAATCAGACTACTCATTTTATAGCAGTTAATGCACTTGAAACTCATGAAGCTTCTTGATATTTAATGGGTGTCATAATAGCAATTCTTGCAGTTACAGATTTTTTTATCAGCAACTGAAAAGACTGATTTTCTCTTAGTTTACCCATGTGCCACTTTTTGTTTTATCGACAATTAAAATAGATCGATAGTCCATTCTATTTTAATAATCAAGAACCACAAACTATCATGACTTGTAGTATGAAAAGCACATAGGTGCATAGAGGATGAGTAATGGACAATCGGCTTCCAAGTTTCATTAAGATTTTTTTCTCAAATTTATTTTTTTGGTTTAGTTCCCACACTCTTATTCTAAAAATTCTTATTTTACCTAATTCACTGATGCATTAGGTAATTTATTTGGCTTGATTTTCAGTGTAATTCAAATTATATATAAACTTATATATATACATATATTCTAATTTTTTTTAATGTTATTATTTTCCCTTTTCCTTAAATAGAACCAACACAATGAATTTCCTAGGTAGAAGATTTCACATTCCCAGTTTTCTTGCAAGTTATCTAGATGAAGAGCAAGTAAACAGAGAACTCTGTCATGCACATACAAACTAATTGGTGCAGCACAAATATGGAATTATGATGCTTCTTTCCCAGGGGAAAGGTTGGTGACGAGCATAAGCACTGCCATCAGAAGGACAGGCAAAAACAGAAGGAATACACTCCTATCTTGGTTAATCAATTTTCTGTAAAGCTCTGCCTTTGAACTCATCATTTGTTAATAGTTCATTATTTAACTTTAGCAAACATCTATGATTATTTCCTATTTATGTGCTGATTTGATATGTTATATGTAAGTGGATGGGTTGAATTACATAATGGTCCATGTCATCATAATGTGAACATCACAAACTATGTTGATGGTCTATATTCTAGCTTTCTTACTCCAAAATGTTAGCTTTCTATAGGAGCCTGGAACATGCATGGCCATTTTTAATTGTTGCTGTTCAACGTTCAACATAATGGCCATTTTTAATTCTTCTATAGCAATATTTATTTAAAAATATTGTATGAAATGAAGGACCGCTGACGAGATCGGAGGTGCAATCCGTGCCGAGAAAATTCAGGTGAAGAATAGGAATTTAGGATTTCATCTTATCTATTGTTGTAGCTTCAAAGAAAATGATATACTGCAATTATGTCAATTTTTCCTTTTCTTCATTTCCATAGATAAATACTAGAATTTAATGCTACGATCTGCCGAATAGTGCATTGATTGAATTTATTGTTTTTTTTTTCTCCTTTGGTTTTCTCATGGAAATTATACTTTCATGTCTTGTCTTTGTAACTGCAATAACCTTGTAGTTTTTTGTATGCGCTGTGATTGTAGAATTTTAAATTATTTTGTTTGGTTCTTATTTTATTGTGTTGTAATTATGAAAGTCCTAATTGTGATATTATTATTTGTTTTGTATGTTTTCCTGGTCACCATTTCTTGCAGAATTGCCTGTTTAAATTATTGTGAATAATCGGATTTGATTTTTATTTAAAATTTGTACCAAATTCTATTGAATTATAAATATAGTAACAAATTTCTTGATTTACTCCTCAAATTATTCTTTTAACTAGAAAATATGAGTTATTGTTGCCTTTTTTATTTTTATTTTTAAATGTATCTTATTTTGGGATAATTCTCACGACATCCTCAAAATTTTTGAATTGTTCTTAATTGTTCTGGAATTAATCATTATGGGGCCATCTGGATGTAGTGAGCTTAACCACGTAGCTTAACCACATGGAGATAGTAAATTACCTCAAAAGTCAATTTGAAGGTTATTTTTTTCTGCATATGCAATAGTTGAGTTGGTAGTTTTTTTTTTTTGAGTTGTTCTGTCACTGAGGCTCATTCCGTCCTTCCCTTTGTTCTTGTCTCTGATCAGGCCTTTGGTCGGGTCTCCCCTACTAGGGTCTCCCCTACTGGGGTCTTTCATTGTGGGGGTTCTGCCCTCTGTCCTGTCTGATGAATTCTTACAGACGACCCCTCCTTATAAGCTACTTAATTTCATGTTTGAGGGCCTGACACGTATTATGTAATAACCCGAAATTTTTTTTTTTAAATATATAAATTTTCGTGGTTATTATTTTATTTTATTTTATTTTATTTATTTATTTATTTTATATGTGAACATGTGGGTGAGGATGTGTGTATTGTGCATGTGTATTATATATGATGTATGTGCATGTATATGTATATAAGTATATAATTTAAATCTGAATTGGGGTATACATATATATATATATATATATATATATATATATTGCAGTCAGTGTGTGCACTGTGTGCCGTGTGTGTGTGTATGTGTTGAGTGTTGCACACTCAAGAGAGCATGGCTTGTGATTGTGTGTGTGAGTGGGATTCAGGGTATGGGGTGGCAGGTGCAGGCCAAAACAGTGGGGTTAGGTCTGGTCTTAGAGAGAGAGAGAGAGAGAGAGAGAGAGAGAGAGAAGAGAGAGAGAGAGAGAGAGAGAGAGAGGATGTGTGTGTATGTGTGTAATATATTCACTTGTGTGCACAGCTGAGTGGGAAATGAGAGTAAAGAGAGAAAGAAAAGAAGGAGAAACTGAGAGACAGAAGGGGAACAAGGAGCTTGAACCATAGGTGAAGAAGGAGAGAGAAGAGGAGGTCGGCTAGAGAGAGAAACCAAAACCAAGGTGAGCCACCTTCTGTTCCAAATTCTTTTTAGCATGATTAATTTATTTTGCGTATAGGGTTAGAAAGAGTATGAAATATGGAGAATTTAGGGACAAGAATCAACCAAAATGGTTGAGAAATGAGAGAGGAAAAGGCAGTTGCAGGTCGGGCAGATAATCGGGTTGGTGCGTTTTTCTTGCCTCAAAACTTAATCTAATGGCCTGGATCTAACTCTCATAGATGCAGGAAATCTTTAGGAAAGAAAATGGATTAAAATAGTGAGAGAAACACTAAGAAATGAAGCTCGCCAAAATTTGGGGTTTGGCCGGAATAATCGAGCTGGGCGCGTCGGGAATGGTGGTAGTTGGGGTTTAGAGTGGTCTCGGGGAGTCCTGGGGTCCCTAGGAGTGGTTTGGTGTGAGAATGAGGGGTTTGGACGTGCAAAAACCCAACAAAATGAGGGGGGGTGGTCGCGGCCTCCTGTGAATTGGTCGGAGAAGATGACCAGCCTGTTGGCCGGAAGATCGGGGACGAAAGGGGGGCGGTTGGGCCTGTTGGGTTGGAGCTCGGTGGGTTGGGTCACTCTAATTAAAAAGGCCTTTGGGCCTGTTTTGGTTAAAAAAAAATAGTTTGGGCCAACCGGTTTAATTAAAAAGGGAAATTGGGCAGTTGGTCTTGGGCCCAATCAGTTGAATGAGAAAAAAAAAAAAAGAAATGAAAAGGAAGGAAGAAAAGGGTTTGCGGAGGGGGTTCGAACCGTAGACGTGAAGGAGGGGAGGGTGACACCCAGTACGCGCCCGTCTCCTTACGCAAATAATAAGTGTATATATTATAATTTAATAATTTAGATTAAATTAAATTCATTTAATTAAATTAAATATTCTTAAATGGCCTGTAATCCAAATACGACAAGCCATATATGTTTTCTTACTATCTCGGACCTCCTAAGACCAACGGTGAGGTCTGTGGTGCGATGTGAGGTCCCAAAAAATAAGAGACCCATGGAACCCTTAAAAATTACCAAAAAGCCCTTGAGTCAAAACGCAGTCAAACGAACCTCGATTTGAGTAAACAAATAGTAAAATCTTATTATCTCGAACATTCCGGATTCAACTGTGGAGTCCGAATTATGAGGAGAGATCTCGGGAAATGGGGAACCATGGAAGTGCAGAATGACCGTTTTGCCCTTCTAGTCCAGATGTCCAAATTAAATTTCACGAAGGTCCAAACCTATTTTCTTCAGCGTTTCGGACCCAATTATAGAATTTATTTTAGCAAAATAGAAACTTATAAAATAAAGACATAAAATTTGTTGAATAGCACCATTCAGGAAATAAATGAACTGAGTCACATGTTATGATTTTAGGGACACGAAAGGGCAAGGAGAAGGTGATCTTATCCTCACAGTAATCCTACTATACTACGAGTACACCTTCCCGAGTTGAGGTCGATTATCAGGTACAATATATTGTGCTAAGTAAGAAATAGAATTGAGATTAGGAATACTTGTTCTGCTGCCTTGATTGTTCACGTGTTTGCTTGATTGTTCACATGCTTATGTGCTTCATGCTATCTTGCTGCAAGTTGGGTGATGAAATGAATAATGATTGTATGTATATCGCATGTGTTAGTGAAGTGTGTGAATTATATGCTTTGAGAATTGTTGACATTATGAGATATTTATTTGAAAGCATGCTTCATGTATGAATGAGATTCATCATTGAGATTATATTGTGGCATGAACGAATCAAAGCATCTTGGCATAGTGTGATTCCTTGTGCATGGCGTGAGTTGAGCACTTGGTGCTTTGCATTATGAGGGTGCAGATCCTGTGGTGAAAAACCCAAAATCGGCCATTAGGTATTCGCAAGCCTGACGGATTCTGGACCGTGAAGCGAGAAATAGTCGGCGGTACTCATGCCAGCGGGAAAGGGCCGTATCATGAGACATGAGTGGGCATAGAGTTGCATGGGTGTGTCACGTATACTGCTCATATACTGTATACTGTTCATGTACTGTCATCATGATATCGAATGCCATATAGAAATAACTGTACACTTGCACATGCCACGCCCTTAGTTTTATTTCTTGCATTAGCATTATATTGTACCAGCATGTTGAGCTGACCCCTTTAGTGGGGCAAACATTTCAGATGATGTCCCAGCTGTATGAGACATAGAGACGATCTGATTGGGGATTATGTTGGGCCCAAGGGGCGCTTTTGATATTGTGTAAGGACATAAACCCGAGACTGTATTTTATTTTGTATGTTATGAACAAATGGACCAGACCTTATGTATGTATCAAAACAGCATGTAGAATGTATGAGATTGTCCTTAATTATCTTTTATTCCTTTATTATTTTATTTCTTTTTGTCTCGTTTCTCGTGCCTCGAGTTTGCTGGAATTCGGGGCGTGACATATTAGTCGTGTGCCCACGGTCTTTATAGAAGTCACAGTACTTGGTCTGATCTCGAAGGTTTGGATCTCCTCTTAGCGGTTTTGGCCATCTTAGATTCTCCCGAGATTGGACCTGCCGAAGTATGTGATTCAGGGAGGCATTTAGTGGAGTGAAGCTAGTGAATCCCCTTGGAGCGGTGTTAAAGGGAGCTCTGGGCACAAATTTTTTTTTTTCTGGGCTTCCGTCTCTTTTTCTGGCCGTACCAGATTCCCTCTTTTGATCATCCTTTTTCTGGCCATCCTTTTTCACATCATCCTTCTGAGCTTGCTCCCTAGACTTCTGGGAGGTATTTTTTTGCTTCTTCCAGATTTATGGATTTCCTGGCTTTATCCATAAGGGCTGCCATGTCGGCGGGAGGGTTCTTTGTCAAGGAGTCCTTGAAACCTCCCTAGGCAAGGCCAAAGGTCAGGGCAGCCACCAAGAAGCTGGAACTACGGTCTGTAATCTCAGTGAGTTCGGTATTGAAACACGCAATGTATTCTCTAAAGGACTCCTCCTTGGTCTGTTTTACATTCAACAAGAACTCGGGACCCTTCCTCAGTCTTCTACTGGTCATGAACCTGTCAAGGAATCGCCTTCCGAGCTCATAGAAACTAGTGACTGAGTTCGGTGGAAGGTGGTGAAACCACTTCAGAGCTATGCCAGTGAGGCTGGTTATGAAGGTGCGACACATAAAGGCGTCTGAAGCCCCATGTAAGACCATAGTGTGCTGGTAATGGGAAAGGTGGTCCCTAAGGTCCCCAATCCCATCGTAAGGAGTGAATTTTGGGACTATAAACTTCTTGGGCCTCTCATCTGCCATTATGGCAAGGGTGAACGATGTGGCTAACCTTTCGAGCAGCCTTGCTAGCTCATCCTGCTCTGGAGGGACTTGAACTCCCCTTATAGCAATGGTGCGATCCATAGAGTCCGCAATTTTTTCAACTCTTTGTGGGGCCCTAGGTAGGATTGGTTGTTGTGAGTCAAGCCTTGCAGCGTCAGGGCCTGTATGGGCTGGATAATCCCGACCCATGGTCGGGGGGTTTCTTTGGTCCTCCTAGACTGGAGGTGCAAGAGCTACTTGTGGTTGAGACTCTTGTGGTGCTGGATTCACTCCCGAAGCTCCAGGGGTTGGAACCCTAGTGATGCTTCGATAACGAACTTTTGGAATGAAGGCTGGTATCCCTCTGCCTGCGGCTGCCGATGGTTGGGGGTCTCCATGAATGTGAGCAGTAGTGGGAGGTCGTGCCTCCTGAGTAGTAGTGTTTATGGGTGGATTCTGAGGATCAGTTCCATGATTCTGAGAAAGCATTGCCAAAGTTCTAGACATGGTTAGAAGTTGCTCTTGCATCAACTAATTTTGTCGCTTGACCTGATCAAGCTCTTGCCGTACGGGATCGGTGGTTCATCCTCTTCCCTGTCCGGCTGGCGATCGGGGTTGAGGGTTTTGTGGATTTTGAGCATTCTTCCTCGGACGGAGATTGGGAGCCATAATCCTTTAATAAAAAGGAGAATGAGTTTTTGTGTAAGTAGAGCATTTGGTGATTGTTGTTTCCCACAGACGGCGCCAAATTGATGCTGCACTTTTTAGCTCTAACGAGGGCTGCTATGGACTCTTGAACTCCGTTGCTTGAGGAACACTCAAAAGATGATCAGAGGGCCACTGGATTGGCTCTGGCGATAGTCGTTCCGATGCTTAAGTTAATAAAACTGAATTGAAAGATATCAATGTAAGCCAAAGAATGAGCATGAAAACAAAGCGTACCTTTAGGGTTTAATTTATAGGCAGTGGCTTTCCCTAAGTTGATTAGGATTCGGAGCCATGAATATAGGGATCTGATCATCGAAAATAGCAGTTACCTTGTGGAATACTGCACGTGAAGGATATCTGAGAATGGTAGTTTCCTTGTTAAAGACTGCTTCCTTATACTCTGCTCGGCAGGGTGTTAAGGCGGTGATGAGTTTTGAACCCAGAAGGGTACTCTGAAGATCTGTGTTCAAACCTGTGAGTTTTGGAAGATAAATGCATAGGCTTGTTTTGTATAGAGGACTTGCTCTGGGTGGTCGAGATTTAATAGAACTACAGGCACACGTGTCACACGAGGATTGGTCTGTCGCTTTGTGGTATATCACTATATAAAATAAAAATGAGTGGATAACAAATAAATAATGAGGAATGTTATGGTCAGTCGCAAAAAATAGAAATTCACGATTTGATCGGCGCGTGTAAGTCACACACTAATATCACGTGTGATCACATACTAATATCACAAAAGCATATATTACACACGCCAATCAGATCATGAATTTTTGTCATTTACGACTGACGATAACATTTCTCATAAATAATATTTCAATACATTTCTATATTTTGAAAATTAATTGAATAAATTTATATTTATTTAATGAAGTTTATACACTATATTATGTTAATAATATTATTCATAAATTAATAAACACACACTACTACATCGTGTGTATGTGTAATATATATATATATATATATATATTATCACATTATTACGGTTTTATAGATAAACTTAGTGTAAACATCTCCCAGTTAGTTTTGGTTAGAAATAGTTAGGATGTTAGTTGTATGAATGAGTCACAGCCAACTATGTAGATCTGAGATATTCTTCACTCGGTTTGGGCATCCCTTTCAATCACTCTGTGTACTCAACAATGTATTCAATATGATAACGATAATCTTCTGTTCCCCAATTTTATTTTATTTTTTTATAAAGAATTTAATATTTTAATTTTTTTTAAACTGATTAATTCAAAAATCAATTCTATCATTTATTAATAATAAAAACTTGACTATAATTATAATAACTTTCTATACAAACTGATTAAAATTTTAAACTGGAACTTCGGAAATAAGTAGTTTTTATAATGTATTCAATACTAGTCATTTATGCGCTGTCTATCTGCAATCAATATTAAATGGTCTGGACCATTTGAACAGAGACGAGAAAATAATACACCTTTGACTAGTATTGCAACTGTCACAATTGAAATGACGACGCTGCTGATGTATTTTGTCACAGATCAGTGGTGATGTCATTGATGACGATTTATAGGAGAGTTATGCTGATAAAAATAATTTACCTAAAAAGTTTACATAAATAATTTAATAATATAAAGAGATTGAGTTCGCAGAGAGGGAGGTTTGTGGCTGGAGAGCCAAGTCAGGTAGAGACAGAAGACGGAGAGAGAGATAAGCTGAGAAGAGATCTGTTTCAGCCTTTCAGGTATCAATCCAATCTTCCCTTTGAATCTTATGAATTCTGCATGAGTTGTTGTGGTTTTTTTTTTAATCATTTTTTAATGGGATAAGTGGAGCTTGGACTGGGCTTAAAATAAGTCTCAACCATTTCTTGTTTCAAGAGAGATCCACGTCATCGGAATCAGCCTAATGATCCTTAATAAATTGATCCTACCTACTTATAATACAAGTATAAAGTTATTCGAGATCTTTGTCACCAAAAGGAGGCTAAATTTTCAAGTGGGAGTCTTATGGGTAACTTATAATTTTGTTTAATTAGAGGTTATGAGTTTTATTTTTATTTAAGAGATCATGAATTTTACTGTTAAGATAGGTCAGGTCTTTTGGGATAATCCTATTCAAATTAATATTCAGACTCAGTTTTTTAAAATAGAAACTATTTTAAATCCTACTTCTAAAAAATTTTCCGTACAATTTTATAGTATAAAGTAATTAGAAAACTAAAGTTAAAAAAATCTAAGGTCATTTATAAAAAACATCTTAAATTTTGTGCAAGTCAATTTGGAGTTATGAAGGTTCCTTTGTATCCTTCTCTCTGTAAATACCGTACAGATGTACTCTCCTTCATGAAATGAATTCATTTTTCCTGTTTTTCATTTCATCTCTCTGGTTTTCATCAAAGACAGGGATTATCTTGTTTAAACTGAGATCAAGACGCACCCAGAGGTGAAAGAGAGTTGTTTCAATGGAGGAGCTCTCCGCAAAGAGTAAGGGTAATGTAGCTAATGAAGCAAACAGCAGCAGCAGCGTTGTAACTGCCGGTATAACTAATGGAAGTGAGGAGGTGCATGTAGCAATTCCAGATGAAGGAAGCAGAGAGAATTCAGGAGCCTCTCTAAACAGTCAATCCCAGAGACGCCGAATACAGAGAGTTTCACCACTATTGCTAAGGAACAAAGAGAACGAGCAATACTACTATCCCCAGGTGGTCTCGTTTGGTCCTTATCACCACGGTGAAGAGAAACTCAAGTTAGTGGAGGAATTCAAGCCTAAGGTCATGCAATGGTTTGTTTCAGACAACTATATGGATGACTCCTACAACAAGGTCTTCGAAGTGATCAAAGATGCTAGAAGCTGCTACGTAGAAGGTTCAACAGATGCATACAATAATGAGGCATTTGCCGAAATGATGCTCCTTGATGGTTGTCTCATTCTATGCGTCATTGACTGCTATGCAAATGATTCGGCTGAAGCTTTTGATATGTTGTATCATCTAGATGTCTTAACTCTGAATTTGTTACTTTGGGATATATTTTTGCTTGAGAATCAGATCCCCTTTCAAGTTCTTGAGGTGTTAATGGGCTTAAAGTTTGGAGAGGAAAAAGGGAAAGAAATGATCAACGCATACATTGTGTTGGCATCTTCTGGCATCTAGTGTAAATGGTTTGAGCATCCCTTTCAATCACTCTGTGTCCTCAATAATGTATTCAATATTGAATGGTCTGCGACCATTTTAACAAAGACGAAATAAAAAATAATTAATAATAATAATACATAATCTTTTATCATTGTAGGAATGATAGCATTAGTTGTGAATGTGAAAATTTGTAATTTAATTAGCACATATATTATATGAGTCACTATTGTGTATGATTATGTACATTCATGTAATGTACATACTAATCGAGTAAAGATGACTCGCAATTAACAAATCAGTGGTGAGGCTACTGATGTATTTGGTGGCAAATCAGTGGTGATGTCATGGATGACGATTAATAACAAAAATCAATAATAAACGACATTGATAATTTTTGTTTTTGAAATTTTTTATAATTATAGATGATAATCTTCTTGTTTCTAAAATAATGTATTTGGTGGCAAATCAATGGTGATGTCATGGATGACGATTAATAACAAAGATCAATGATAAATGACACTGATTTTTTTAAATTTTTTATAATTATAGATGATATTTTAAAGTAGATAAGGCTTTTGAAAGGGTTTGTGCGTTGGAAAAGAGGTTTGTCGGATACAGAATGATACAAAGAGATTGAGTTTGCAGAGAGGGAGGTTTGAGGCTGGAGAGCCAAGTCAGGTAGAGAGAGAAGACGGAGAGAGAGATAAGCTGAGAAGAGATTGAAGAGGTATAAAAGGTGGACCATTCGCCAGCTGCCATCTGGATATTTCCCCGATCTGTTTCAGCCTTCCAGGTAACAATCCAATCTTCCCTTTGAATCTTATGAATTCTGCATGAGTTGTTGTGGTTTTTTTTTAATCATTTTTTTAATGGGATAAGTGGAGCTTGGACTGTGCTTAAAATAAGTCTCAACCATTTCTTGTTTCAAGAGAGACCCACGTCATCGCAATCAGCGTAATGATCCTTAATAAATTGATCCTACCTGCTTATAATACAAATATAAAGTTATTCGAGATCTTTTTCACCCAAAGGAGGCTAAATTTTCAAGGGGGAGTCTTATGGGTAACTTATAATGTTTTGTAATGAGAGGTTGTGAGTTTTATTTTTATTTGAGAGGTCAAGAATTTTGCTGTGGGAAAATCCTATATTCAGTGTTCAGTTTTTCCATAAAATGAGAATAGAAATTATCCTAAATCCTACTTGTAAAAAATATTCCCTACAACTTTATAGTATAAAGTAATTAGAAGTCTAAAATTAAAAAAATCCAATATCATTTATAAAAAAACATTTTAAATTTTGTGTCCAAAGTTGATAAAATCTAACACCACTAGTAAAGAAAGTCCAAATTTTATATAACTTTATAGTATAAAATAATTAAGTAAACTCAGTCTAAGATTTATGAAAAAGAAAGTTTAAAACTGGCCAATTATGTCTTATAAAAACAAAAACCAAAACTAATAAAAAAAAGCAGGTTAATTAATCTTAATTTACTAAATAAGTTGTTATATTATTACACGATTCATACATATTTCCAATTCGAGATGGACTTGATTATTTTTATTTTTGAGTTCAGATCCATTATAATAACATGATACTTATAATTTTTTTTTAATAAATGACAATAATATCCAAGAACACATCCGTCCAAAATAAGAAATTCCAATTTTCCACTCCATCCTAATTCCACAAGTAAGGTACTTGGGTCCAATGCTGATAAAAAAAAAAAGTACTTGGGTCTATATTTTGAAAGTTTAGTTGCATGGAAGACACCGATTATCTTGTTTAAACTGAGATCAAGACGCGCCCAGCAGGTAAAAGAGAGTTGTTTCAATGGAGGAGCTCTCCGCAAAGAGTAAGGGTAATGTAGCTAATGAAGCAAACAGCAGCAGATCTAGAGTTGTAACTGCTGGTATAACTAATGAAAGTGAGGAGGTGCATGTAGCAATTCCAGATGAAGGAAGCAGAGAGAATTCAGGAGCCTCTCAAAACAGTCAATCCCAGAGACGCCGAATACAGAGAGTTTCACCACTATTGCTAAGGAACAAAGAGAACGAGCAATACTACTACCCCCAGGTGGTCTCGTTTGGTCCTTATCACCACGGTGAAGAGAAACTCAAGTTAATGGAGGAATTCAAGCCTAAGGTCATGCAATGGTTTGTTTCAGACAGCTGTATGAATGACTTCTACAACAAGGTCTTCGAAGTGATCAAAGATGCTAGAAGCTGTTACGTAGAAGGTTCAACAGATGCATACAATGATGAGGCATTTGCCGAAATGATGCTCCTTGATGGTTGTCTCATTCTATGGGTCATTGACGGCATTCCAGCTCTTTCGCCTATGTTGCGTCATCTAGATGTCATAACTGTGACTTTGTTAATTGCGGATATGTTTTTGCTTGAGAATCAGATCCCCTTTCAAGTTCTTGAGGTGTTAATGGGCTTAAAGTTTGGGGAGGAAAAAGGGAAAGAAATGATCAACACATTCATTGTGTTGGCATCTTCTGGGGAAAAATCGACCTTCCCGAATAAGCAGGAAATAGCAGAGGCTATAGCTGAGAAGCAGCCGCCTCTTCATCTCCTCGACGCTTTACGGATAAGAAAACTCTCAAAACGACACGAAGACCACGACGATCATACTCTCAGATTTCCGTGGGACGACAGCTGGATAAAGAAATTCTTTCAAGTCAACCAACCCCGTAATCTTACTCTCAGAGATCCGTGGGACAAATTTGGCAACGAATCCGATATTGAGTTTGATTTTAAAAAATTATTTCACTCATTTCGATCAGCCACAGAGCTCAAGGCAAAGGGGATATTCATAACGCCTACCAATACTGATTATTTGCATGACATCAAATTCAAATCTTACTGGTTTTATGGACAACTTGAACTTCCTATTTGTTTTATTAATCCGCATGCCAAAAGTCTATTTTTAAACTTTATGGCTTATGAACTGAGCATAAAAGATGCCGCAGAACTAAAGATCATCTCTTACCTTGCTTTCATGAAATCACTCATTGATCATCCTGACGATGTGAAAGAGCTGCGCTCAAAACGTATACTCTACACGTTTGGCAGTGACGAAGAAGTGGTTAAATTATTCAAAGAGATCAAGATTTATAATCTAAATGACATAAGCACGCATCTAAAGGTTAGAGACGGCATTCAAAAGCACTATAATAGCACGGCGAGGACCTGGATGGCCGAATTATATTTCACTTATTTTAGCAGCCCATGGAAAACCATCGCTGTCCTCGGCGGAATTTTTCTTCTTTCCTTAACTGTTCTTCAGACCTACTATAGTTGGAGAGCTATATCAAAGAAATAGAAGTAGCTTCTATTTTCAGCTTTCTCAGAAGAAGTTTCCATTATACGTCTTGACTTTCTTATATATATATGCTCCCTTCATTTTTCTTCTGTTTTTTTACCCAAGTGCGAAGATTTGTGTCTATCCAGTACAACTTCTTACTCTTCTTCCTTCATTGTGTGTACTGTTTGTATTACAATAAGAGTCTGTATGACTTGTTCTTATAACTATCATCCAAGTTACTATAATATTATATATATATATATATATTTATTGTGTGTAACACCAATCCGAGTCATTGTATTATTGTGTGGAGCTCCAATTTATAGTCATTTTCATTCATATTATGTTATACATATATTGAAAGAAATTACATTAATTGAGACTAAGACCTTTTGATATCGTACTTATAGCAAATGTATTTTTTTTTATCAACAAAAAGAAAATATTATTAATGAAAAGAGGATACAAGAAATACAACTCAAAACATTAACAAGAAAAGACAAATGCAAAAAGAATCTAAATTTTTGAACTTTATGGATACTTTTGAATCAATAACCCTGCCACCAATCAAGAGTATATTTTATAGAGCTTGCAGTAACCCATTGAATATTCCACCAATTAATGCAATCTACCCAAATCTTCCATACTTCAAGACATAGAAGAAGAAAATGGCAGCGGATTCTCCCCCCAAAACACAAAAATGACACAGCCAATCATCAACATCCGTAAGCAGCCCAATTTTATGGAGATACTTTGCTGATTTTACACGATTAAGCCAAGCTAACTAGCCAAGAAATTTCACCTTTGGAGGAGTAACATTAAACCAAATAAGGTTCATAATTTCTAATTTAGGGCCAAGAGAGGATTCAAACCTTTTGTATAAAGAGTGGACTGTATAAAATTTGGAAGAGTGAGCTTTCCAAAGCAACAAATCCCGTCTTCCTTCTAAGATAGAAGATGCATTCAGCAAGAGAGTATGTAATCTATGAAGATCCTTTAGTCTTCAAGAGAAATAACTGTCTACGAAATAAAGAAATCCAGCCATCCTGCTCAACTCTGAGAACAGAGAAATCCATTAGGTTCCCGTTCTTGAGATTTTAAAGACTGAAAAGCCGAGGAAATAGAGACTTTAATGATTCATTTCCAAACCAGATGTCGTTCCAAAATGATATACGCAAGCCATTACCTACAGAAATAACCAAGTTAGAAACGAAGACATTGAATAATTCAGGGCTACGATTTTCAACTCGGGTAATATCCAGCAAAAGACTTGAAAATTTAGAAGAAGAGGCCGCGTTTGGGAGCCAATCCCTAACCGAATAGGAATATTTGCCAACCAAAAGCTTTTTCCAGAATGAATTATTTCAGAGCTGTACCTCCACCACCATTTGAGGAGAAGACAATTATTCATAACTTTAAGTTTCCTAATCCCCAACCCACCGGAGCACTCATGGTACATTTGTTTTATATGGACAAGTCTTGGGCCATGACACCTTTTGCATTTCTCCTTTTACTGCAGTTTGCATGTATCTCTTCTACATTTGTTTACATCAACAAATTTTATTTTATTGATAAAAAAAAATATGAATAAAATCAAGAACCCCTGTTACTAGTAACTCTAGACTATCATCACTTGGTTAGTTATTATCAATAAGTAATTATCTACATTAAGATGCTTGGTTATTATCAATTGTTGTAGCCCATTGCATTAAGTGTTCATTGACATAACTAGTTGTACGTTAAGGGTAAAAAGTACTCTAATACTAATGGTAGAATTTAAAACTAGTCTCTGTAACATGTACATGATACACATTAATATAAATTGTAGAAAATTAAAAAATACTCTAATACTAATGGTAGAATTTAAAACTAATCTGATACGAATTATTCAACCCACAAACTTTCACCAATTATATCAAACATAAAAAATACAAATCTCACAATCAAAACTTTTATTAAGGGTAAAAAAAACTTTCAAAAAGGTATAACAACCTCACTTTCTCTAATAGAGATACACACTCTTGCATATATATATATATATATATATATATATATATATATATAACTTGTCACAGCGACTCTTTCACAGCTGCACTTTTACTTGGCTCTTGACAATGAAACTGCGTCATGGCCACTCTTTTGTTTGGCCACCATTATATTATTTTTGTGGCTCACAACTTCATATGACATAGATCTACATATATATAATTACACTGAGTCTAGGTCTTATACTAATTAGGACATCAAATCTCACACAAACTAATATATCTTATTCAACTATAATTAGAAAACTAATCTTCACTAGAATATTATTCCAACTACAATTACGACTACCCAAAAGACTCAATAAACCAAATTAGGAAACTTTCTAAAATTTATCAGTTTGGTTTAATTGCCAACAATACTTTCCTTAAACCAAGCTTTTAAAGACAGCTTCACCAATGTCTTCACGAGCAACAGTCTTCAAAGCAATTTCTGTCATTGTAATTAGTTTTTGCAACAACAATCTCGAATAATCATCTATCTTCATCTTCACAAGTGGACATGGTCGAATCTTGTATCTAGCATACAACTTTTTAGCTTATTCAACACCATCAAAAAATGAATCCATGCTCACTCATTCAGAATCAACATTAGCAAAACAATCATCAATGCTAGTAATTCCACCATCATAATGATGTAAAGCCTGTTAATATTTCAGAATACCAAAAACTTCATCTTGAACAAAATTCACTGCAACAAAATTATTAAAATCCAAACCATTATTGTAACCAAACATGAGGAATTTATCCACTCCAATAAAATCACAAATTTTAGACAACTCTAGCTTTTTAATTTCCAAAACTACTTGAAACTCTGAAAATCCAGTCTTCACAAAAATAACATGGCCTTGAGTAATAAAATTCTAATCAATACCCACAAAATCAACAAACTCTAAATTGCAAAGTTTTTCAGTCTCATCATGATTTAATTCTAAAGTGCTTGGCAAATCAAACGAAGGAACAATGCCAAAATCTTCAAAGTCTTCAACTGCATCAATTTCACAAATTGCAAAAACTCATTTGTTTCTCAACTATTAAACTCTCAAATTGAGTAGGTAGAAATAACTCAAAAATGTCTCCTAATTCATCAAAAGCAATTTCTTGCAAATTCAAATTTTCCTCTTCATGAGCCAAAGCCAAACTTTCAATTGTACCATTAGTTTCTTCAACTTCAACCTCCAAACTATTTTCTTCTTCATAATTATTGTTGAACCAGTCAATATCATATAAATCTAAATTCACTACATTATACGAATCATCCCAAATCAGAATGAATCCTAAAAATAATTTTGAACCATAAATCACCTTATTTTTATCAAACTTATCTCTTTCAAAATTAACACCCAATATCCATCTATCGGAGGCTCATAACCGTTTCGCAGTTTATTTTCATACGCTGAAATAATATCAAACCAAAACTTATGTAGTGGTGGATAGTTTTGTCTGTAAACAGAAGTATTCCAATGTGTTCCATGTATCGTCTTCCTTGTTATCTGATAGAACCATTGCCTTTAATCACCATGACGGTTCGGCTTCATTGGGCCTATATTTTGAAAACATAAGAGGCAAAGGTCGTACATGCCTCATTTCTTTATTTGCTTTCATTGTAACAAAGGGGCTTACGCTATTATTGGATTCGTGTGACTGGTGATTCCTTGAAGCTTGAAGATAGACTTATAAATTTTAAGTTATTGAATTATAAATTTTTTAAAAAAAATTGGCTGCCCCTAATTTCACGAAAATTTCAACAAAAGCAACCTAATTTCACGAAAATCTCACAGGGAGTGATGACAAAAGCAACAAAGAACATTAAAAACACCAGGACATGAAGTCAAAAGCATCGACAAGAAGTTAAGCTCGAATACTAGTAGCACTAACAAATATTTTTTCCTTGCAAGGGAGATATGGATGTAGATAATTTTACTAGCAAATTTTTTTTTTCAATTTTTTTATATAACCTCCTAAGTTGGTTTAGTTTTAAAATGAAACTTTCAATGCATTTGTTTCACTTAGGTACAACATCCAAACAGAGCCCAAACCATTCATAAAGAGAGATTGAGCTTTATTCTCTCTAATCCTTGGCAAAAGATTTCTGTCCGGTAACAAACTCGTTGGTCCATGATCTGCTCTTTTTCTCCCGAATTGAAGAATAGTGGGAATCAATGGCGGTATCAGGAGGTAAACTTAAGTATATGTTCCAGAATCATATAATAATAAGAGCTGACAAATACTGTTTTAAAATTATTGTAATAATAATAGCCATTTCACTTTATACTACGAAACAAATAAATGGCTACCACATTCAATTTTGTACGGATTTTCGATGCTATTTGTCATGATGTGAGGATGAGATCTTAGTGAACTGCTATTGGTAGCCTTCTTCTCAAATAAATTGATGCTGAGTCAACTTTACTACTCTTTGATTTAGCATGGGGGCCATGGGGGCACATGCCCCCACTGTAATTTTTTTTAAAAATTTACAATTTTCAATTTTTTTTAAAAAAAACTATAAATGTTCCCCCCAATTATTTCTTTTTCAAAACATGCCCCCACTAACTCTAAGATAAGGTCACACAAATCCCTCTTATCTTTTACCGTTTTACTTTCATCTATCTTTACTCTCCTCTACTTACTGTTCAGTTTCTCTCTCTCTCTCTCTCTCTCTCTCTCTCTCTCTCTCTATATATATATATATATATATTTACTCTTTCCCCGCAAAGCAAAGCAAATCAAGTCTCTTTATCTCTATCATTAGAAAATCGTAGACCCACGCTTGATACTACTCCATCTTCCTTACTCAATCTTCATACCATAGTTATCGAAACCAGATCGAATCGGGAATCAGGATTTAAATCGGTTTGGTTCGATTAATATACCGTTTTTGTTAAAAAAATCGAAAAAAATCAGTTAAACCATTTTTTGTCTTTTTATTACCTAAAACTTTTTTTTCCTCACAAAATTTCTTATCTTTGATGATTAAATGATAAAATTTGGTATAAAATAAGATATTATTGCATTTATGTTTCTTGTATATACAAATATATAAAACTTATACATTAAGATAATTTTAATGATTATGCTTATATTTTATTATTTATCATTACATAATAAAAAAATATTTTTTTTCTTGTTGTTTTCTTAATATTTAATGTATTTATGTATATTTTTAATATATTAATTATAAATCGGTTGAACCGGTTGAGCCAGTAAACCGTGAACTGGTCCCTTCACTGATTTATTGTCCAATTCGATTCTGATAACTATGCTCCAAACCCTAACCTTTCAAAGGCCATCGCAAAATCTTTAGTCTTTATCATATTCTTCATATTTTTGAACCTTAACTCCAAATACTTCTTATCATAATCATATATATGCAAGGCTTAAAAAAGATGGGTTTTTTTTTATTAGATAAATGAAATAAATAGCACCTGATGCTGCACTTTTTGGCTCTCGAGAGGGCCGCTTCGAACTCTATAATCCACTACCTGAGGAACACTCAAAAGACGATCAGAGGACCACTGGATTGGCTCCGGCAGTAGCCGCTCCGATGCTTAAGTCAATAAAACTGAATTGAAAGACTGTAATGTAAGCCAAAGAATGAGCATAAAAATAATAGCGTATCTTAGGGTTTAATTTATAGGCAGCGGCTTCCCTAAGTTGATTAGGATTTGGAGCCATGAATATAGGGATTTGATCATCGGAGATAGAAGTTACCTTGTTGAATTCCGTACGTTAAGGATATTTGAGAATGTCAGTTTCCTTATTGAAGACTGCTTCCTTATACTCTGCTCGTCAGGGTGTCAAGGCGGTGGTGAGCTTTGAACTATGTAGCATGCTTTGGAGGTAGGCGCACAGCCTGATAATTCTGGAGGGTAGGGGTGTAAGCCTGTTCGGAATAATTAGTTTATTCTGCATGGCCAAGCTATGGCTGGCCTGCAGGTACATGTGTCACTTGGAGATTGGTTGGTCACTTTGTGGTATATCAGCTACTCCCCCCCTAAGCCTTAGTTCGAGATAAAAGCGTAACTAAGGCTGTAATTTTAAGAGAGGCCACGTGTTTTGTCCTTCCCAATTCCAAGACGACTGTTGTCACGTCATTTAATGATCTGCTTCGTCGTTTGGGCTTTCGAAGCCACCCCAATCGTCGCGACAGTTTGACTGGGCGGTATTTGGGGTTCTTAGTTGTCTATTTATGTGGGAAGATGGTAGGCTTTGCGCCTATTCCCCATCCTTTTTCTCTTAAGATACCGCCTTGCCAACGGAATTCTCATAGACGCCGCCGCCGTCCGAAGCTTCCCCTTCGATGTTCTGTTCAGGGCTTTGTTGCCATCAATGGTTCGGAGACGATTAATGATTTTCAATCTAAGCTAGGAATTGCGGCTGGAAACAGTCCAGTATTTTGCCTTTGTTATCGGGGCCAGGTTGACGGAGGTGGTGGACCTCTTGTCCACCTTTGCATCCAGCGACGACTTCCCTGTCGGGTAGTAGACTCCCTTGATTCCACCGAGGCCTGGGTTGTTGATGATGAAGATGATGGTGGAGTGCCCCCTCTCATTCTGTTCTTGGCAGAAACCCTTGCTCAGGCTGGCCAAGGCGCCACGGAGAATAAAGGCAGAGAGTGAAGGTGTCTTGAGACTCAGAGTCGTCCTTTTGTCGTGGTGCCTGGGCAAGTGGTGACGTAGATTGGGGTTCAGGGTTCCTTCCTTTCAAATGAGAGTCGGTGGCGGCGGTAATAGTGTCTTGGGACCCTGGACCCTTGCCTCAGATTTTAGAGGAGTTAGAGGAAGAAAGCCATAATGGCATAAAACTGAAATATGACTTGTCCGAAGTTATTATAGCTTTTAGAGTTGTACTTTGTATCTCTATTGATCTACTTGTTCTGATGTGACTTTTTCATGGATTATCAATAAAACTGAGTTCCTTTCCTTCCATTCTGGTCTCTTTTCAATAAACTGTGTTCTTTCCGAGCTAGAGCATTTTTTCTAAATACTGCTGCCGACTGCCCTCTGCCAATGGTTTTATTTGCATAAACAGATTTTCATAACACCTGTGTCTGAACGGAAATACTTTGTGACTTCTGCGGGCTAAATTGTCTTGGCAATGCATTAAGTTACTGCTGCACGGTAGCACATGAGTTTGTCATTGACAAAGCTCAAGTTATTCATGCACTACTCAGATTAGCTTTGTAGAGTAGTCTTTCGAGTAAAGTAACTTGCAACAATTTGAGTAAATGTAGTAACAACTATGCTCGCTGAGCCAAGAAACTTGTGTGAATAATTGGATTGAGAATATCCGGAAGCAATTTGAGCAAACCAGAATCTTTGTTTTGGACAAGACCTGAAGGTCTGTATATTTGATGGACCAGACTATGAGATTTGTACATTTGATGGACCAGACCAGGAGGTCTGTACATTTGATGGACCAGACCAGGAGGTCTGTACATTTGTTGGACCAGACCATGAGGTCTGTACATTTGATGGACCAGACTAAGAGGTCTGTATATTTGTTGGACTAGACCATGAGGTCTGTACATTTGATGAACCAGACCAGAAGGTCTGTACATTTTTTGGACCAGACCATAAGGTCTGTACATTTGGTGGACCAGACGTAAAGTCTGTACATTTTGCTGGACCAGACGTGAAGTCTGTACATTTTGCTGGACCAGACACAAGGTCTATACATTTGGCGGACCAGACGTAAAGTCTGTACATTTTGTTGGACCAGACACAAGGTCTGTACATTTGGAGGACCAGACGTAAAGTCTGTATATTTTGTTGGACCAGACACAAGGTCTGTACATTTGGTGGACCAGACGTAAAGTCTGTACATTTTGTTGGACCAGACACAAGGTCTGTACATTTAGCAGACCAGACGTAAAGTCTATACATTTTGTTGGACTAGACACAAGGTCTGTACATTATAAGAGAACACTTTTTGGGAAAATACTTAAGAAGGAAAATTTTTTTTATTAATAATACTTCCGTAAGTGTTTTGTATTCCAAGGCCTGGGAACAGGTTTCCCATCCATGCTTTCCAACCAGTAAGTGGTAAGTCTAACAACCCTTGTTACTTTGTAGGGACCCTCCTAGTTGGGTGATAACTTTCCTATAATGGGATCCTTCGTGTTAGGGAATACCTTTCTTAAGACAAGGTCTCAAATTCGGAAGTTGATGGGCTTTAGTCCCAATTTGGAATGGTCGGCCATTTTGTGCTGATATGCTTCCATTCTGATCCCGGCCTAATCCCTCATTTCCTCAAGTAAGTCCAAATTCTCTACAAGCTGCTGATCATTGGATTCTTGATTGAAAGCTTCAGTCCTCAAAGTAGGCATACCGATCTCAACAGGAATCACTGCCTCTGTGCCGTAAGCAAATGAGAAAGGAGTCTCAGAGGTCGGCGTTCTTCTAGTTGTTCTGTAGGCCCAGAGTACACTAGGGAGTTCTTCAACCCATCTTCCATTGGCTTCTTCCAACCTCTTTTTAAGGGCATCAAAGATTGTTCGGTTGGTGACTTCTGCTTGTCCATTAGCTTGGGGATGGCCAGGGGAGGAGAAATGTTGATTGATACCCAAGTCTTGGCAGAATTTCTTGAAAACTTTGCCAGCAAATTGTGTGCCGTTGTTTGAGATGATTACTCGCGGTATGCCGAACCTGGAGACAATGTTTCTCCACGTAAAATTTTTGACTTCCTTTTCCGTGATATGTGTTAGGGGCTCTGCTTCTGCCCATTTGGAGAAGTAGTCAATGGCCACTAGTAGATATTTCTTGTTTGGAGTAGCTTTAGGCAATGGACCTATGATGTCCATCCCCCACTGAGCGAAGGGTCATGGGCTGATGATAGGAATGAGCTCAGGGTGGGGTTGGTGTTGATAGGAAGCAAACCGTTGGCATTTGTTGCACTTTCAGACGTATTCCTTGGCTTGCCTCAGCATGCTAGGCTAGTAGTAGCCTTGTGTCAGAGCTCGGTGGGCTATGGTCCTGCCCTCATTATGGTTCCCACAAATTTCTTCATGTATCTCTGCTAAGACGTACTGAGACTCTTCCGGAGTTAAACATCGTAGCAGGGGTTGAGAATATGACTTTCTGTATAGCTTACCATTCAGGATCAGGTACGGAGCCACCTTGATCCGGACTCTTTTGGCCTTGTTTCTGTCTTCTAAGAGGAGCCTTCCTTCCAAGAACTGGAAGATAGGGGTCATCCAGTTTTGAGGTTGTTCGGTAATCTGGGCAACTCGGGCCTCCTCTATGCTCGGGTTCGGTTGATGGGAGATTTTAATCATAGAGTCCTTTTCTGACTTCAAGTGGGATGTCATGCTTGCCAGAGCATCAGCTCTGTAGTTTTGGCCTCTTTCTATTTTTTGGATGGAAAATGTTTGGAAGGAGCGCTTTAGTAAGTTTACTAGTTCTGAATACCGAAGCATCCAGTCATCTTTAACGGCAAACTCTCCCAGAATTTGGCTTACCACCAATTGGGAATCAGAGAAGACTTCGAGGTTCTGAGCCTCGCATTCCAAAGCTAGCTTTATTCCCAGGACAAGGGCTTCGTATTCTGCTTCATTATTGGAGGCTCTGAACCCTAGGCTAACTGCCTTTTCTGCTACGAACCCATCAGGAGATTGTAATACCAGGCCTACACCTGAACCGTGGTCAGTGGAAGACCCATCAGTATAGAGCTACCATGTTCCCGAGTTTTCAAAGAGCTGGGCCTTGTCTTGTAGTGCTGGGGTGAATTCGGCAACAAAATCGGCCAAGGCTTGGCCTTTGATAGATATTCGTGGAACGTAGGATATGTCGAATTCCCCTAGTTCTACTGACCACTTGGCCAGTTGCCCTGATTCTTCAGGCTTTCTTAGTACCGACTTCAGGGGATAAGCAGTGGGGATCTCGATATGATGGGCTTGAAAGTAGGGCCTGAGCTTCCGTGCTGAGATTATTAGTGTAAGAGCTAGCTTTTCAATTTCAGGATACCTCTTTTCTGTGTCAACAATGCTCTGCTGACATACAATATAGGTTTCTACACTCCCCTGTGCTGTCTAACCAGTACTGAACTGACAGCGTTTTCAGAGACTGTAAGGTAGAGAAGCAATTTCTCTCCATGGACTGGCTTTGTTAAGAGTTCGGGCAAGGCTAGATATCCCTTTAGCTCTTGGAAGGCCTTTTCACACTCATTTGTCCATTGTAGGGCTTTATTTCCCTTTAAGGCTTTGAAGAATGGTAGGCAGCGGTCAGTGGATTTGGAAATAAACCTGCTCAGAGCTGCAATTATGCCATTCAGAGCCTGAATGTCTTTCTTGGTTTCTGGCGACTCCAGCTCAATCAGAGCCCTGATCTGAGTGGGGTCTGCTTCAATACCCCTTTGTAAAACGATATACCTTAGGAATTTTCCCTTTGTCGCTCCAAACGTACACTTTGCGGGATTCAGTTTCATCTTATGTTACTTCAGGATGTCAAACATTTGAGCTAAGTGCTAGAGGTGGTTGCCCTTTTGTAAGCTTTTGACCAGCATGTCGTCAATGTAGACTTCCATGGTATTGCCGATCAGGGGGCTGAACATCTTGTTGACCAGACGTTGATACGTGGCCCTATCATTCTTTAGACTGAATGACATCACTCTGTAGCAATAAAGACCTCGTTCGGTTATGAACGCTGTTTTCTCTTGATTTGGAGGGTACATCTGGATTTGGTTATATCCTGAATAGGCATCCATGAAGCTCATGAGTTCGTGCCCTGCAGTAGCATCGACTAGTTGATCTATTCTTGGCAGCGGGAAGCTATCCTTGGGATAGGCTTTGTTGAGGTTTGTGTAGTCGACGCAAACTCTCCATTTGCCATTTTTCTTTTTGACTAGAACGGTATTGGCTAACCAGTCAGGGTAGAATACCTATCGTATCATCTTAGCCTCAAGCAGCCTTTGAACCTCCTCATTGATGACCTGATGCCGTTCTGGAGCGAGTGACCTCCTTTTCTGTCTCAAAGGTGGGTGGTCTGGATCTACCATCAGTTTATGGGTAATGAGGCTTGGGTCTATTCCCTCCATATCCTTTGTTTCCCAGGCAAACACGGAGAGGTTGTTTTTCAGAAATTCTATCATCTCACTTTGCTCGGCAGAAGTTAGGTCTGGACCTATCTGTAGATAGTGCCCTTGTGATTCTGAGCTTACCAGCACTCTAATGGGATTACCAAGGGGCCTGGCCCTGTTGTCCCTTCCTCAAAGGCTTAGTGGCTCGTCAATTCTGGAAGGGCAGTCTTCTATCTCGTGGTGGTGGGTGAGGACTGGTGCCACACACTCACGAGCGTGCAGTAATTGCTATTTGGGAGCCTTCTCTTTGAGAGCAAGAGCGTGACACTTTCTAGAAGTCGGTTGACACCCTCTGATAGAATAGACAACCTGATTGTGGACGTACTTTAGGCACTGGTGAAGGGTTGAAGTGACTGCTTCCATCTGATGCAACCATGGTCTCCCAATTATGACATTGTAAGGGGATTTGGCGTTTAAAACCATGTACTCTGTCATAGTGGTCTTTTGTCCATCTCCCTCTCCTACTATAGTGTGGAGGTTGATCCTTCCTAGTGGAGTGTTGAGATTCCCATCAAATCCTGCCATGATCACGGCTGTGGGTTTGACGTCACTAGGATTAAGCTTCATCAATTTAAGGGGCTCGTAGAATAAAACGTTTACAGAGCTCCCAGTGACCACTAGGACTCTTTGGATCTTGAAGTTGGCGATTTTAAGAGAGATGACGAGGGCATCACTGTGAGGAAAATGTACCCCAGCAAGATCTTGCTCCGTGAACTGGATTTTAGGCACTGGTTTCAGCCTTTTCTCGATATGAGAGATCGGTAGGATGGTAGGAGTAGTTCTGGCCTCCCGAACATAGCGTTTCCTTGCTCTGTTAGAGGTCCCCATTGTCAGGGTGTCTGCATGAAGGACAAAGATAACCTCATTATTCTGTCGTTGAGGTTCGTTCCGTCCTTGTTCCTGTCTCTGTTCAGGCCTTTGGTCGGGTCTCCCCTGTTGGGGCCTTTCATTGCGGGGGTTCTGCCCTCCGTCTTGTCTGATGAATTCCTACAAACGACTCCTCCTTATGAGATGCTCAATTTCATGTCTGAGGGCCTGGCATGTATTAGTTGTGTGCCCACGATCTTTGTGGAAGTCACAGTACTTGGTCTGATCTCGAAGGTTTGGATCCCCTCTTAGTGGTTTCGGCCACCTCAGATTCTTCCGAGATCGGACCTGCCGAAGTATTTAATTCAGAGAGGTGTTCAACGAAGTGAAGCTGGTGAATCCCCTAAGGGTAGCGTTGAGTGGGGTTCTGGGCACCCCTCTCTTTTCTAGGCTTCTGTCCCTTTTCCTGGCCATATTCGGTTCCCTCTTTTGATCATCTTTTTTCTGGCTGTCCCTCTTCATGTCATCCCTCTAAGCCTGCTCTTTAGACTTTTGGGAGGTGTTTTTTGCTTCCTCCAAATTTATGCATTTCCTGGCTCTATCCATAAGGGCTGCCATGTTAGAACAAGGGCTCTTCATTAAGGAATCCTTGAAACCTCCCTAGGCAAGGCCAGAGGTCAAAGCAGCCACCAGGAAGCCAGAGCTACAATCTGTAATCTCAGTGAGTTCGGTATTGAAACGTGCAATATACTCTCTGAGGGACTCTTCCTTGGCTTGCTTTATATTCAACAAAAACTCTGAACCCCTCCTCAGCCTTCTACTGGTCATGAAACTGTCAAGGAATCGCCTTCCGAGCTCATAGAAACTAGTAACTGAGTTCGGTGGAAGGTGGTGAAACCACTTTAGAGCTGTGCCAGTGAGGCTGGTTATGAAGGTACGACACATAAAGGCGTCTGAAGGCCCATGTAAGGCCATAGTGTGCTGATAGTGGGAAAGGTGGTCTCCAGGGTCCCCAGTCCCGTCATATGGAGTGAATTTCGGGACTATGAACTTTTTGGGCCTTTCTTCTGTCATTATGGTAGGGGTGAACGGTGTGGCTAACCTTCTGAGCAGCCTTGCTAGTTCGTCCTACTCTGGAGGGACTTGGACTCCCCTCATAGCAATGGTGCGGTCCATAGAGTCCGCAACTTCTTCAACTCCTGGTGGAGCCCTAGGTAGGATCGATTGCTGCCGGTCAAGCCTTGCAGCTTCAGGGCCTGTGTGGACTGGATAATCCCGACCCATGGCCAGGGGGTTATGATCCTCCTGAACTGGAGGTGCAAGAGCTACTTAAGGTTGAGGCTCTTGTGGTACTGGATTCACTCCCGAAGCCCCAAGGGTTGGAGCCCTAGTAGTGCTTCGATAATGAACTTCTGGAATGAAGGCTGGTATCCCTCTACCTACGGCCACCGATGGCTAGGGATCTCCATGAATGTGAGCAATAGCGGGAGGTTACGCCTCCTGTGTAGTTGTGTTGACAGGCGGATTCTGAGGGTTAGTTCCATGATTCTGAGTGAGTATTGCCAAAGTTCTAGACATGGCTAGAAGTTGCTCTTGTATCAACTAATTCTGTCGCTTGACCTGGTCAAGCTCTTGTCGTACAGGATCGGTGGTTCGTTCTTTTCCCCGTCCGGTTGGAGGCCAGGGTCGAGGGTCTTGAGGATTTTGAGCGTTCTTCCTCGGGTGGAGATTGGGTGCCATAATTCTTTAGTGAAAAGGAGAATGAGTTTTTGCGTAGGTAGCACTTTGGTGATTGTCATTTCCCACAGACGGCGCCAAACTGATGCTGCACTTTTTGGCTCTCGAGAGGGCCGCTTCGGACTCTACAATCCGCTACCTGAGGAACACTAAATAGACGATCAGAGGACCACCGGATTGGCTCCGGCGGTAGCCGCTCTGATGCTTAAGTCAATAAAACTGAATTGAAAGACTGTAATGTAAGCCAAAGAATGAGCATAAAAATAATAGCGTACCTTAGGGTTTAATTTATAGGCAGCGGCTTCCCTAAGTTGATTAGGATTCGGAGCCATGAATATAGGGATTTGATCATCGGAGATAGCAGTTACCTTGTTGAATTCTGTACTTGAAGGATATCTGAGAATGTCAGTTTCCTTGTTGAAGACTGCTTCCTTATACTCTGCTCGTTAGGGTGTCAAGGCGATGGTGAGCTCTGAACTATATAGCATGCTCTAGAGGTAGTGCACAGACCTGATAGCTCTGGAGGGTAGGGGTGTAAGCCTGTTCGGAATAATTAGTTTATTCTGCACGGCCAAGCTATGACTGGCCTGCAGGTACACGTGTCACTTAGAGATTGGTTGATCACTTTGTGGTATATCAGCCCCCAATGATCATCAACTCCTTTTTCATTTCACAGTTTAGTTCATTCTGAACAGATTTAGTTTTGAGGTATAATGAACTACTTTTCTCTATGTGTCAATGTATTTATTTATTATAAATGACATTGTTCTCAATTTTAGATTGTTATTATACTAATACGGCTAGTTGTCTAGTGAGTAAGGTAGATTTATTGTACAGTTTAAATAATTTTCAACAATATACATTTATGATAAAGAGTTGTATATCAATACCTTGCTTTGGTTAGAATTGCATTAAATTTTAATTCCAAATTTTTAATGGATTTCCTTCATTAATTTAATTTTAGAAGAGCACTATCAATTTTTGAGAAATTGATTATACAAAGAAGATTAGATGGAGAAAATCTTAGAAAGAGCACAGGCAACAATGGTCGCGACTGAAAGGTTTTACCATTGACAGCAGTTTTAATGATGGATTACGAGGAACGAATCTCGAATTATGGTGAAGTTAAGACTTTGTTTCTAGTGGAATTAATGAAAAATTAATTAATAATAACATTTTTATTTTATAAAAATAAATTTTATTGCAAAATAATGAATTATTAATTAATGTTACATGTGTAAATTAAAAATACAAAACTGCATATAAATACCAAAGTCATTTTTTTGGTAATTAATATCAAAGTACATTTAGCAAAAGAGGTGGTTTGACTACTCATATTGGTTAAAATAAAATATATACAACAAAAATAAATTGTTAAAACGCAATACATTTATGTTATATATATATATATATATATATATATATATATAAAAGTTTGCACTTATATTGTATAATAAATTAGAATAAATTTTCAACTAAGTATCAGTTTTTTATTAAAAAAAATATTCTAGTGTTAACTCATGACAACAAAAACTATAATCACGACAAACTTAACAAACAAAAACACAAATTGCAGGAATGATTCAAATAAAGAACCAAAGAATTGATTTGATGAATACATTACTTATATATAGAGTAAATATAAATTTAAATACATTGATTACAACTTATGAAATTGGATCTATTTTTTTCTCTTACTTAACTTTATCTTAGTCCTTTATTTGCCCATAAAAGACCGGAAGACGTAAATCTCACACATTTTTCAAAAAAGAAAATTAAGAATGCTACGAAAATTGCATGTAAACTCAATGTAAATTAAAAATTAAAATTAAACAATTGATATAAAAAAAATTAAAATTAAAAATTTTATTTGTAATTGATAGACATTTTTTAATTTTAATTTCTTGTCATGCAAAACTTTTTCATCATTTTCTAATATTACAAGTTTTTTTTTTTTGGGGGGGGGGGGTGGGGACTTGACAGTGAGTTCATTAGGCTTGTTTACCTAGCTTAAGATTTATGAAAAGTGAAGGAAAGAAAAATTTTCAATTTTAATGTGAAGCATCATAAGTCTTTTGACAAGGAATAAAATGTACCATCTTAGAGAACCAGTCAAAAACTATAAAAATAGAATCTATCCCTCGTTGGATGCGAGGTAGTCCCAACACCAAGTATATAGACAGGTCTTCACAAATAGAATTAGGAACTGGTAAAGTAGTATTAAAATTAGTATTTTCTGATTGATTTTTAGATACTTGACGAGTATAGCACTTTTGAACAAACTTACTAAAGTCCCTCTTGACTTGTGACAAAAAACAATGCTCTTTCACACTTGTCACTGTCTTATCTCTACATATGTATCCACTCAACTCATTGCTATGTAGAGCACATATAAGCTTTTTTTGTAGTGATGTCTAAGGAATGCACAAGCGGTTGTCCTTAAATAAGTATCCCTTGTACATAGAAAAGTTTGTAACAACAAACTAAAGTTAAAAATAAGCCTAGTAGTTAATTTTTATTTATTTATTTTTTCTTATAAGGACTTCCATATATTTCTTATTAGAAAAATGATTAGCCTACTTAAAGAGCAACTCCAACAAATGATCCATCGAAGGGGCCACCCCTTGATTACCATTTTGGCTTTGTTAGGATGTATGCTCTTACATTCAAGACATTTTGTTATTATTTAATAAATTTGATTTATTATTATTAAATTTCATATTATCATACATGTGGATATTATTTTATACCATGAGATGGTTAGTCCTTGAATTGTTATTGGAAATAGTTCATGTACATAAATGAGATTTATGTACAAGAGATATGAACTTATGATCAAACAATTTTAGAATTGTTCGCAATCATTGATGAGACTGTGCATCTTGTCTGTAAAACTGTAATACACTTGACCTCTATATGATATGGTAGTTTATCTCAATTACTAGAGTAGTGGGCTCTAGGTTATTGTATTGGTGTATTTAAAATACACTGAACTAGATCACTATAAAATACATGTCATATAAAGCTATCATTTTTTATTAGATTCTTATATTCACTATTCGCAGTAACCTCGTAATCCTGAGAAAATAGTGAACTCAAGTTCTTAATGATTGTGAGTTTGAGTTACCAATGAGTGAGGTCTCTTAAATCAACGCCTCGGTATCTTGAGAAATTATTGTTTAGATTATGAGAACATATATTCTCAAGATGGAATCTACACTTTCTAAATTAGAGAGAAGGATATCACTAATGTTTTAATTCAATTGATTAATCACTGAAATCCGAATCCCGTATTTTCAATAAATAGTTCATTGAGATGTTGACCATTTTATAGTGATTAAGAATTGGTGAATTAAGTTGTGAAAATAATTAGGATTGGTTTGATGGTATATAAGCCCAAATCTAAATTATTAATATTCAAGTAGAGGGGCACACTGTATATGTTTAGTAATTATGAGTTTTTCTCTATTTCACCAAGTTAGAGTGCAATTCTAATTATTTAGTGAAATTAATTAGAATTAATTAATTAAGATTTAATTAAAAGTTAATTGACTAATTGGAGCTAATTTGGTGGGACCCTAGATCCTTCCTTTTGTCCTAATTTTGCAAACTCCAAAATTTAAAGGGTATAGTCAAACACACAAGCTAATATATTATTTTCATGCGTAAGAATAAAAGAGGAGTACACTCTCCTCACTAGTGTATGGCTTGCATAGAGAGAAAAGATGAGAAGAGCTAGAGGAGTAAAAGAAGAAATATTGCATCAATATCTTCAAGAAAGCTTATTTAGTAATTAAGATTATCAAGAACACAGAAGATTGCATCAATATATTCAAGAAGTCTTCTTCAACAATCAAGATTATTAAGAATATGGTAATTCTAATCCCCTTTTCAAGATTATATGATTGTGTGTAAAGAAAAAGATCCAAATAGCTTTTTAAAATCATTTCCGTTATGCTTACAAATCCAACAAACTCCCCAATTTTAAATTTTTGTACTTCAATGGGAGATCTATAATAACCAAAATGGCTCTAGAAGATGTGAGGATCTATATATGACCACTATGCGAAGAGAAAGAGGGGAGCCAAATTTTAGTGAAAAGAAAACTGATTGGTTGTTTTCTTTTCAAGTTGTTTATATTTTTAAAGTCAAAATATATTAAAATATAAAAACGAAAACTTAATTCCGTTATTATCGTTGAAGTGCATGTATGATGGTGTAAGCCATTAGAGTAGCCAAAACTAGGAGAAAAAAAAAAAAGTGATCAACTCAGAATAAAAGCTGGAGTTTCATTAAATCATACTGGAATTTTGTAGTGAATCAACTGATATGGTGTCTACAATCATTGGACGTCAAACTCGTTCGTATTAATAAATTTGGGACTACATTTTTCATATGAAGTCATATAGTAATCTTGTCTTTTGCTTGGACTTATGTACTCTATCTAGTGCACATGTAGAACCAACTACATGCACTTAGAGTTCTGTAGTTAATAAAGGTTCTGTTTGGTTCACATATTTAGTGATGGAAAATGGAATGGAAAACTTGCAATTTCCCTCACATTTTTTCTTCATCTTAAATAAAATTGCAAACTAATCTTTTTTTCTAGAAATAATAAAAAATTAGAAGAAAAAGATGAAGCAACATGTAAAACAATACAAATTTAATTTGCTTTTCCTTATATTTTGATTATATTCCTTATTTTCCAAGGCAACCAAAAAAAAAAAAACAAGGTGTCTCTAAACTACCTAGCAATATTTTATTAAACTATTTTCTTTAAAAAACCAGTACATTTATGAAAGAACCAAAAATACTTGCTAGTTGATTTAGTCATATATTTATATAAAATATATTGCCTTTTTTGGAAATATTTGTGTTGTTTTGAGTATTTTTTTGGAAATATATTGCCTTTAATTTAACTGGACAACTTCCACAATCATAAAAGTAGTTCTGGAACAATTATATCCAGATATGGAAGTCTTTGGGGATAAAAGGATGAAAAGTTGTCTGGGGATAAAAGGATGAAAGTAGTATGAGAACAAATAGAGTGGTGTTTTATGGTTCATGTATGTTTGCCTACATTTTTGCCCGAATAAAATATAGTCATTGATTATTATCACATAAACTGATTTTTAAAAAATCATCTCATCAATCAACGATTCTCACATTAGCCACATTATTCGGACACATCTTTTGGGCGAAGATGCATGGGCCATAAGAAACCTCCATATATGGAAGTCCTTTTTTTATCAGCTCCAGAGATGGAAGTCTTTGGGTGTGGGGGGGGAGATAAAAGGATGAAAAGTAGTATGAGAACAAATATGGGGCCCCTCTTAAAGACAAAGGAAACCTTCAGATATGGAAGTCTTTTTAATGAACTCCAGATGTAGAGGTCTTGGGGGATAAAAGGTTAAGAGTACTATCAAAACAAGTATGGGGGGGGGGGGGGGGCACTGTTAAAAGACAAAGTAAACCGGTAGATATTATGTAAAGCCAAGCAAAGGAATAGTTAATGGGTGAAGTGGACCATGGCCTTGCCTATTGCCCCAGATCTTAAAATTATATACAGGGAGAAAAACTATTTCTTGGTCTAAGATCGAGTATTGCATTCGACCAATGATAGTAGAGCTAGACCATTAATACAAGAAACAAAAATATAAAAATAAAAATTTAAAGGGATCTTTATTAAAAAAAAAAAATTTGAGAGGGAAATTTACACATTTAAAATTTTTTTTTTAAAATAAAAATTAGGAAAAAAAATTAAATTTTAAAATTTGGGGGGGCATGGCCTCCCTAACTCCTCTAATATCCACCTCTGCTAATAAACATTTGATACATTAACAGATGATTCACAAATTATGTTTATGTGTCAAATAATCATTGTCTTGGTGCAACGCGAGAAAAATTAATCGATGTTCGTATAGAAGATACTAGGGAACACTTTAAGTACAATTTACTTCTTAGAAAATGATAGTTTCTTGGACTTAGTGCACATAGGAGAAATTGTTTTTCTAGTGCACGTAGAAGAAATTTTTTTCCAACGCAAGAAAGAGAATTTATTGATCAACAGGAAAAATTACAACAATCAGAAAAACATTCTGAATATCCCATTGAAAAAACAAAATCTCCCAATATCAACCCAACCAAGTAGGTGGTCAAACAACACAATCAAATTCCAAGAATGAACCTAACCAAGTAGGTGGGTCTTTAAACCAAACTTCCATATCTTCAATGATAGATCCTTGTCTTGCCAATTCACGAGCAACTGTACCATATTGGCAGACCGCTTAGCAAAAGAGACTTGCCAGACTTCAACTTCATGTCTTAATTGTAAGACATCACAAAGAACCACATCAAGTTCAGGAGGATAAGACATAAAATTCTCTAACAACAAAGTCTCCCCAACCTTCTTCTTCTTCCCTGGCACCCATCCGATGACCAGGGACTTCTTCAAGCTCGTGGTATGATCCTTTACCAAACCAGTCTCCATCAAGTTCTTTGAGGTGAGGATGACCTCGTGAGAATGATTGTTGGTCTGGAGAAGCTTCTTGTACTTCTTTACACACAAATATCTTTTCCACGTCTTCTTATCTGCACAAATATATAGAATAAGGAGCAAGTTAGATTCAAATACACAGAAGTAAGAAATTAGAGGGGAATCATGGAAAATAAAATAAAGGGCTTACCCTTAATACCAATCTTGCGTGGAAAGGTTGAAACTTGGTTCTTAAAGTCCTCGAACTCCCAGCCTCCCTTTACATAGAAGTACCACTTCTCCCAGGTCTTATTGGAAATGGGTATAGAGGAGAAAGATATGAACCCCTTGTCAAAAGACATGTACAACATGCCCTCTATCCTTAGGTATTTCATATCCAAATTACTCCTAATCAATGGGAGGTCTACCTCAACGTTGTTCAAATGGCCCAAAACTATGAAGCCAAGTAATTACCTCCAACTATTTATGTTCAAATCAGTTGCACAGATCTTAAACCAACTAAAAAACTCTTTGATAAAATGGTGGAAGGGAAATTGAACCCCTTATCTCGAACCACTCAAGGTAAGCACATATCTCACCTTGTTGACACTAGAAGGGCAGTCTATGGCTTCTGGTATCCTACAGGGCATGTTTGCTAGAAAGTCGAAAGTAGTCCTCAAAGTATCTATCATGCTCTGAATCATGATGCTTTCATCCTGTAATATCCCGACCTAGGATATGGCACTTATACCGAGGTAGACCCGAGATATGGCACTTATACCGAGGTAGAGCTGGGATACGACATGTAAACTGAGATAAGTTGATTGAATAGTGTAACCTGAGCTGTTTAAGCTCCATGTCACAATAATTACGAAATTTGTATTGATTTTGAGATATGAATGTTTTGCTTAGTATGGCCAGTGCCGGGATGTACCCAAGTACCTCCCGACACAGTATCGTAATGCGTGCCTACACGAAAATTCCATGCATGTCTATATTTCATGAACATGTAGTGTACCTAAAATAAGTGTATGTGCGCGTCATTATAAATACATTTACATGCACATGTATTTATATATATATATATATATATATATATATATATGCACTGGTATAAAGGGATGTTGTATATAGGTATGTGTATAAATACAAGTATAATAATGTATAACATATATAAAAAAAAAAATATATATATATATATACATTAAAAAGTATATATATATATATATATATATATTCATGCAACACAAGAAAAGGGAAAGGTGGCAGTGTGTGCGTCACTGGGTGTGTGAGTGCATGTCACTATGTGTGTGTGTGTGTGTGTATGCTTGAGTGTATGGGAAACAACACCAAGGCAGCCGACCTTGGTGCAAGTGAGGGCTGCCATATATTGTATACATGTATGGTGTGAGATTGAATCAAGGGTGGAGGATGAAGGGGCGGTGGAGTGTAATCAAAGATAACTGCAAGTAGAGAGAGAGAGAGAGAGAGAGAAAGAGAGAGAGTAGAGAGAGAATCAAGGGCGGTGGCTGCTATATATATATATACATACGTATGCTTTGAGAAAAATGAAAAGAAAACAAAGGGGATAAAAACTAGGGGCAAATTGAAGTGTTGGAAACAGAAGTGGAGGATACGGCAGCAAGAACAAATAGGAAAAAAAGGTAAGTCAATTGAAATTCTATTTTTAACTTTTAAAGCCTGAAAACTTGATTTAATGCTAGGGACTTATAGGGTATGAAAATTGGAACTTAATGCAAAAAGAATCACTTAAAATGGTTGAGAAATCAGTAAGAAAAGAGAAGTTGCAGGTCCTAAGAATAAATCGGGTTTCATGGAAAACTTAGTTTGAGCTTGGAAACAAGTAAGAAACACCATAAGGAGATCAACGCAACAAAAACAATGCAAAATGGTCAAGAAACGACTGTTTAAAAACAGATTATCCATCACCGGTGCAACGCCGAAAAACTGGAAATGGGTGTGAGAAATCGATGATATTTGAGAGCCAAAATCAGTCTTAAAATGTTTCCTTAAATCCTAGAAATCATTTGGTATAAAAATCAGAAAGAATGGACGTGAAATTATCGAAATCCATGGCTAGGGTTCACTGTGGTCGGAAAAACAGTTGGGGAAGATGACCGGATTATCGGGAGGTATATCGGGTTAAGATGAAACCGGGTTTGGGTCGGATCGGGTCGGGACCCGACCGGAGATAAAAACGGGCACGACTATACTGTGTCGTTTTATATTTGGGTTTTGAAAGAGAATTCAGGTGTGTTTGGTAACAGGGATACAAAATTGAAATTGGGTTTTGAGTTTAGCCAAACCTGGGATAGGGTAGGAACTGGGATATTTTAATCCGGTTCTTTGAATTAAACTAAACTTTTGGTTCAGTGATATAACAGACCGGTTTAGGGTTTTGACTGATAAAACCCATTGACATTTCCTAAAACTTAGAAGTTTTAGGAAATGTCACTGTGGCCCAAATAGAAAAATTAATAAAATATTAAGTTTTATAGTAATACCCCTAATTCAAATATAGGTCAAACGAAGTCCAAACGAGGCAAATGAATAGTCAATTTTTATTATTTCGACCATTCTGGACTCAACCGTGGAGTCCAATTTGTGAAAAGAGGTCTCAAAAAATGAGAAACCGTGAAAATGCAAAATGACCATTTTGCCCTTTTTAGTACAGAAGTCTAAATTGAATTCCGCGAAAGCCTAAATCGACTTTCTTCGGCATTCCGGACTCAATGGTAGAGTCTAAATTAGTGATAGAGATACTTATAATAACAAGGCATAAAATTTGTTGAATAACATTAATCTTGAGACGGATCTATTGATATATAGGGAACTCGAAAGGGAAGGCAAACTCACGGGATATTGATCTTAGATCATGAAATAGAGGTAAGTAATCCAATCTCTGTACGTGGCAAAGACCTAATGTGCTATGCATGTGTTGATTTGTATTGTGTTTGTGTTTCCAGATGTTATTGAATAATATTGATGCTTGTTATAATTCATAAAGATTATTGAATCAAATGTTATGTCTTGAGCATGTGATTATTATACTGTTGAATTATGATGCTTGAATATTGCATCATCATATGTTATACTCTGAACTAGAGTTTTGATCATTTCATACATCAGTAAATAACTACAATCCACTATTATTATGGGAAATAGGTCGGGCCTACATGAGCAAGTCAGATGGTAGTTTCTGTTTGCAAAAGGGTATGGCTGGATCCTATTAAACGGTGTAGGCTGGGTGTACATGAGCATGGCAGATAGAGAGATCTGGGTGCAACAGGGTATGGTGAGTTTTACGGTAGACTAGGTATACATGAGCAAGTCAGGTGGTGAGACCGGTTTGCAATAGGGTATGCTGAGTTCTACGTATAAATATATATATATATATATATATCAGACCATGGGATCATTCTACACATCATTGCATTGGATTGGAAAATCGTTGTCATTGCCATCATCATATGATGTGAATTACTATTGATTATTATGTAATGTGACTTATCGTTGTTGATATTATATCATCTTGATTGGTTATTGTATTACTATGAACTGTGTATCTGTTATGTGAACCCCATATGTTGACCTGTCCTTGACAGAGTAAAGGCATGCTTACAGGGCTTTCACAGCTCACACAGATACTACACGCATTTTGATTATTTCAGGTGAGACGCTACATCTCGAAGTAGGGATTGAAATCCCGAATAGGCGTAGGGGGAGTTGCAGATGATATACTGCAAGGATTATTTCAGTAGTAAGTGTAGTACTTGTCCTATGTTCTCCCATCACTCCACGTCCTGGGGATAATTGTATTTGGAAACTTTGTGTCTGTAAAACCATATGAACTTTAGTATTATAAATGAACGAAAATTTTATTCAAGTCTTCTGCTGCATATTTAAATTCTGATTGCATGTTAATAAGTCACCTATAAATGTTGACTTAAGGTAAAAAGGAAAAAATCGGGTTCGGCCGTCGAGTCAGATGGGCGTCGCGATGCCAAATCCGCACAAGGTGGGTTTCGGGTCGTGACACATCCTCTTCCCTTTTGTGGGATTTTTCAGAAGTTTCCCTACTTACATTCCTAGGCTCTATGAAAGCTTCAACTATCCCAACCTCAGAACTTGGGGCTAGACTACCAACAACCTAATTTTTTATATTTTTTGAAGGGCTACTGACTACTTAGTTTATTTTTACTTGATTATTTACTTCTTGAGGATCTACGATTGCTTAACTAGTGCTTGATTGGGCATCGAAAGCAGACATTGTCCAAAATGAAAAATAAAGAAGAGTAGAAGAACAAAAAGAAGATTAGAAAAAATAGAGGATGTAAGAAATAATCTTGGGACTGAACCTGACCTCAACTTTGATTGGAGATAAGTTCTCTAGCACGTCATAAATCACCGTACTCAAAAGTCTCTCTTACAAGTTGGAGTACTCAAAGTCCCAAATTCTCTCTTATGATTTAAGAGCTCCCAGAAATGCTAAAGTATTGAAAAGGGGAGCAGTAATGTGTTGCCCCCCTTTTTAAATTGATCCAACAGGTGTCCACATACAGAGCGTCGCCTCTGAACCACCGCAACGATTGAGGCAATGATGGCTTCGTAATTCTAACCGACAATTGATACAATAAATGTCAAATCAACGACTATCTTCTCAGAATACAAAACGTTGTATTTATGACTGGCATGCATATAACGTCTCAAAAACCCTAACCTTAGCTCTGAGTATGTTACAGAATTAAAGCTCGGGGGAGGGGGGGATTAGGTCATATACCATAATTTGATAACCGTGTTCGTGGCGTGACATATGTTCAATTAGCTATTCAAGATACAGATCATCAGAGGGTTATTTCACAAAAGTCTGCCAGGCACGGAAGGTCTAGAGGTAATGGGTTTAGAATTGATCAATGCCTTTCACAAGCTACCGGCCTTAGAATAAGGAAACAAAGTCATACATGTAAACAACTATCTTTAGATATCCTCAAATCCCTACTTTTATGGCTCTTGATCCTACCCAACTTAGGAGATCTACACCCTAGAAATAAAGCAGTAAGGTACGCTTTCAATTCAGGTTCAATTATTTTCTTGAATTTTGACTCCAATTTCTTTACTAACTTTATCATCGGAGCGGCTACCACGGAAGCCTTCCTAGTGACCTTGTGATCCCAAGTTCTTGACAAGTAGCTTGGGACGGGAAGCCTTCAGATTAGAAAAGAGTAGCATCGCATATATATATATGTGTGTGTGTGTGTGTTGTTGGATAGAATTACGGTTGCAACTTTGTATTGAGACAACTATTGGTAGAAAGGTGTCTACCTAGTAGACATAACTATTGAATGGAAACTCTCAGTGAAAGAGGTCTCTCTAATGGTAATAACCTTTTGTGAAATGTTATTTCTAAAACTATAAATTCAAGACATCCTACTTAAAAGATATACTTACTCCTACAAAGATGTATCCCTCTAGCACATTTCTTTGTACTCTAATTCCTTATATGATTATAGTATTACTTTTATAAATTTTGGCAACCAGATTTGGGACTTGTAAATCCATCTCTTGAGGACGTGATCTGTAGGAGGCGTCATTTGTAAGTCATGAGTTATATCTCGGAATTATTTGTAATTGATATCAGCCGCATTTGTAGAGGCACTACGATTTTAGGATACTACCCTAGGCATGTCTCTCATATTCTCACAAATAAGTTTCTTAAATTATTTATATTATATATGTACATTATTTTTGAATTTTGATTGGGGATTGATTTTGATTTTGATTTTTTTTTTAAAGTAATCATTTATGAGATTTTATTAAAAATTCGCATAACTTATAAAGTTTTTTTTTTTATAGATCAGTAAGGAGGTATCATGGACCAACTTATGCGTATCAGAGTAAGTCACCTACCCGTGATAGTTAGGCCCGCTCTTTAAGTTCTAAGTGCCAATGATCGACACAGAAAGAACTCGAACTCAAGGCACTTGAATTTTATCATTAACGGCTTTACTAGAGGTGTCAATTTTTGATACGACACGATAACACAACTTAAACCCGACACGTAGTTAGCGGGTTTGGGTCGAGCTTATATGGGTTTGGGTCATAAACGGGTCAACCCATTTAACACGGTTAGTAAATGTGTCATGTTCAGGTTGTAATCGGGTTGACCCGTTTAACACGAAATAACCCATTTAATTATTCGTGTCAAACTCGTTTAATACAAACCCGTTTGACCCATTTATTATCCATATAAGTAAGGTTAGTTTTGTAAATTACATCTAAATAAAAACTCTAATGAATTTTAGATTTTAAAACTTACTCTCAGTTAAAAATGATTATTATTACTATAATGTGTTAAAAATGAATGAATTGAATTTTATCTAGTAATTTTATTATAAAAACAGGTTATACAATTTAAATGGGTTATGTCGTGTCGTGTTATTCGTGTTTTAACATGACTTGTTTAATAAACGGGTTATACGGGTCGTGTCATGTCACCCGAGTATTATACAAGTCGTGTTAGGGTTGAGCAAGTTAACATGATTAATTAATCGTGTCGTGTTCGGGTCAACCCATATAGTATAATACTCTTACCTTGACATGACACGAACACGACACGACACGATTGACACTCCTAGTCTTTACTACTTGACCACGTCCCCGGATGGTAAAACTTATAAAGTTGCTATCTATAAAAGGTGAATGCGACCATTGGAACGATCAAGCTCACATTTAAATGAGGAGCAAGAGTGTTTGAACTAATGGATTACTAAAGTGAATTACATCAAATAATTCAATATTGCATTCAAATGAAATTAGAGAGCTTTCCAAATTCCAATGCTATTGAGTAAGGTTGGCAAAATGATTAGGTTTGGGTGAGTTGTAAATGGGTTGGGTCAAATATGAGTTAAATCCAAATTTGATTCAAATTTAATAGGTCAAATATCCAAATTCCAATGCTATTGAGTAAGGTTGGCAAAATGATTAGGTTTGGGTGAGTTGTAAATGGGTTTGGTCAAATATGAGTTAAATCCAAATTTGATTCAAATTTAATAGGTCAAATATGGACGGGTAAAATATGGGCCAAGTTAACCCAAATTCAACTCATTAACCTATATTTGATATTCTCTAATTATATATTTTTATTTTATACCCTATCAAGTCTAAACTTTTAAAAAAAAAAAAATCTTTTTTTTAATACGTAGAATAGAGGTGCACAAAAAATTGAGAACCGTAAACCCAATCCAATCCAAATCGAACCCGAACCCGAATCGAATGGGTTGGATTGAGTTAGTTCTAAAGATAGTTTGGGTTGGGTGAGTTCTAGAACCGCAATATTTGGGTTGGTTCCAGTTTAAAATTCAGGTAAACCAACCCAACTCAAGAACTGAATTCCAAATAAAATATATTTTTCAAAAAATCACGAAAACTATATTTATAGTGTTATTTACAAGTACTATATATATATATATATTATATTATACATTTACGACATTAATATATATTATATATTTATATAAATAATTAAGATATATATAATATTTCATGATCTAGTTGTTGTATGTGGACTCATGAGCAAAGTCCTTACCTTATTGTTGACAAAAATTCAATTAACGTTATTTTATATTTTATATTTTATAATTAAATACATAGTATATGTGTGCTTATATATATATATATATATATCAATTTAAATTCACATTCACTAAGTACAAATGCATTGGTTCACTAATACTTCTACAGCAAAATTTTATTCATTAGTATATATATCAAATGAACTCCATTTACCACACACCTAACCAATTTCATTATTTATATATATATAGACTGTTGTATATATATATATTATATATATATATAATATATATATAATATATATATATATATAATATATATATATAACCTGTTATATATAATATATATATATAACATATATACATACATACTGTTAGAGACTTATCCACACACAAAGCAGTTACATGAAGATCAGTTCAAATATCTCACAGGATCATTGATAAAGTTGTTTAGATATGTAATCAGTTTAAATTCAAATATATTCATCTGTTTTATCTTTCCATGATTTGGTTGTAACAGAATATATTTTACCTCTTTATAAATACATGCCTGTACCTTCATTCAAGGTGAGGCAGCAATTCTTCAAATATTTGAAATTCTACATGGTATCAGAGCATTTGTGACAAACGTCTGAATCCTTATGGCCTCCTCATTACCTACTGCGTCCGCTGCTCTTGTTCCAATCCCACCCACCTCTTTTACTACTCATCCCTTCATCTTCATCAAACTAAGTCGTGATAATTACTTGCTCTGGCGTGCACATATTGTTCCCTATCTCAAAGGCACCCATTTATTCGGCTATGTTGACGGAACTTTCTGGCACCACCTACTCATATCTCTTCCACCGAAAATAACCAAACCCATTCCCTCCTAAATCCTGCCTTCCACTCCTGGCATCTTCAAGATCAACTCATCTTGAGTGTCCTTATCTCTTTCCTCACAGAAAATTTTTTATCTCATGTCGTTAAGTGCACTACCTCGCGTGATGTGTGGCTTGCACTAGAACGAATGTTTTCCTCCACCTCTCATGCTAGGATCACCCATATTCATTTCCAGCTTGCCACCCTAAAAAAAGCCAACCTTTCAATTGCTAACTATTTCCAGCAGTTCACCAATCTCACGGATACCCTTGCTGCCGTTGATCAACCATTGAACAATTATGAACTTGTTTCTTTTCTTCTTGCAGGCCTTGGACCAGATTATGACTCCTTTGTCACATTTGTTACCACTAGAGTTGAACCTCTATCACTTGAAGATCTTTATGGTCATCTCCTTGCTCATGAAAAGCGATTGGAGCAGCATCAGGCCGCAGTTGATCTCACTGTCGCCAATGCTAATTTCACATCCCGCAACACCACGAATCGTGGTGGCCGTGGCAATCGTCGCGGCTCTCCAAGCCACAATGGACGAGGACATTATCAGAACTCACCATCCCGAAACTACTGAAACAGGGGGTGTGGTCGCAGTTCTCTATCCTCTTCCAATAACTCTCGTCCTGTTTGCCAAGTTTGCAACAAAACAGGCCATGTGGCATTGGATTGTTATTACAGGTATGATGAATCTTACCAGCGGGACTCCTCTCAAGGCCAAGCATATTTCTCAGCCTCCAAAAATTTGACTGATGCAAACTGGTACCCAGACTCCGGTGCTACACACCATCTCACTTCGGACCTTGCCAATCTGAATGTTAAAGCTGAAGAATACTCTGGATCTGACACAATTTGTGTCAGCAATGGTAATGGTCTTCCTATTTACCATATTGGAACCACTCAGATTACTACTCCTTCCCTTCAACTTCAACTTCACAATGTTTTACATGTTCCCCATATTTGCAAAAATTTTCTTTCTATCCAGCGCTTCACAAAAGATACTAACACATTTTTTGAATTCCACCCATCTTATTTTCTTTTAAAGGATCGAGCTACGGGGAAGTTGCTGCTCCAAGGCTCGAGTAGCAATGGACTCTATCAACTTTCCTCCACTCAAAATAAATGTGTTCCTTCCGCTTTCTCAAGTGAACGCTCAACTCTCTCCTTCTGGCATGCTCGCATGGGTCATCCTTCGTTTCAAACTCTTCATCGCGTCCTTCATCAAATGCAAGTCCCAATACATCGTCCCTCCATCTCTCAAAAATGCTCTACTTGCTTAAGTTCAAAGAGTCGGCAATTACCTTTTTCCACTTCTTACACTCAAGTTACAGAACCTTTAGCATTAATCTATACTGATGTATGGGGCCATGCTCCTATTTGTTCAACCAATGGCCATAAATATTATATTTCTTTTTTGGATGCATTTAGCAAATATTCATGGCTTTATCCCATTTCTCTAAAAAGTGATGTTAGTTGTATTTTTGTCAAATTTCAATCATACGTTGAATGGTATTTTAATACCAAAATCAAAGCAGTGCAATCTGATTGGGGCGGTGAATATCGCCCGCTTCATAAAATTTTTCAAGCTCAAGGTATTGTTCATCGTCTTTCTTGCCCACATACGCACCAACAAAATGGTGCTATCGAGCGCAAACATCGCCACATAGTGGAGACAGGCCTTGTCTTACTATCCCAAGCAAACGTTCCTCAACAATTTTGGGACGATGCTTTCCTTATGGCCTGTTACTTAATTAATCGTATGCCTACTCCCACACTTCAAAATCGTACTCCATATGAGGTTCTTTTCAAATCTCCCCTTGATTACAATTTTCTAAAAATATTTGGTTGCACTTGTTGGCCTAATCTTCAGCCATACAATACCAACAAATTCCAACCACGTTCTCTCTTCCGTGTGTTTTTCTCGGATATAGCCCTTTACACAAAGGATATAAGTGTCTCCATGTTCCCATTCGCCGTGTTTATATCTCCCGTGATGTGCAATTTGATGAATTTACATTTCCTTTCAAAACCATCATAGCGTGTCACTCTCCTTCATCTCAATTCCATAATGGTCATCTTCTGTGTCTATCAAATACAAAGGTCTCGGCAGCAGCAGCTTCTCCAAGTAGTCCCTCAATCGACCACATAGACACTCCTCTCCATAGCCACCCCCCAAGTGAACCAGATCCACCCAGTTCGAACCCACGACCTTCACTACACTCAGTCAGTTCTTCTCCTACCAACACTGATACCCAAATATCATCCGTGCACCCAATGATCACCCGTTCGAAAAATAATATCCGAAAACCCACCCACCTTCTTGACGGCATGCTCAGATATCCAATCCCATGAGCTCTCCTTACTGAGTCTTCCCAACAGCCTATTGAACCTACCTGTTATACCACAGTCATCAAAGATCCCCTATGGCGTCAAGCGATGGCCATTGAATTTGATGCATTGCTAAAAAACAAAACATGGACCTTGGTTCCTCCTGATTCAGCTTGTAACATCATTGGTTCGAAGTGGGTGTTTCGAATCAAACGACATGCAGATGGTACTATCGAACGCTATAAAGAGCATCTTGTTGCCAAAGGCTATCATCAACAACCAGGTATTGATTTTGGTGAAACATTTAGCCCTGTTGTTAAGCCTACAACGGTACGTACTGTTCTTTCCTTCGCCATCTCGGCTGGTTTGCCCATTCATCAAATCGATATTCAAAATGCCTTCTTGCATGGGAATTTATCCGAGGAAGTGTATATGTCTCAGCCCCCTGGTTTTCTTCATCCCTAGTACCCCAACCATGTATGTAAATTACAAAAAGCTTTGTCTGGTCTTAAACAAGCCCCCCGGGCTTGGTTTGCTAGACTCAGCAACAAGCTTCTTGCTCTTGGTTTTAAAGGTACTCGGTCTGACACTTCCTTGTTTGTTTATACATCTTCCCCAGTCAAAATCTTTATGCTTATATATGTGGACGATATTCTCATCACAAGCAATAAACAGTCAGCTATCGATGATTTACTCTCTGCTTTACACAATGAATTTGCTGTTAAAAATCTGGGTCCTCTCCATTTTTTTCTTGGTGTTGAAATGATTCCAAATTCCAAGGTCTTCATTTTATCTCAACATCAATACATCTTGGATATATTGAAACGCACCAATATGCTAGAGGCAAAACCAGTTCATTCTCCTATGGCCACATCCACAAAACTTTCGGCTTATGAAGGTGAAGCTTTTTCGGACCCAACACTTTACAGAAGCACTATAGGTGCTCTTCAGTATCTCTGCATCACCAGGCCTGATATAGCATTCACGGTTAACAAGCTATCCTAGTTTCTTCACAAGCCGACAACACTCCATTGGCAGTCCACCAAGCGCTTGCTGCACTACCTCAAGCAAACAGTGGCTTTTGGCCTTCAATTTCACAGGTCACGCTCCCTTTCACTCCAAGCCTACTCCGATGCGGATTGGGCTGGTAGTCTTGATGATAGACGCTCCACAAGTGGTTACTATGTTTTTTTTGGGGATAATCTAATTTCTTGGAGTTGTAAGAAGCAAGCTACTCTAGCCCGATCTAGCACCGAAGCCGAATATAAAGCCTTAGCAAATACCGCTGCTGAACTCGCATGGCTCTACTCTCTTCTGACTGAACTTGAGTCTCTTCCCTCTACACCTCCCATTCTTTGGTGTGACAATATTGGTGCAACATATTTATCCTCAAATCCAGTTTTTGATGCTCGAAACAAACATGTCGAGATAGATTTTCATTTTGTTCGAGATATGGTTACTCGTGGTTTGTTAGACATCCGCTTCCTTTCTACCAAAGATCAAGTAGCTGACATCTTCACCAAGCCGCTATCCTCCTCTCGGTTCTCTCTCCTTCGTGACAAGCTGAACATTGCCTCTGCACAGTTAAGCTTGAGGGGGCATGTTAGAGACTTATCCACACACAAAGCAGTTACATGAAGGTCAGTTCAAATATCTCACAGGATCATTGATAAAGTTGTTTAGATATGTAATCAGTTTAAATTCAAATATATTCATCTGTTTTATCTTTCCATGATTTGGTTGTAACAGAATATATTTTACCTCTTTATAAATACATGCCTGTACCTGCATTCAAGGTGAGGCGTCAATTCTTCAAATATTTGAAATTCTACACATACATACGTACATACATACATAAACTGTTATATATATAATATATATAATCTGTTATATATAACACGTATATAACATATATACAAACAAGCAAACATATATACATATATATATATATGTAACTTCTTGTATATATAAATTCATATAATCTTATAATATATATATATAACAAGTTTTGTGTGTGTATATATATATATATATAACCTGCTATATATATAATATATAACCTGTTATATATAAAATTATATAATATGTATATAACACATATAAATATATATACATATAATTAGAACCGGAGTCGAATTACTCAAATAATGGATTATATAAGAATTCTATTATTAGAATTTTATTAAACATATACATCTCTCCTATTTAAACACTATTATAATTTTATATTACAAATACATACATATATATATATATATTTGTATATATGAAACAAAGCATTAAAAATATTTATATATATATATATTGTATATTTATTAGAGTTTTATTATATATTTTAATATTAAATAATTTTTTTATATTTTTTTTAAAAAACAAAATCTCATTTGGGATGTTCCCTTTAAGCCTCCAATTGTCTTGAGATGAGATCGTGAGAGATGGAAGTAAGAGATGCCAATTATTACACAATCCATTCATTACTCATTTAAAACCCATTTTCAACCTATTTTTTATCCATATAAAAGATTAATTTTCTCACCCAACCCATGTTTAATCCATATTTTAAATAAATCACTCAAAACTCATTAATTATTGAACAGATTTAAGTAGATTCATGAGTTTGAATAAAATTTGTCACCCCTATTAATAGCATTCAAACAGTAACATTATTGTTTTGGCTATCCGTTAACAACACTGTCTTAAAGGCCCAATAAAGATTCAGGGTATATGATATCAACTCCAATGGCCTTCGGCCTGTATGAAAAAATTAAATATAGAATAGTCATAAGTACATTTAAAGTGCAACCCACTAAATCTGATGAAAGATGAAACACTAATGCATTACTGCTTTTTATTTTTAATAATGCTTAGTCTCCTAATTTTTTTTAACTAAAACTTATATTTTAAATGATGTGTCATTAAATTATTGGTAGATAATTATTTGATTTTCTGACAATGATTTATTACCACATTATTTAGAATTCAAATTTTTATACAAAAAATTAAAACATGTAGCATTACTCTTTTATCTTTGGTTTGCATACATAATTTTGAAGCCCCAAAAATAATAATGAACTTTTTGAAAATCACCATTGTAAATTGTAATATAAACAAGCTACTAAAAAAAAAAAGAGCTTGTCTTGAACCTTCAACTAATGAAAATAAAGCTCGGAGACCAGTCTAGCATAACAATTATAGACATGTATTTCAGAATCAATTGTCAATATAAAAATGTTAAATCATTTTTCTCACATAAGAACCATTTAAGACCTTGGTTATGGTGTCAAGTAGAAAAGATTTGTATCTTCCTAATCTTATATTTGCTTCCCAAATAGTTAGGTAAATTTTGGTAATATTTAATTGGTCATTAAGTAATTTCTCGAACTCTAACATCACTGGTTAAAGAATTGGAGTTTTGTGCAAAACTGTTTTATTACAACCAATTTTCTTCTTATAATTGAAATTTTTTTTTTTTTGAACAAATGATTGCTTTATTTATTTATTTATTTTTGGTAATTAAAATTTTATTAAAGTGGAAAGGGCAACGGCTAACAAAGAGAACAAAATCATCTTGGGATGCCAACTCATCTTGAGTCTAGTGACAAGGATAATCTCCTCCACGATGGAATTAGGAGGCCTGCTGCTACTTGAAAAATTTTGGACATAAAAGGAGTCTCCTGTGCTTATGGACACAAACCAAGTCTTGATCGGGGGCAAAGTAAGAGCTGGCTTACTTGGCATCTTTTCATGACTTCAATCCATAAATACTAAACTCCATTATGGCGTCATTGTTTTATTTCTTTATCTAACTTTTTTATGGGTTTGGATAGGCTCTCATGGAATGTTTTAGACAAGTGATAAAAATTTCAGTGTTGACTAGTAATTTATGGTTGTCACTTGTCATTTTTGCTTCTGTCTGTATCTCATGCTATGGTTCCGCAAGGAGGAGTTATAAAACAAAATTCTATGTTGCTTGATTGTCGCCTTTTCTTTCCTTTTTATTTATTTATTATGTTTTGAACAATAATTTTCTAAACTCGGTAAAAGGGACTTTCTTTTGCACGTGTATAAGTCTTAGTGCTCGTTTGAACAAGCAATGAAAAATTATGGTTTGAGAAAGTACGGTTTAAAAAAGTACGATTTAATTTAAGTTGTGAGTGTTTGGATTAATATATTTAAAATAGGCTTGAATAATAATGTGTAGTAGTTGGATGAGCTGTTAAAAATATTGAATGTGTTACATAAATAGAAAACGAAAGTTTAGAAAAAAATCCTTACTAACACTTTTCTAAAACGGATATTTGAACTTGAAAACACCCAAACGGGTCTTTCAAGAATGTCTAACCAAACATTCAAATATTAAAAATCTCAATTTAAACCCTGAAACGCCCATTTTAGAAATGTAACTGTTCATCCAAATTTGCCTACAACAATCTGTCACACATGCAATATACATGTGCTTTTAAATTTTGTTTTTTTTTTTTTTTTTATTTTTTAATTAAAACTATATAGTTAAATAATATGTATATGATTACATATATAACACATTAAAATTATGACATGCTAATATATATATATATATATGATTACATATATAACAGATTAAAATTATGACATGCTAACTATCTTGTTTGGAGCCATGCAGTGTCCTAAAAAGAATAGGACCCACTCCAGGCAGCACCAACGAATACAGTACAAACTTAAAACGGAGTAGCCAAAGCTAACAAAAGGTGCAGCGCAACATGAACCAAAAGAAAGCCAGCCCACACAAGGAAAGAAACAACCTCCCACCAGGGAAAGCCTAAACCAAAACAAAACTCAAATAACAGAGCCACACACAACCAGCACCCGTTTACACTTGAAATATACTCTGTTAGGCCAGAGTCATGCTAAATTCCCTGTTTTGAAAAGAGTTATTCTCAAATACTCCTCCATTTCGAAGCTGGGCTGCAATGGCGGAGATAGCATCCTTAAAAAGTTGATCTGGCTCTCAACATTTAGTACTAATAAAAAAATAAACATAAATATATAGAGTAATACAAGTCTACACAAGATATGTTATTTGTCACTTGCTACACATAGTACATTGCAAACGGATAAAAATGACATGCTGAAAAAAATGAAAAAGAAGAGTCTTTGGCGATCAAATTCATATGTGACCATGAGTGGATTAACCTCTCCATTACCGTTACCCGGATGTGGGAAGGCTGCGAAATAGGTCGGGACGGCAGTCAGAAAAAATAAAAAGATCCCAGCCAACAAGCCGATGATAGTCCAGGGACTACTCAAATAGTCGCGAATCACTTCGTTCAACCAAGTCCTCCTCTTAGATGCAATGTAGTTCCCCATTTCCCTTTTGACATCTTTGTAATCATCAGACCGAGGCTCCACCGCAGCACCTATTTTATTGATGAACTTGGCCAATTCTTCCTCATTTCCCTGGATGTTTTTTAGGATGCCTGCGAACTGCATGGCCTTTACATCAACCACGTTGTCAATGAGTAAATCAAGAAACTTTACATAAGAGCTAAATCCAAATTCATTTTCTGTAGACGCTTCCTGTGCAATTGCGTTTATAAAAAAGGTCTTTGTTAAATCATTGAAGATTAGTGGAGGAAGTGTCAGCCTTCCATACAGGAACCAACTGAAATGAATGTCACTCAACCGACCAAAGATGCTGGGCGTCAAAGAAATTCCAGTGGGGCCGGCTGGGAGCTCCTTCACGCTACCGACCAAGGAGATATTCTCTTTCTTTTTTCGGCTCTTAAACCTGCAATTCCGTTTCTTGTTGAGATTGGAACGTGATTCGCCTATCCATTGTTTTCGTAGTAGATCAAGAAGATGTAGAGGGTTTGGACAAATTTTAGACATAACTAATGAATCAATCCATTGGAAGTACGAATTGAATCCTCTTGTACAATAACCAATATAACGACAAAAAGTATCAGGAGATCAGATGTGTCGAACCCATTCTGAGTGTACAACTCCTCGAGGACTTGAAAAGGGAGCTGATTTTCCAGCATTAATATGTCCTGTTGCACCGATTTTACAGTGTCTTTTGTCATCCCCAACTTCTCCACCTTAGAATAAATGATGCAACGAATGAACATGATAATGAAACACCCATCAAGGAACATCATCTTTATGAACCCCATTTCATCCATATCAGCCTCATACCAGTTCCTAACTACTTTGATCTTCTTTGCAAAATCGTTAATTAATTGGCCATCTGGCGTATTCCTCTTACCCTCGTTTAGATTGAAGAACAATATTACCGCCCTCTCCTTCACAGCCTCCATTTCACGGATTTTGGAACTGGGATTGACATTTTTATTGTGATAAGGACCCATTGAAATCACACTAGGTTCATAGTAACTCGTGAAATCCATTTTATCTCGAAGCTTTTTTGGAACCTTGGGGATCTTTGGCAGGTCACGATGCTGGGGTTGATCTGTAGTCTTCTGCTTGTCGGCACGTGAGCGTATTGCATTGAGCCACTCCTCCCACTTCACTGTTAGGAAATTTCGAACAAAGCATGGATTTATGGAATTCAATAAAATCAGTTGGAAAAAAATGCATATGCACAACTATTTGATTTTCAAGTGTTTGTTTCTTTCTTTCTCAAGCCGGAATTTAAGTTCTCCCTTCCAGGGGTGGATTTGCAATGGGGGCCTGGGGGCAGGTGTCCCCACTGAAATTCCAAAACTAAAAGGGGTTAGTTTATAATTTTAAATTTTTTATATTTCGCCCCCTATAAATAAATTATTTTAAATATTGCCCCCTGCCTCTAAATGTGTCTCTGTCAGTCTCAAGAGTTGACTTCTATGGCTCTTTTTTCTCATCTTTTCTATGCCTCTCTCTCTCTCTCTCTCTCTTCCGCCCCTCTCTCTCTCTCTCTCTCTCCCTGTAGTCTACGCTTCTCTCTGTCAAGTCTCTCTCCTGTGTACATGTCTCTCCAGTAGTTCTCTCTCTATGACTTCCCGAATCTGTAAACCATTCTGAAAAAATGGCTTCTGTTACTTAAATCATACCCGGTTACTGCTGTTATTTGTTAAGGTCTTCTATAAGAAGCGTCAATTTTTTTTGTTTCACTGAGCGTTGTTGGAACAACTCAAGTATGTTTGCTATGTGTTGATGGGGTTTGAATGGTAGGTGTTGGGGGTTTGGAATACTATCATTTTTCTTTAGGAGATTTTTCTTGTTTGTAGAAACATTCACCTTTGATTTAGCAAAAAAATATCATTCATTTCAGTTTCAGATATGTATTTAAATGTAATGGTAGAATATGGCCTGTGCGATGAACTCGGGAAGGCTGAGAAACCTTAGATATGTAGTATCCATATGAAATTACCTTTTGAAATGTTTTAAATTGTAAAGATTATTGTTAACCTATGAGTTTCTTAATATCCATTCATGGCATTTTGTGCTTGATTATTGTCAGATGGACCAAGAATTCGATGGGTCAAGGCCTTAGTGTTGCAATTGATGATTCAGTCACTCAACGCCTATGTAAAGTTAACTCTCTAAAAAGAAAAGGGTGTTGGTTTTACAGAAGAAAGATTTGTGATCAACCTTCAAAGTGGTTCTAACGACTTAAGAGAGATTTGAATTGACCGCACAAGTACATGTGGCTCTAAAGATACCATCAGAGAGTTTGTTTAATAGGTAATTGGGAAAAAACTTGGATTAACCTATTGAGGATGTGTGGTACTCCTATTCTATATATTAATTAGTACGTAAGACGCTACAAATCTTGTTACTATCAATTTAGACTTACCATTTTGAGCTATATTGTCTTATTTGTTTATGTTGTTGGGACAACAAATTTAAAGCGTTACATTCAAAGTATTGATCGACACCGGCAAATTAACACTACCCCGCGTCTCACATAAACAAACCAACATTACCTATATCGTCATTAATGCTACACTTTTTTGTCCTGGCACATGATAGGCTCCCTAATACAATATTGTTCTCTTTGGGCACTCTCCCCGTAGGGCACTCTCTTGCACGGTTTTGTTCTTTTAAGGAGGAAAAGACTTTGTAGATGAGAGATGTGTTATCTTAGCTCAGATGTACAATATTGTCTCCTCTGTTGGGTGTGCCAGTGCAAGGCTTTGTGGCTTTGTTCCTGTGAGCGAGGTACCCGCTGTGAAAAGGCCTTGTGTTAGGAAGAGAGCAGCCTGGGGCTTATAAGCGACGCCAATGCCCGACTCCTAACCGATGTGGAACTCAAAGTAGTACGTGGCCCAAGTGTTCCCACAGACGGCGCCAAACTGATACTACACTTTTTCGCCCTGGCACATGGTAGGCTCCCTAGCACAATATTGTCCCCTCTACTGGGTGTGCTAACACATGGTTTTGTTCCTGTGAGCGAGGCAGCCGCTGTGAGGAGGCCTTGTGTTAGGAGGAGAGTAGCTTGGGGCTTATAAGCGACGCCAGTGCCCAACTTCTAACCGATGTGGAACTCAAAGTGGCACAACAGTCATCATCGTGAGTAGCTGTACTGACAGGTTGCTGGCTGACTCCACTATCAACATCTTTTCCTACTAGCTTCTTCTCTTGCTGCAGCTCCTCCACTTGAATTGTTATCCCTTCCATGGATCCGCCAACTTGATTGTCTTTTTTTCCAACGTGCTTCGTCTCTTGTTGCAACTGTTTCATCGAAATCATCAGTCAAACCATGCCTAAAATTGCCGATATAGAAGAAGTCTGCACAAGATATCCATAAAATTCAATAACAACACTGAATTTATATTGGGCAATGAAGTTGGAATGGCTTACAGTAGGTTGCAGTAAAACTTCATATAGCTATGTATCAAGATTGAAATTAAATAAGTGTACTCAGGATTGAATTTTTGTGTTATTCTTTTTTCTTTTTCGCTTTTGTTTCTCCACGAATCGACAATCTTGTCTCTAACACAGTCTCGTATGAGTAGTTGAAAGAGTACGTAATGGTGAACTACTAGAAAGAACACTGCTAGTTCTAGTTATGTTTGAAGATTTTATTTTCTTATTTTTCTTGTGGTTACACTGACAACTATTTATTGTGCATAATAGTAAGGCACTATTTTGTGTGAAATATTACACGAAATTTAGTGGGCAATTTAATTGGGCTATCTTTGTACTCCAAAGGTCTTATTTGAATTTCTTTGTATATAATGGCCTATTATTTGATTAATAACAAAAGTAACCAAGAATGATACATGTATCACTTATTTTATTCTCTTCTTCTTTTAATTTATCTTCAATTTTGTTATTATTATTTGATTAATAATAATAATTTTAATGAAAGTGCAGATGCCCACACCTCACATAATTAGTGTGAGTTTGATACCTCTGCTATATTATTGTATCAAAAACAACATTAAGGTGATTTAAGAGCGTTAATAAAATCTTATTGCTAGCTATATTACTTGGAAAAGAAATTCTTGCCTCTACTATGTGGGCGGGTGGTCAATAGTGGTTCTACAACCAAAATAGCGGACCATGGAAGAATATGGCCAGTCGTGTTGACATTAACATCTAATTGGAATTTGTGGAACCGGAAATTAACGAAGAATGGTGAGAAACTTGTAATCTATGAAGTCAGCAAAGCAGAAGTGAAATTACAAAAGTGGAAGAATAGCTTTGTTTGGATATGTTCCGGGGGCCAAACCCCCCCTTGGATTCGACATTGGCTAGGAAATGGAGGAACTTTGGCAAAATTGTTTTTTTTTTTTTTTTTTATTGAGGGTAAATTTTACTGATCTTTTTTGAGGTTTTGGACAATTTTTCTTCTGAAATCTTTAAAATTATACTGATATTTTCTAATTTTACTGACAAACTAAAAATATCACACATTAATTAATTAATTTTTTAAATGATAAAACTACCCTTTAATTTCTTTTTTCATTTTTTCAATTTTGACCTTCTTTTATTATTATTTTTTATTTTATATAAAAATAAATTTATGATAAATAAGTTATTTTCATTTTACATAAAAATAAATTTAAGGTTTTAATCAATATTTATTTGAAAATGGGATTTTTTTTAAAAAAGGTCAAAATTGAAAAAATGTAAAAAAAAAAAATGGAGGGTAGTTTTGTCATTTTATTTTTAAAAAATGGTTAGATGTGATATTTGTAGTTTGTCAAGTAAAGTAGGCAAAGTTAGTGTAAGTTTAAAAAACTTAGAAAAAATCAATGTAACTATAAGAATCTTAGGACAGGTTAATGTAATTTTCCTTTTCATTAATAAAAAGGACAACCATAATGCCCTTGAGCTAGGCTCCTGGTCCTCAACAATAAGCCATTTCTCCTAAAACTTCGAACACAAGACCAAAACCATAAAAGAAGAGTTAGTAAAGTTTCCATTTAGATAAGGTTACCTGATCTTAAACAAATTAAAAGGATTAAAGGCATGATCAGTTAAATTACCCGTTTGGTTGGTCCGCCATTATTCACAAATAGTCACTCCGACAAATGGGAGACTACATCCTTTATTCAAGTGGGTGTAGAGGCGGATGTGGACCATCCTTTACCAAATTACCATCACAAATCCCCTTGAAGATGGTAGGGGGCACTAGATGGTAGAAAATTGAGTGTGAATGGCCCTAGACAATGTGAAGAATGTATAGTGTTTGGAAATGGAAAAGAAAGGGTGCAGCAACATTCAATTAAAGAAAAATTGGGTAATCAAATAACGAAGGTATTGCAGAGACTACACTAGAAGCAAATATCACTGTAAAAAGAAAGGATATAAAAGTTAAAGGGAAGGAGATCACTGCTCTGCTGTGAAACAACTTAAAAAGGAAAGAAAAAGTCATTAGGCCCACTCTGGGAGAAACAGAGAAACGCATGAACTCAGGAATTCAAATATCTAAAGGTTAACAAAATCTCTTTAAGAATTCATTTGCTAAGCTTGTAAATTTGCCAGAGGCTAATATTGGGACTACTGGATCCTTCTACTCCACAAGTGGAGAAAGCTCAAAAGGAAAGAAGAAGAACTGAAAGAAGCCTAGAGGCAATGGGAATGTCGAAGCACTTAAGAGTTCAATAGTAAGATCTTTCTCAACACCTTCCGATGATAAAAGTAGGTGCTTGGAACATTAGGGTTTTAATGACCCCATCAAACAAGGGAAATGTAAACTTCTGATAAATAATCATAAATTAGAAATTTCAGGTGTAGTGGAAACTAAATTTAGACATACTAATGTTGATAAGTAAGTGTGATCCCTATAAGCATAATGCAGAGATGAATGATTATGTTAATGAAAAATTGGTGCTATGAGCATTATTCAATATTGACTATGGTGGGTAGAATCGTTGTGGGATGGAATCCTAACTTTGACAAGATGGATCTGATTTGCATGTGGGATCAGGCAATAACTTGCTGAGTGGATATTCTGAACACAAACCTTTTTTTTTTTTTCATTTATATATGATAACAAGAACCGTAGTCAAAGGAAAAGGCGATGGCATTTTTATTATTTCTTTAGGTGGGAAAGCTGTCCAATAAATTTATATTTGTATTCATAATTAAGGTTAACTTATTAAACATCATTAGTGAGGCTGGATAAACTAGTATGTGTCACTAATTTCAAGAATCAGAATACTTTTACATGCCCAACTTTGATACTACACTCAATCTTTTTATAATTAATAAATATGCTATTTAAAAAATTTATTAATTATTAAAATTATGAACATATACTAAATTTTTTTTTATAGCTAGACTAACTTCTCATATTTTACTAGACAAACTAAATTACTCTATCCTGTCATTTTTTACAAAAAGACAAAATTGCCTTTTTTGTTTTTTTATTTTTTTAATTTTGACCAATTTTTAAAAATATTTATATTTTAAATAAAAATAAATTTATGATAAATAAATTATTGTAATTTTATATGAAAATAAAGTTAAGTTTTTAATAAATATTTATTTGAAAAACGAAAAAGATACAAAAAAATTGGTCAAAATTTTTGAAAAAATTATATAAAAAAAAGAAACACATGAAAGAAATAGTTTTGTCATATTAAAAGAAAAAATTGATCGGACAGGTAAGAAAGGTCAGTGTAATTTCAGAAATTTTAGAGGAAATTAGTGTATTTGTCAGAAAACTCATGAGATGTTAGTATAATTTACACTAAAATTATTAATTATTAAGTTTTCAGTGTTTATTATATGTAAATAACTTTCGGTGCGAAAAGAAAAAATCTCATATAAAACTTTTCAATGACATTTTAATAGTTTATAAAAAAAATACACATAATATTTCGACATAAGTCATTAAAAGAACTCTTAATATCTTTTTAAACTACATAAGTTGTATTTCTTACTGTTTTTGTATCATAATTTTTCTTACTTACAATACTTTTACTCAAATTATGTAAAATTAATAAATATAATTACCAAGATATCTCCTAAATAAAATCTACATAATTATATATATATATATATATTATCTCTTTTGTAATTAATATTAATATCATAAATAATTTTTTTGAAAACGGTAAAGACTGGATGTTTACCGGAAAAAGGAAAGGCAAAAGAAACACAGGTACTAGCTAGCTGCCAAATGTTGTGGCTCTTTGATCTCCTTTCACTACTCTCTCTCCCTAACTGTGTCTTCTCTGTCTATTCCCCCCCTCAAGCCTCGCTCACTTCAACTTCAAACCCAATCTCTCCTTTTATTCTACGCCCAATAAACCTCTTTCTCTCCCAGCGTGCAATCCTTATCTTCTTTCTTTGCACCTCGTCTTCTCATTCCTTCTTCTATTCAAATTTAATTCAGATTAACTCATCTAACTACCTCTTTTATTTTTTGAAAAGGAATTTAGTGGTATTTCATTCTTTTTTCTATTCAAATTTAATTCGGATTAAGTCATCTTACTACCTCCTTTACTTTTTGAAAAAGAATTTAATGGTGTCTCATTCCTTTTTTTATTCAAATTTAATTCGGATTAACTCATCTAACTACCTCCTTTATTTTTTGAAAAGGAATTTAGAGGTGTCTCATTCCTTTTTCTAATCAAATTTAATTCGGATTCACTCATCTTACTACCTCCTTTATTTTTTGAAAACGAATTTAGAGGTGTCTCATTCCTTTTTCTACTCAAATTTAATTCGGATTAACTCATCATACTACCTCCTTTATTTTTTGAAAAGGAATTTAGTGGTGTCTCATTCCTTTTTCTATTCAAATTTAATTCGGATTAACTCATCTAACTACCTCCTTTATTTTTTGAAAAAGAATTTAGTGGTGTCCCATTCCTTTTTCTATTCAAATTTAATTCGGATTAACTCATCTAACTACCTCCTTTATTTTTTGAAAACGAATTTAGAGGTGTCTCATTCCTTTTTCTATTCAAATTTAATTTGGATTAACTCATCTTACTACCTCCTTTATTTTTTGAAAACGAATTTAGAGGTGTCTCATTCCTTTTTCTATTCAAATTTAATTCCGATTAACTCATCTAACTACCTCCTTTATTTTTTGAAAAGGAATTTAGAGGTGTCTCATTCCTTTTTCTAATCAAATTTAATTCGGATTAACTCATCTTACTACCTCCTTTATTTTTTGAAAACGAATTTAGAGGTGTCTCATTCCTTTTTCTACTCAAATTTAATTCGGATTAACTCATCATACTACCTCCTTTATTTTTTGAAAAGGAATTTAGTGGTGTCTCATTCCTTTTTCTATTCAAATTTAATTCGGATTAACTCATCTAACAACCTCCTTTATTTTTTGAAAAAGAATTTAGTGGTGTCCCATTCCTTTTTCTATTCAAATTTAATTCGGATTAACTCATCTAACTACCTCCTTTATTTTTTGAAAAGGAATTTAGAGGTGTCTCATTCCTTTTTCTATTCAAATTTGATTCGGATTAACTCATCTTACTACCTCCTTTATTTTTTGAAAACGAATTTAGAGGTGTCTCATTCCTTTTTCTATTCAAATTTAATTCCGATTAACTCATCTTACTACCTCCTTTATTTTTTGAAAAGGAATTTAATGGATGAGATTCAATTGACGGAGAATTGATTTTTGTTTTCTTTTTATATAAGTGATGTGGAAAGGAAAGTAATTTTAAATACTGCATCTGTGCGCGCGCGCACGTGGTGAGAAAGTCAATTTAGTATAATTAATTTGGCATTTGAATTAATATGATTTAATAGTGATTCTCATTTTTAGAATTAATTAGTAGGTAAAATGATTCTGAAATGATTATTGACTCACTAATGTTTCCAATGTATGTCGCTACATGTTATAGTAAATTAATTCAAATATGTATGTTATTAATATTATTATACAAAACAATAATTTTATACTATATAATTAATATAATATATATAGATAGTATTATGTTATATAATATTGATATACCATAAAAGAGCAGGCCAATCAACACTTGACACGTATGACCATAATCCGACTCATGCTCGGCCAACATGATTCTCACTCAGCCAATGACTAAAAGCTCAAGCATACAAGATCATCACATCAGGTCGGAAGTGACCGAACATACACCTTCGGAACATATATATCCAGAACTGGTCACAGGGTCCAGACCAACACTACAGAACTCGTCACCGCCTTAGCGGGTTCCGAGCAGGGAATAAGGAAGCAGTCTTCAACAAGGAAGCTACCATCCATGGTTATCTCTATGCAATGCTCCACAAGGTAACCACAATCTCCGATGATCAAATCCCTATATTCATAGCGTCGAATCCTAATCAACTTAGGAAAGCCACAGCTTATAAATTAAACCCTAGAGGTACGCTTTACTTTCATGCTCATTCTTTGGCTTTCAATACAGTCTTTCAATTCTTTTACTTACTTAAGCATCGGAGCGGCTACCGCCGGAGCCAATCCGGTGGTCCTCTGATCATCTTCCTGAGTGTTCTACAAGTCGCGGAGCCCATACTTGTTGCGAGTCAAAAAGTGCAGCATCAGTTTGGCGTCGTCTGTGGGAATCGACTAATCTCAAAGTGCTCTATTCATAAAATCATCTCTTTCCCCACCGGAAAACCATGGCACCAAATCTCCGACCACGACAGAATACTCAGAATTCGCAAAACACTCAACGTCAGCCGCCTGCTCCTTGCACAAAGGGACCAGCGGCCAATCCTATGCGATAAGAGATCGAAGCAATAAAACGACACAATGAACTGGTGCAGGAGCAGTTGCTTGCCATCACTAGAACGCTGGCAACACTCACGCAAAACCAAGCAGCGGGTTCTCCTAGCCCGCCGGTCAACTTTGTTGCGGGAACGCAACCTCCTGTTGCCGCGGAGAATGAAGAACTTCGTGAGCAGGCTCCACCTAACCAGCCTGGGCACCCCTCAGGCGTTGCTCGCACTGGCCGAGATCCACAGCCATCAACAGTTCCTGGCTAGGGAACATCCGCCTTCGTTCCTGACGTCTATTACCGGAGCACAACTCGAGCCCCAACTCCAAGGGCCTCGAGAGCACACCCGGCACCGTAGGAGCCTCATCATGCAGCACCAATCCCTCCGGTTCGGAATCCTCCTCCGTCCGAGGGGCGTACTTAACCCTACTACCCTGAAGCCGAGGCTGTCAGGCAGGGTTCACAAGATATCAGACTTAGAGACCCGCGGAGGGTAGAGGAAATTACCGAGTCGATGGACCGGACAATTGCCTTGAGAGGACCTCAGAACCCTCCAGAGCAAGACGAACTGGCCAGGCTGCTCGGAAGACTAGCTACCCCGTTCACTCACGCCATCATGTCAGAAGAGAGGCCCAGAAAGCTCATGGTGGCCAAGTTCACCCTGTACAATGGATCTGGAGATCCAGGAGATCATCTCTCTCATTACCAGCATACGATGGCCCTTCACGGAGCCTTTGATGCTTTCATGTGCCGAACGTTCATCACCAGCTTGAAGGGAACTGCTCTGAAGTGGTTCCACAACCTCCCACCGAACTCAGTTACCAGCTTCTACGAGCTTGGTAGACAGTTCTTGGATATGTTCATGACCAGCAGGAGGCTCAGAAGGGTGCCAGAATTCCTGCTGAACGTCAAGCAGACCAGGAAAGTGATCTGTCGTGGAAATCAATCAAATTACCAAACTAAATTACTAGTATAGTAGAGAAGTAAGGGTCGAACCCACAGAGACTGTTGATTGTTTAAAAACCTAAGTTGAGATTAATTTTAATTCAAATTCACAAAGATTGATTGTTAATTTTTTTCCTAAAATTAAATGAGAACTGTAATTAAAATAAATATTCAGCTGAATTAACGATGAAGCAAATAAAAGAGGATTCCTAGGGTATTGAATCCACCACTAATCTTGTAACTAGTTTCAATTGTATTAATTCTTGGGCCATTAAATTTGGATGTAAAAGATGTATTTTGGCTACAAGCCTCAATACAATCATCAAGAAAATCACGCACCAAAACCCTAAACACGAATCATATTTGGTCAACACAAATTGTCTACGCTAATTCTAAGGTCATAGTCACAATTTGTTTTCCCTAAGTTATGACTCGTCCTACGGTTTTGATGTATGTACACATATTACTATTGTATAACCACATAAACAAAATCACAGAAATTGATTATGTGAAACTGAATAATACGATCATTGCTTTAATAAAATCCCAACGTTATACAATCAACATCCAAACCTAATTCACCCAAAAATAAAAATACAAAGAAGTAATATTACTTGACTAGGGTTTCATCTAAACCCTAAGAATGAGAGAACTTAGCCCATGATAGTGGAAGAGGAGACCACCATAGCCATGGAGTTCTTTATCTTCTTCTTTAGAGTTGTCTCCTTCCTTCTTCTCTTCCTCTCTATCTCCAAGAACGGCCTCCTCCTTTTCCAAAACCCTAGTTCACAATAATATCCCCCCTTTTCCAAAAATGCCCCCCACAAAATAAGAATTCAAGAAAAATAATAAAATCTCGTAATTAGACATTAGGGGCCCAAAAAGGGAGTCTAAAGTGCTCCAAAATAGAGCCTATAATGCTAAAATAGGCCCTGGTCCACCAACATATGGACCAAGCCTCTCTTCTAACCCAAAATCACTTATTTTCCACTTCTTTTAGCATTTCAAAGCCCAATATTCTCCTTTTGCTTCAAATCCACCATTAAATCATCAACTTTGACGAGCTTTCTCTGCAGAAAGATAAAATAAGAATTAACTAGCAAATGCATATAGATTGAAGAAATTAAAATAATAAAAGTGCAAGAATATCTAGGGTTAACAAAATAAATATGCACTTTTTAACCAGTTATTAGGAAGAATCCCTCCGAGCCTACATTGCTCGCTTCAACACCGAACTCACAGAGATCACTGATTGCAGCCCAAAATTCCTTGTAGTAGCCTTGACTGCCGGGCTTGCCCAAGGTGGGTTCAGAGACTCCTTGACAAAGAGCCCTCCAACCGATATGGCGGCATTAATGGATAGGGCCAGAAAATACATCAACCTGGAAGAAGCCAACCGCACGTCCCAGAAGGGCAGAGATCAGACCCAGAGGGACAATCCAAAGCGGGAGGACCACAAGAAGGAGGATCACAGAAGAGACTCCAACAAAAAGAGGGCCAGGAGCCCAGAGAAGAAAACAACACCCAGAGCTGTGTACAACTCCGGACCGAGGGAGTTCACCAACTTCACTCCTTTGAACACTACACCGAACCAGGTACTCCGGCAGATCCGAGATCCGGAGAACCTGAGATGGCCGGAACCAATCAAAGGAGATCCCAGCCTGCGGGACCAAAGTAAGTATTGTAATTTCCATAAAGATCATAGACATACCACTAACTCATGCAGGACCCTCCGATATAAGATAGAGCAGCTCATAAAGAAGGGGCGTCTTCGGGAGTTCGTCAAGTAGGATGGAAGGCAGAACCCCCAAGAAGACAAGCCTCAACAACGGCCGGACCAGAGGCCCGAGCAGAGGCAGGAGCAGAGGGAGGGACGAAACGAGCCCTAGAGGTAGAACAATCACGTCATCTACGTCCTCCATGCTGACTCCCCTGTCACAGGAATGTCCAACAGGGCAAGAAAGAGATATGCTCGGGAGGCCAGAGCCGCCCCGAACGTATTACAGATCTCCAACATCGAAAAGAGGCTCAAGCTAGCACCAGAGATCCAATTCACCGAGCAAGATCTAGCAGGGGTACACTGCCCTCACAGCGATGCCCTTGTTATCACCCTCAGAATCACCAACTTCGAGACTAGGAGAGTCCTGGTCGATACTGGCAGCTCCGTCAACATACTGTTCTATGAACCGCTTAAACAGATGGAGATAGACCATGACAACGTCAAGCCCACCACTGCTGTGATGGCAGCTTTTGATGGCAACCTCAGCACCCCATTGGGGAGAGTCGACCTTCCTACCACTGTAGGAGAGGGTGAAGGGCAGAAGACCACCATCTCGGAGTACATGGTGTTAAACATGAGATCTCCCTACAACGTCATAATCGGGAGACCCTGGTTGCATCAGATAGGGGCAGTCACTTCGACCCTCCATCAGTGTCTGAAGTACGTCCACAACCAGAGCGTTCACTCTGTCAGAGGGTGTCAACCAACCTCCCGGGAGTGCCACGCTATTGCCCTCAAAGAGAAAGCTTCTAAATAGCAATTACAGCACACTCGGGATTGTGCAGATCCAGTATTCACTCACTTTCCCGAGGTGGAGGATTGCCCATCCAGCATTGAAGAACCCTTGAGCCCAAGGGGATGCGACAGCCGAGCCAAACCTGTTGGTGAGCCCATGAAAATACTGGTCAGTTCAGAAGCAGAGGGGCGTTACTTGTACATCGGCCCAGACCTAACACACACCGAGCAAGAAAAGATAGTCAGGTTCTTGAAAGACAACCTCTCTATCTTTGCTTGGGAAACCAGAGATATGGAGGGAATAGATCCTAATCTTATAACTCACAAACTGATGGTGGATCCGGATCACCCGCCAGTCAGACAGAAGAGAAGGCCGATTGCTCCTGAACGGCATCAGATTATAAACGAAGAAGTCCAAAGGCTGCTGGACGCTAGGATGATACGGGAAGTGTTCTATCTCGAGTGGCTAGCCAACACCGTGCTTGTCAAGAAGAAAAACAGCAAGTGGAGAGTCTGCGTTGATTATACAGACCTCAACAAAGCGTGCCCCAAGGACAGCTTTCCACTGCCAAGAATAGACCAACTGGTTGACGCCACTGCAAGGCATGAGCTTATGAGTTTCATGGACGCCTACTCTGGATACAACCAGATCCAGATGTACCCTCTAGATCAAGAGAAGACTGCCTTCATAACCGAAAGAGGACTCTACTGCTACAGAGTGATGCCTTTCGGTTTGAAGAATGCTGGAGCCACTTATCAGCGGTTGGTGAACAAAATGTTCAGCCCACTGCTCGGTAGCACCATGGAGGTATACATCGACGATATGCTGGTAAAGAGTCTTCAGAAAGGCAGCCACCTCCAGCACTTAGCCCAAACTTTCGATATCCTCAAACAGCACAAGATGAAGCTCAACCCCTCGAAATGTACCTTCAGAGTTACGAAGGAAAAATTCTTGGGATACATTGTCTCTCAGAGGGGTATCGAAGCAGACCCCACTCAGATCCAAGCCTTGATTGGGCTAAAGTCACCAAGAACCAGGAAGGAAATTCAGGCACTGAATGGCAGAGTTGCGGCACTGAGCAGATTTATCTCCAAATCCACTGACGGTTGCCTACCTTTCTTCAAAGCTCTGAAGGGCAGCAAAGCTTTACAGTGGACAGAAGAATGCGAGAAATCCTTTCAAGAACTAAAGGAGTACCTAGCCTCTCCAGAGCTCTTGTCAAAACCAGTACAAGGAGAAAAGCTACTTCTGTACCTTGCAGTTTCCGAAAACGCGGTTAGCTCCGCATTGATCAGACAGGACAGAGGAGTACAGAGGCCTATTTTCTACGTCAGTAGGGCACTACTTGACATAGAAAAAAGATACCCAGAAGTAGAGAAACTGGCCTATGCCTTGGTCATATCAGCTCGGAAGCTTCGACCTTATTTCCAGGCCCATCCAATCGAGATCCCAACTGCCTATCCTCTGAAGTCAATACTGAGGAAACCTGAGGTATCGGGAAGATTGGTGAAGTGGTTTGTGGAGCTAGGGGAGTTTGACATATCATATGTACCCCGAAACTCCATTAAAGGGCAGGCCTTAGCTGATTTCGTAGCCGAGCTCACCCCGGCACTTCAGAACAAAGCACAACTCACCGAAACTTCGGGAACCTGGCTGCTGTACATTGATGGGTCGTCAACCGATCAAGGTTCAGGGGTAGGCCTGGTATTACAGTCCCCTGATGGGCTTACGTCAGAAAAAGCAGTCAGCTTGGGATTCAAAGCTTCTAATAATGAAGCCGAATATGAAGCCCTAATCTTAGGCATGAAGCTTGCCTTGGAGTGCGAGGCTCAGAACCTCGATGTCTTCTCTAACTCCCAACTGGTAGTGAGCCAGGTCTTGGGAGAATTTGCCATTAAAGATGATAGGATTCTCCGATACTCTGAATTGGTAAACCACTTGAAGCATTCCTTCCAGACATTTACTATCCAGAAAATTGAGAGAAGCTAGAATTGCAGAGCAGATGCTCTGGCTAACATGGCCTCACGCCTCAAGTCTGAAGCAAATTCCACAATTAAAATCTCCTTTCAGCCAGGATCCAGCATTGAGGAAACACAAATCGCTCAAATTGACGAACAGCCCCAGAACTGGATGACTCCAATCCTCTAGTATCTAAGATCCAGGCTCCTCCCAGAGGACAAAAACAAAGCCAGGAGAATCTGAATTAGAGCGGCTCGATACTTGATCCTAAACAACAAGCTTTACAGAAGGTCGTATTCTCAACCTCTGTTAAAATGCTTAGCTCCAGACGAGTCGCAATATGTCTTAGCTAAAATACATGAAAGAATTTGCAGGAATCATAATTGGGGCAGAACTATAGCCCACCGAGCTCTATCGCAGGGCTATTACTGGCCTGGCATGTTGAAACAGGCTAAGGAATATGTTCGGAAGTGCGACAAGTGCCAGAGATTAATTTGCCCCGCACCAACATCAGCCTCATCACGAGCTTATCCCGATTCCTAGTCCTTGGCCCTTTGCTCAGTGAGGAATGGACATTGTGGGCCCATTACCAAGGGCACCTCCAAACAGGAAGTATCTCTTGGTGGCCATCGACTACTTCTCTAAATGGGCCGAAGCCGAACCTCTAACACATATCACAGAAAAGGAAGTTGAGAGCTTCACTTGGAAGAACATTGTATGCAGGTTCGGCATGCCACGTGTGATTATCTCCGACAATGGAACACAATTCACTGGTAAAGGCTTCAAAACATTCTGTGAAAATCTCAACATCAGGCAGCACTTTGCCTTTCCAGGCCATCCACAAGCAAATGGGCAAGCAGAGGTCACCAACCGAACAATCCTTGACGGGTTAGAGAAAAGGTTGGAGCAGGCCAAAGGGAAGTGGGCAGAGGAACTCCCTGGAGTTCTTTGGGCCTACAGAACAACCAGAAGAACTCCCACCTCTGAAACTCCCTTCTCACTAGCCTATGGAACAGAAGTAGTAATTCCGGTTGAGATTGGTATGCCAACCTTGAGGACTGAGGCCTTTGAGCAAGAATCCAATGATCAACAACTGATGGAAAACTTGGATTTGCTCGAAGAGAGAAGGGATCAGGCCAGCATCAGAATGGAAGCCTATCAACAGAGAATGGTCAACAAATCCAAGATAGGACTCAAGACAATCAGCTTTCAAGTTGGAGACTTTGTCTTAAGAAGAGTCTTTCAAAACACCAATGATCCCACCATGGGAAAGTTGTCACCAAACTGGGAAGGCTCCTACAAAGTAACAAAGGTTGTTCGGCCTACCACCTACTGGCTAGAAGACATGACTGGGAAACCTGTTCCTAGGCCATGGAACGTGGAACACTTACGAAAGTATTATCAGTAGAAATATTTCTTTTACTTCCATAGAATATTTATCTGCTAATGCCCAGGCCTCCAGAGCTTGGTCCATAAATGTACAAATCTCAGACTTGGTCCATCTATTAATGCACAGGCCTCCAGAGCCTGGTCCATAAATGTACAAGTCTCAGACTTGGTCCATCTATTAATGCACAGGCCTCTAGAGCCTGGTCCATGAATGTACAAGTCTCAGTACTTGGTCCATCTATTAATGCACAGGCTTCTAGAGCCTGGTCCATAAATGTACAAGTCTCAGACTTGGTCCATCTATTAATGCACAGGCCTCCAGAGCCTGGTCCATAAATGTACAAGTCTCAGACTTGGTCCATCTATTAATGCACAGGCCTCCAGAGCCTGGTCCATGAATGTACAAGTCTCAAGTACTTGGTCCATCTATTAATGCACAGGCCTCTAGAGCCTCGTCCATAAATGTACAAATCTCAGACTTGGTCCATCTATTAATGCACAGGCCTCCAGAGCCTCGTCCATAAATGTACAAGTCTTCGTACTTGGTCCATCTATTAATGCACAGGCCTCCAGAGCCTGGTCCATAAATGCACAAGTCTTAGACTTGGTCCATCTATTAATGCACAGGCCTCCAGAGCCTGGTCCATAAATGCACAAGTCTCAGACTTGGTCCATCTATTAATGCACAGGCCCCCATAGCCTGGTCCATGAATGTACAAGTCGTAGTACTTGGTCCATCTATTAATGCACAGGCCTCCAGAGCCTGGTCTATAATATACAGGTCTTAAATACTTAGTCCATTTTCTAATACATAGGCCTTCAGAGCCTGGGCTACCCTAATGAACAGGCCTTCCGAGCCTGGTCCGTCTTCAATTAGCAAGATTCTATGATCCGGTCCATCCAAAGACAGAAGTTCCGAACATCTACAAACTGAAGTTCCCTAGATCGGGATACCTCAGATCTGATATTTATATTATTTGGCTTATTTGTCAAACGAGCAATAAGTGCTATGGTACCGATCAGAAGTATTTTGATTCAAGCATTTTTCTGAGTTTCTTTGATCTATTCTTAGGACATTCATACATCAGAAGTGCATGTAAAAGTGTTTTAACTACAGAAAAGCACATTCGAATACAGAGGACATTAGATCTGAGAAAAAGAGACTCAATTTTATTGATAAATCAGAAGATTTACATCAGTATAAAGACTGGCAATAAAACAGAGGCTACAAAGATATCATTACAGAAGCTATTACAGAAGCTATTACAGAAGCTACTACAGAAGCTACACTTGGCAACATCACGGCTTTTCTTCATGGGATGATAAAAGGGCACAGGGTCCAAACTTCCATTACCGCCGCCGCCGGCTCCATTTGAAAGGAAGGAACCCTGAACCCCAATCCGCATCAAGAAGCACCCAAGCCATTTCATCATCACTATCACTGGTCTCACGACCAACGGATGATGAGGGCTCTGGGTCTCAGGGGACCTCCACTCGTCTTCCTCACGTTAGTTGTTACACCCCAGCCGATTGAAGCAAAGGTCTCTGACGAGGCACGAATAAGAGGAGGCACCCCACTTGCATCTTCATCAGCAACGCTCCAAGCCTCGGTTGAATCAAGGAGGGGCCACCACCAAGCGGAGGAATCTCGACCGGGTGCCAGAGGAAACAAAAAGACTTGTGCCTCCTTCAATCCTTCCTTGGAGACTGAAAATAGGGGAAGGTTAACTCTCGGCCACAGTTTGATCATTCCTAACTTAGACAAAGAATCATCCATCATCTCCGGATGAATGGCAAAATTCCGGCAGCATCTAAAATCTCTCCTATAAGGGAGCAATTGGGGAGCATAAGGGTTGGGCGCAACCGTATGCCCTCGTTTCCATATATATAGACTCTTGAAATCCAAAAGCCGTCCAACTAAACCATCACAATGGTTAAGAGGAGACTGGCTTCGAAATCCCAAACGGCAATTGAATAAATAAGCGGTGCATTTAATGCGCCTCTTCGATATACCAAGAGACAGGGTACAGAACTCTTTGAACGAAAACCACAGCCCAGCACTGAAAACTTTCGAATTAACAGAGAGAGGGGAACAAAGTCCAAATGTACAGACCCCCTATTCGAGATTCAGATCTTCCAGTCTTAACTATTTTACGACAAGCCAGTCATATGACAAAGGCCAAACAGCTCGGATATATCCTAATCCTAAGTACTCGAACATAGCATGCCGAGCATCATAACGACAAGCACAAGCTGCCTGGTTATCTTCACAAGCTCTTGATTCAAAGCAGTCTATCTCAGAGCTCTACAGAGGCCTACTCCCACTCTATCGGGCTCTGTTTATCTGATTATATTTACTTTCTTGTCTTATTATAATGAGACAGTTGAAGTTAATCTACATTCACTATTCAGTGACAAGTATCGAAGTTCGGAAAGCGACTACTGATTGCTGAACAATTGATCTAACATGCAAAAGGCTCATAGCAGCCACACTTACGACAAAATTGCACAGGAGGAAAGAACACAAGCAGAATCTGAAGGAAAGTCAATTTTACTGATCAGAAGAATACATTCCTTACATCAAAAAAAAAAAGTAGCAAAAATAAAAACCCATAAAGCCTCAAGACTTCCCAGAAGGGCCTGCGTCCGTTTCCAAGTTAAGGGCAGTAGCCCCGGCCGTCTTGTCCGGATCAGGACGAGATGAGGTAGGTTCAGGGGGAACGATTGATGAAACGTCAAAATTCGGAAACTTAGCCAGAAATCGAGTTCGGAAGCTTTCAAATCCAAACCGGATGAGGTCATCACCCATCTGTTCAACTTCCTCCTTCAATTCCATCTCAGTCTCAGTCCTGGCGAGGTTAACCGCCTCTCGAACCTTCTGATCAACGGAATTTCGAAGCTTGAGCAACTCCGCCTGGAGGCCAGTAACTCGCTGAGCATAGATATCCCTCTCAGACTCCACCACAGTAAGGTTGGTGCTAGCCTCCTTCAGAGTCTCTTCAGCAGTTTGAACCTTGGATTGAGCCGTCCCAAGCGCCAGCCTCATCTCGTCCATTTCAGCCCTCAGCTTCTCAGCTTCCTCGAAGCTCATGGGAGTCACCATCAGAGCAGCTAAACTATGCATGCTCTGAATAATACAAGACAGACAATTTAGATTGAACAAATAAGCAAACAGAAAAGTCAAGAAAAAGCTTCAGAAGTTACCCTCATCTGGAGATTCATCATCTCAGTCATCAGCTTAGAGGGGTCATCCCCTCTGTATCGGTGTGGGCCCTGAGCCCATATTTGATCAAATGCCTTCTTGGCAATCTGATAGTCCGGCTCATTAAACGGCTCGGACGGCGTAGTAGGTGCTTTCCCTTTCCTAGACCTTCTGCTCGGACCGGAAGGGGCAGGAGGAACGGCAGGCTCGGCCTCCTTAGCCTCGGTAGGGGCTGGCTCGGGAGAGCCAGAGATCAACCTCTTCCCTTTTACTTCAAGAGAGGGACCAGGCTCAGCTCGGGAGGAAGCCTTCCCCACCGCTTGGGCCTCCGGCACCGCCCACTTCGATGTCAGCCTCTTCTTAAGCTCTGCATTACGAGCAGCCATCAAGTTCTTTGGAGTTACAATGACAGAATGAGCCCGGTTAGAAGTCGAAAGCAATACTCGGTACTGATCTCGCAGTGCTTCAGTAAAATCGGGCCTCTTCCAAACGCTCTTGACTACACACAAGTAAGGAAAGATATATCAGTTTGTCAGTTCGGAAGGCATAACAAGGCTAAGAGTAAATCTGAAGGAATAAGCCTCACCCTTATGACCCGTAACACGAGGGAATGGCGAGGCCTCTCCTTCCTGAAAGCCTTCATGCTCCCATCCTCCTCCGACGAAGAAGTACCACTTCTTCCACGTTTTATTGGAAGTGGGAACGGAGGACAAGGGTCGGAACCCCTTCTCGAAGGACATATAGAAAAGACCTTCCGCCTGCTTGAACTTCAGATCCATATTGCTATGGATCAAGTCCAGAGACACATCCACCTTGTTCAGGTGTCCCAACACCACAAACCCTAGGAGCTGCCGCCAGCTATTGAGATTCAGGTCGGCAGGGTAGAGCTTGTACCAACAAAAGAATTGCCTGACTAAATCCGGCAATGGGAGTCTCAAGCCCATTTCAAACCAGGCAAGGTAAACACAAATCTCCCCGGCTTCAACATTTTGGGGACGATCCATGGGGCTGGCACTCTGCAGGTCACATTCGGGGCAAAATTGTATTTCGCCCTCCACTCGTCCAAAAGGCTCTGAGTGACAGCACTCTCACCCTCTTCTCTACGGGAAGACCTACCAAAGGTCTCCTCAGCCCTGTTTCGGGGCTCCTCAAAAGCATCAACTATCCTAACTCCAAGACTAGTGGGAGGATCAACAGGTCTCTCCCCAATAACTTCGGGAGCGGGGTTACCTACATCTTCCACAAGAGACGGAACAGCCATCTCAGAAGGGTTTCCCACTCCCTCATTCACAATTGGGGATTCAGAAGGAGCAGACATTATTCTCGGATTCAAGAAGAAAGAAGCAAGAGAAAAGGGAAAATCAGTCGAACCTGTTCTAACTCAGGAAATCAGTATTCTTCAAGGTCGCACAGACCAACAATGGTGAATGAAATCTTCTGGCACAGTAAAAATGACGGGGAAAGGTCATTTCAAAAACTTATCCCGTATTTATAAAACACAGTATCAGAAGGGACCCACCAAGCCCAAACGCCATGACGGTCCAGAACAATGATGATTTCGAGAAACCTAACTATCGGCCCAGTACAATGATGACCTTGAAAAGACTTAATCTCCGGCTGTCCAATAAATGGCGCCCCAACAGTTGCCTTGGAAGGCGAATGGACAAGACATATGACTCTCCGAAAAAGGCTCAGCCCTAGTTGCTTGCGAGCATCAAACTAGGACTTGGGGGGGGGGGGAGTAACTGATATACCATAAAAGAGCAGGCCAATCAACACTTGACACGTATGACCATAATCCGACTCATGCTCGGCCAACATGATTCTCACTCAGCCAATGACTAAAAGCTCAAGCATACAAGATCATCACATCAGGTTGGAAGTGACCGAACATACACCTTCGGAACATATATATCCAGAACTGGTCACAGGGTCCAGACCAACACTATAGAACTCGTCACCGCCTTAGCGGGTTCCGAGCAGGGAATAAGGAAGCAGTCTTCAACAAGGAAGCTACCATCCATGGTTATCTCTATGCAATGCTCCACAAGGTAACCACAATCTCCGATGATCAAATCCCTATATTCATGGCGTCGAATCCTAATCAGCTTAGGAAAGCCACAGCTTATAAATTTTACCCTAGAGGTACGCTTTACTTTCATGCTCATTCTTTGGCTTTCAATACAGTCTTTCAATTCTTTTACTTACTTAAGCATCGGAGCGGCTACCGCCAGAGCCAATCCGATGGTCCTCTGATCATCTTCCTGAGTATTCTACAGGTCGCGGAGCCCATACTTGTTGCGAGTCAAAAAGTGCAGCATCAAATATGTATAAATATACTAGATCATATATATTTTAAATAAATATGAGTACAGAACAAATAATATTTCAATACATTTCTATATTCTGAAAATTTAAAAAATATTTAATTGAATAAATTAATATTTATTTAATGAAGTGTATAGACTATATTATGTTAATAATATTATTCATAAATTAATATACTCAAACTAATACATCATGTGTGTGTAATAGATATATATATATATATATAGATATATATTATCACATTATTAGGTTTTATAGGTAAACTTAGTGCAAACATATCCCAGTTAGTTTTGGTTACATTTAGTTGGGATGTTAGTTGTATTAATGAGTCACAGCCAGCTCTGTAGATCTAAGATATTCTTCACTCGGTTTGAGCATCCCTTTTAATCACTCTGTGTACTCAATAATGTATTTAATATTGATTGGTCTGGGACCACTTCAACAAAGACAAAATAAAAAAAAAATTAATAATAATAATACATAATCTTTTATCACTATAGGAACGATACTATTAGCTGCGAATATGAAAGTTTGTAATCTAATTAACGCGTGTATTATATGAATCAATATTATGTATGATCACGTACATGCGTGTAATACATGTGACAATCAAATTGTGAGTAATGATCACTCACAACTAATGCTAGCATTCCTCGTAATTACTATAGCAACCGTAACAATGAAATGAAGAGGCTACTGATGTATTTGGTGACAAATAAGTGGTAATGTCATGGATGATGATTAATAACAAAAATCAATGATAAATGACACTGATATTTTTTTGTTTTGAGATTTCTTATAATTATAGATGATAATCTTCTTGTTTCTAAACTAATGTATTTGCCATTTGGTGACAAATCAGTGGTGATGTCATTGATGATGATTAATAACAAAGATCAATAATAAATGACACTAATTTTTTTGCAATTTTTTATAATTATAAATGATAATCTTCTTGTTTCTAACTTTACACTGTACCATCTTAAAATTTCATTTGAATTAACGAAATTAATGGAATAGTTCAAAAAAAAAAAAAAACAAAAACAAAAACAAAATTTATGCTATGGTCATGATTAAATTTGTATATAAAAATATTAACAAAATAAAGTTCGTTTGAAATACTCTCATTACCCATGTTGGGAATAAATTATTTTACTTATAAAAAAATTGCATATGCAAACAAAAGCAGTAATCTTTTTTTTTCTTCTTCTTGTTAAGCATTCCGAAAAAGTATCAATAGAGCCATTCACAAGACTTCTACAGAAACTTCTTCAGATTTCAGATTTTGTACCTACGTCACAGTGACCAATTCCAACATAAATACAGAATATATCATTTGTATCCTTTTTTAGCGTAACAAAATTGTATTTCTCCTTTGATAACAAGAAGAAAATTTGTTTCTTGTCATTAATATCCTGAATTCTTTAGTTATTTAATTTGCATATTTTTATTGGACTAAAATTTTGAATTCAATACAACACCTAATTCCTTTAAATGAATACTTTATTATATCCGGTGAATACTTCATTCCTTTAAATGAATACTTTTTTAAAATGATAAAATTATTATTATTATTATTTTTTATTTCATTATTTTTTATATAAAAAATAAATTTAAGATAAATAATTTATTTTTATTTTATATATAAAAAATTTAAGATTTTAATCAATATTGATTTAAAAATAGAAAAAAAAATTTTAAAAAAAAACATAAAAAGATAATTTCATCATTTTATAAAAAAAAAAAAAATTAACTGAAGTGAGATAATTATAATTTATCCAAAAATAAATAAAAAAAATTAATATAATTTTAAGAATTTTAAATATAATTCATGTAATAATTAAAAATCTTAATTTATCCTCATCTTTGGGTGAAAAAGCTGTCCAATAAATTTATATTTGTATTCATTTCGTGTTCATAATTAAGGTTAAACTTATTAAACATGATTAGACAGGCCGGATAAAGTAGTACGCATCTCTAATTTCAAGAAACGGAACCATCCAATCCAAGAAATGTTAACCCAACTCGATCGGGAACCACTTTTACACGTTCATGACTACCAACTTTCGCATTATATTACACTTTCTTTGCCTCATTTTAAGGGTTCTCTTTATTGTTTATTTTAAGAGTTTTATTTAAAATATTAACATATTTTTAAGTTATAAATTTTTAAAATTATTTTTTATTATACTTAATATAAACACTATTTATAATTAAATGAGAGTAATATAAAAAATTTAAATAATTTTAAAATAATAAAATAATACTTTTAAAAAAATTAAAATATTCAAAAACAACCGTCATTTTGAAAGAGAGGAGGTATTATATTAAAGCCCAGGCTGTCAGAGTCTCACTTGTCCCGTATAAAAACAATTCACAAAAGCATCATCGGGAACTCAAAAGAATCAAAACCTTCAAATTTAATGAATAAAAATAAAATAAATAAGAAAAGAGAAAGACCGGATGTTTACCAGAAACAGAAAAAGCTAACGAAGTCCAGATAGTAGCTGCCGAATGTTGTGCCACCTTGTTGGCAATTAAATGAAGCTAATATAGTTTTAATATTACAACTCTTAATTTTGAATATTAATAATATTTAATATATTTTAAATAAATTTTATTTTAAATAAGAGTTGAGTAATTAATTAGTAATTTTTATCTTAATTGAAATAATACTATTAATTTGAATGAATTAAAAGTTTTAATTGTCTTAAGATTAAAAGTTTAATATATTTATATATGTAGATTTTTGTCATATTAAATATAAGCAACAAAAATAATAGAATGATGGTCAAATAAAAGAGAGTGTGGAATGAAGCGGCGAGTGTGGTGGTTGTGAATTTAGTGAATCCGTCCAGCCGTGAGTCTGCTCAAAGCTATGAGCCCTGTGAGTGGCTGCTAATGTAAGTTTTTTGGAAGACCTTTGAGTCATCGAATTAAATAGTAAGGCTTGTGATTTCTTTTTAATAAGATATTGCTTTGAAGAAAAAAAAGTTCAATAAGATCAATAGTTTGATTGACTCGACAGTATTTTGTTTCTTTTAATCTATCATATTGACATTGTTTGGTTTGGTTTATTTCATTGAGTTAGACGAATGATTGTATTGATTTTGTTATTGTCTTTTAATTAATTTATAGTTATTTTAAATTTTATATTTGGTATTAGAGTTATTTTTGAGTCATATAATTAGTATTAGAGTTAATTACGATCTTGAGGTAACTTATTAGAGCCAGTTACAATTTTGGCAGAGCCAGTTACGATCTTGAGAAAGTAACTTACGATCTTTAGGTAACTTATCAAAGCCAGTTACGATTTTGGGAGAGTCAATTACGATCTTTAGGTAATTTATCATAGCCAAATACGATATTGGGGTAATTTATTAGAGCTAGGTTCGATTTTGGGAGAGTTAGTTTCGATCTTGAAGTAATTTATCAGAACCACGGGTAATTTATCAGAGCCAAGTTCGATCTTGGGAGATCGGTAGTTTGAAAAATCAAAGTTGGTTCTCATTCCTGAATTATTGCAAAGAACTGGAGTTCTCGTGTTACTCAAGATTGTGATCTTGAGTGGTTTGTTAAAGAGCTATTCGATTGGGATTCAATAGTTATTTGGATCAAAAAAGAGATTCTGCGGTGGTTCAAATAATTATGAAGAAAAAAAAGTTCTGGTTTAATCAATAAGGAGGCTAGTTTGATCAGATTGAAGCAAAAAAAAAAAAAAAAAGACGACAATATCAGCTTTTGGATAAACTTAGGTATGTGATTTAAATAAAGGGTAAATTATACTAACCTTCCCTGAGATTTCTGATAATTACATTGACCTCTCTTGAAGTTTCCAATAATTACACGACCTTACTTTATCTAACAATATACAAATATCTTTCTTTAGTCAACTTTTTTTTTTCAAAATGACAAAGTTACCCCTTTTATGATTTTTTTTTTTAATTTTTTAAATTTTGACCAATTTTTTTTCTAAATAAATATTGATAAAAACGTTAAATTTATTTTTATATTAAATAAAAAATAATTTATTTTCCTTAAATTTATTTTTAAATAAAATAATAAAAACTTAAAAAAATTTGGTCAAAATTAAAAAATGTAAAAATAAATAAAGGAAAAATTTTGTCATTTTGAAGGAAAAAATGAGTGAGGGGAGGTATCTGTCTATCAAGTAAAGTAGGAGAAGTCAGTGTAATTTTAAAAATTCAGGAGAAGTTAGTATACTTTTCAGAAACCTCAAAAAAGGTAAGTGTAATTTACCCTTTAATAAATTGTTGATTTGAAATTAAAGATTTTGGTTAATGGACAAAAGTTTGAGATTTTGAGAGTTTGTGGTCAAAATATTGATGATTGGTTAGATCGTGCTACACTCTATCTTAATACTTGTAATGTATATAATGTATTAGATATTGCATTGAAGCGTTTGTTGAAAGAGCTTTATGAGAAAAAAGTTAAATAGTTCTATCAAATAATAAGAAAGACAATACATTAGGCACATTAAAATACTTTTGGTTACAGACAAAACTATCCGCCACCATATAAGTTTTGGTTTGATTTTATTTCTGCTTATAAAAACAAACTACGAAACGGTTATGAACTTCTCTTAGATAAATATTGGGTAGTTGATTTTAAAAGGGACAAATTTGATGAAAATAGGGTGATTTATGATTCAAAATTATTTTCAAAATTTGTTCTAATTTGGAATGATTCATATAATATGTTGAATTTAGATTTGTATGATATTGACTACTTCGTCAATATTTCTGACGAAGAAAATAGTTTGGAGGTTGAAATTGAAGAAATTAATTGTGTAGTTGAAAGTTTTGCTGTAGCTCATGAAGATGAAAATTTGAATTTGTTAGAGATTGATTTTGGTGAGTTGGGAGATGTTGAAGAATTATTTCAACCTACTCCATTTAAGAATTTAATAGTTGAGAAAGAAAAAATTTTTGCAATTTGTGAAATTGATGTAGTTGAAGACTTTAAAAATTTTGACCTGTTTGATTTGCCAAGTAGTTTAGAATCAAATCATAGTGAGATTGAAGGATTTTACAGTTCAGAGTTTGTTGATTTTATTAGTACTGAAAATTTTATTACTCGATGTTATTTTGTTTTTGTGAAGATTGATTATGCAGAATTTTAAGAATTTTGGGGAATTGAAAAGTCCAAGTTATTCGAGATTTGCAATTTCATTGGTATGGATAAATTTTTCATTTTTGGTTACAACAAATTGAATTTTAATAATTTTGTTGTTGCAAATTGTGTTTGAGAAGAAAATTTTCGTGTTCTGAAATTTTGGTAGGCATTGCATCATTATAATAGTGGAATTTCTAGCATGGATAATTATTTTACTGATTTTGATTTGGAACAGGTAAGCATGGATTTGTTCTTTGATCGTGCTGCACAAGTTGAGAAGTTGTATGCCAAGTACAATATTAAATCACGCCCACATGTGAAGATGAAGACAAAAGATTATTCTAAATTACTGTTACAAAAGTTTCTTTCAGCGATCAAAATTTCTTTGAAAATTTTTGCTCGTGAAGATGTGAGAAAGTTGTCTTGAGGAAATTGGTTTAAGGGAAACATTGTTAGCAATTAAACTAAGTTAGTATAGTTTTAGTAAGACTCTTAATTTTGAGTTCTAATAACATTTGATATATTTTAGATAAGCCTAATCTTAAATAAAAGTTGAATAATTATTATTAATAAAATTAGAAGTCTTTATTCTGGTTAAAATAATATTAGTAATTTGAAAAGTTTAAAAGTCTTAACTGAATTATGAATAAAAATATAATATAATATATATCTAAGTTTGTTCCATATTGAATATAAATCACAAAAAGAATAGAGTGCTGATCGAATAAAAAAGAATGCGACATGAAGCGGTGAGTGTGGTGGTTGTTAAATCAGTGAATCCGTTCAGCTGTGAGTCTGCTCAAAGCCGTGAGCTTTGTGAGTGGCTACTATTAGTTTTCAGGAAGTCTTTTGAGTCATCAAGTTAAATAAGTAAGGCTTGTGATTTTTTCCAATAAAATATTACTTTGAAAAAAAAAGTTTAATAAGATCAATAGTTTGATTGACGAAACAAGTATTTTGTTTTCTTTTACTCTATCATATTGAGATTGTTAAGACGAAACAAGTGAATTGCTTACATTTGGTATTAGTGTATTTTTTTTGAATCCTACACTCCTTGATCTCCTTCGCTAATTGTCCTCTGTCTACCTGACTTACCCCTCAAACCTCCCTCACTCCAAAGTTCAAACCCAATCTTTCCTTTTATTCTGTACCCTGTAAACCTCTTTCTCCCCCGACGTACAATCCCTTTAAGACGACTTATCTCATGGCTTTGCACCTCGTCCTCTCAGTCATTTTTCTATTCAAATTTAATTCGTATTAAATCACCCAACTACCTACTTTTTCCTTTTGGAATGGCGATATAGTGTTGATTTGGTTGAGACTCAATTTAGAGAGAATTTATTTTTTTATTTTTTAATACAAGCTATGTGAAGAGAGTGATAATTTTAAATAGAGTTGAATAGGTTTAAATCCATCAAGAAGTGTCAATTTATCATAAAGTTCAAGTATTTTTTTACTTTTTAGCTTTAGTACAGTGGTTCTTTTTTTTTTTTTATCTCAAGTTATTTTAATTAATTAATATCTTTTTTTTTTAAATGACAACATTACCTTTCATCGTCAGGCAGCGAAACAGATGTGATTAAAACAGGAAGCTCAACCTAAATAATTGTGGCCCAATTAAACCAAGAACATACTTTTGCCATATAATGTTCCAATTTTCGGATACTGTCAAGAGCCAATCATTCACCGTAGATATAAACGGCTCTTCCTCTTTATACGCTTGCGCATCGGCAGGATTTGTATTCCTACGACTATTTTCAAGTGATAAAGCCACTAAATAAAATTGTCATTTATTACATTGATATAAATTTATTATCTATATTAAAATTGAATACCCCAATGAAAATAGTAAATTTTAATATTTTATTATTTTTTATATTTTATATTAACAAGTAAATCCCACAATTATTTGATATTAAGACAAGATAATCTTGTGTATTCATTGGTCCCACAATTTTTTAATAAAGAAATGGTACATTTGCTCCTACTCTTTCCTAGTAGCAAATTTGTTACTTCTCTCCACAGGTAACAACTTTACTACTCATATTTGCTTCATTCCTTAGAAGCCATTTTACTGATATGGCCCATTAAATACACAAATTTTAAAATTTTCTACCTCTCTTAGAAATGGCCTAAGAGACTTCCACCTTTCATGTTTCCCTGTAGATATACTAGATCATATATTCTTTAAATAAATATAAAATAATTTGAACTATATGATGCTGCACTTTTTGGTTCTAGCGAAGGCTGCTGTGGACTCTTGAACTCCGTTGCCTAAGGAGCACTCAAAAGACGATCAGAGGGTCACCGGATTGGCTCCGACAGTAGCCGCTCCGATGCTTAAGTTAATAAAACTGAATTGAAAGATAACAATGTAAGCCAAAGAATGAGCATAAAAACAAAGCGTACCTTTAGGGTTTAATTTATAGGCAGTGGCTTTCCCTAAGTTGATTAGGATTCAGAACCATGAATATAGGGATCTGATCATCGGAAATAGTAGTTACCTTGTGGAATACTGCACGTGAAGGATATCTGAGAATGTTAGTTTCCTTGTTGAAGATTGCTTCCTTATATTTTGCTCGGCAGAGTGTTAAGGCGGTAATGAGCTCTGAACCCAGAAGGGTACTCTGAAGATCTGTGTTCAAACCTGTGAGTTCTGGAGGATAAATGCATAGGCTTGTTCTGTATGGAGGACTTGCTCTAGGTGGCTGAGCTTTAACCGAATTGCAGGCACACGTGTCACACGAGGATTGGTCTGTCGCTTTGTGGTATATCAGCTACTCCCCCCCCCCCAAGCCTTAGTTTGAGATAGAAGCATAACTAAGGTTGTGACTTTCAGAGAGGCCACGTGTTCCGTTCTTTCATATTCCAAGACGACTGTTGGCGGGTCATTTAATGATCTGCTTCGTCGTTTGGGCTTTCGAAGCCACTTTTTTCCCAACCGTCGCGACAGTTTGGCTGGATGACTCTTTGTCTTCAAGGATCTATATATAGAGGAGTGAGGGGATGCTTCCACGCCCAATCTTCCTATTCTTTGTCTTCACGATGTTTCCCTGTCAGGGAGAATTGAATCGTTATACCGTCGTTCGGAGATGAATGACAATCTTCAGTCTGAGTTGGGAGTGATCAAACTGTGGCTGAAGACAACTCACTCTTTTGCCTCTGTTCCCAAGGAAAGATCGAAGGAGGCGAAGATCTCCTTGTCCATTTTAGCATCTGATCGGGGTTTCCTTGCTTGGAGATGGGCCCCCCTTGATTAAACCGAGGCTTGGAGCGTTGATGATGAAGATGATGGTGGAACGCCTTCTCCCATTCTTCCCTTGGTAGAGACCCTTGCACAAGCTGGCCAAGGTGCCGTGCCAAATTTGAGGAGAATGAAGGCGGAGAATTAAGGTGTCGTGAGACTCAGAGCCCTCTCCCTTCATCGATGACTGGGCAAGTGATAATGATGGCCTGTGGTCCAGGATTCCTTCCTTTCGAATAGGAGCCAGTGGTGGCGGTAACGACGACCTGGGATCCAGGACCCTTACCCTTGAACTAGAGGAGTTAGAGGAAGAAAGCCATGATGGCATGATGTAGGACTATGACTTGTCCGAAATTATTGTAACTTTAGGGTTGCGCCTTGTTTCTTTGTCAATCTTCTTGTACTGATGTAACTCTTTATGAATTATCAATAAAATTGAGTTTTTTTCCCTTAAATTCGGTGTATATTTGATGAAATATGTTCCTTCAGAACTAGAACGCTTTTCTGAATACTGTTGCTAACTGCTTTCCATCAATGGTTTTATTTGTGTATTTCGAAAGTAGACCAAACGGATTTACGTAGCACCAATGCCTTTCCCGAACTGAAATACTTTGTAAATTCTACGAGCTGCGGCATATGCTAGGTTTGGCTTGGCACTGCGTTAAGTCATCCCTGTTCGGTAGTACTTCAGCTTGTTTGTAGGCCAATTCGTTCATGAACTATTTAAATCAGTTCTGAAGAGAGGCCTTCCGATTAAGGTAACTTGCAATAATTTGAGTAAATATGTTGTGATAACGGCTATGCTCGCCGAGCCAAGAGACTTGTGTAAATAATTGGATCGATAATAACTGGAAAATGATTTGAGCAAATCAAAATTTTTGTCTTTAGATGGACCAGACCATGAGGTCTGTACATTTCAATGGACCAGACACTAGGTCTGTACATTTTGATGGACCAGACACGAGGTCTGTACATTTAGTTGGACCAGACACGAGGTCTGTACATTTAGTTAGACCAGACACGAGGTCTGTACATTTAGATGGACCAGACACGAAGTCTGTACATTTGGATGGACGAACACGAAGTTTGTACATTTTGATGGACTAGACCAGAAGGTTTGTACATTGGGTGGACCAGACACGAAGTCTGTACATTTTGATGGACCAGATCGGAAGGTCTGTACATTAGGTAGACCAGACACGAAGTCTGTACATTTTGATGGACCAGACCAGAAGGTTTGTACATTAGGTGGACCAAACACGAAGTCTGTACATTTTGATGGACCAGACTGGAAGGTCTGTACATTAGGTGGACCAGACAAAGGGTCTGTACATTTGGTGGACCAGACCAGAAGGTATGTACATTTAGGAGACTAGACCAGAAGGTTTGTACATTTGGTGGACCAGACCAGAAGGTTTGTACATTTAGTGGACCAGACATAGGGTCTGTACATTTGGTGGACCAGACCAAGGAGACTGTACATTTGGTGGACCAGAACAGGGGGTCTGTACATTATAGAGGAACTCTTGATGAAGATTTTTTAAAGAATGAAAGACTCTTCATTGATAATACTTCCGTAGGTGTACTGTACTCCAATGCCCAGTTACAGGTCTCCCAACCATATCTTCTAACCCGTAAAAGGTAGGTCTAACAATTTTGGTTACTTTATAAGGGTTCTCCCAGTTGGGCGGTAACCTTCCGATAGTGGGATCCTTGATGTTTGGAATCACGAGGTCTCTCTATTTGAAAGCTGATGGGCTTCAGCCTTAACTTAAGAGTTGTTGGCCATCTTGCGCTATCATGCTTCAGTTCTTAGTGTAGGTACTTTGACTTTTCACAGGAATCATTGCTTCGGCACCGTTAGCTAGTGAAAATGGAGTTTCTGAAGTTGGTGTTCCTTTAATTGTCCTTGGGGGTGGTTGCTCTTTCAAAGGCTCTTGATCAACATGTCATTAATGTAAACCTCCATCTTGCTGCCGATCAGAGGGCTAAACATCTTATTGACCAGACGCTGATATGTGGCTCCAACATTCTTTAATCTAAACGGCATAACTCTATAGTAATAAAGACCTCATTCGTTATAAATGTTGTTTTCTCCTGGTCTGGAGGGTACATCTAGATTTGGTTACATCTTAAGTAGGCATCCATGAAGCTCATGAGTTCATGCCCTACAATAGCGTCAACTAGTTGGTCTATCCTTGGAAAGGGAAAACTATTTCTGGGGCAAGATTTATTGCGATCTGTATAGTCAACACAGACTCTTCACTTACCATTCTTCTTCTTGACTAGAATGGTATTGGCTAACCACTCGGGGTAGAATACTTCTCGTATCATCTTGGCCTCAAGTAGCCTTTGGACTTCCTCATTGATGAACTGGTGCCGTTCTGGAGCGAGTGGCCTTCTTTTCTGTCTCACATGTGGGTGGTCCGGATCTACCATTAGTCTGTGAGTGATTAGTTCTGGATCTATGCCCTCCATATCCTTTGTCTCCCAAGCAAACACAGAGAGGTTGTCTTTCAAAAATTCTATCATCTCATTCTGCTCGGCAAGTGTTAGGTCTGGACCAATCTATAGGTAGTGCCCTTGTGATTCCGAGCTTACTAGCACTTTAATGGGGCCGCCAATGTGACTGGCCTTGTTGTCCCTTCCTCTAGGGCTTAGTGGCTCGTCGATTCTGGAGAGGCAGCCTTCTGTCTCGTGGTGATGGGTGAGGGCTAGATCCACGCACTCACAAGCATACAGTAATTGCTATTTGGGAGCCTTTTTTTTAGGGCGAGAGCATAACACTCTCTAGAAGTCGGTTGGCACCCTCTGATAGAATAGATAGCCTGATTATGGACGTACTTTAGACACTAGTGGAGGGTTGAAGTGACTGCTCCTATCTGATGTAGCCAGGGTCTCCCAATTATGACATTGTAAGGGGACTTGGCATTCAGAACCATGTATTCTGCCATGGTGGTCTTTTGTCCATCTTCCTTTCTTGCTGAAGTAGGGAGGTCAATCCTTCCTAGTGGAGTGTTGAGATTCCCATCAAATCCTGCCATGATCACGGTTGTGGGTTTGATGTCATTGAAATTAAGCTTCATTAGTTTGAGGGGCTCGTAGAACAAGACGTTTGCAGAGCTTCCAATGTCCATCAGGACTCTTCAGATCTAGAAGTTGGCAATTTTGAGAGAGATGACGAGGGCATCACTGTGAGGACAGTGTACCCCTACAAGATCTTGATCCAAAAATTGGATCTCAGGTACTGGTTTCAGTCTTTTCTCAATGTGGGAGATCGGTAGGATGCTGGGAGTAGCTCTGGCCTCCCGAACATACCATTTTCTTGCTCTGTTGGGAGTCCTTGTCATCAGGGTGTCTGCATGGAGGACAAAGATAACCTCATTGTTCTGTCGCTGAGGCTTATTCCATCCTTCCCTTTGTTCCTGTCTCTAATCAGGCCTTTGGTCAGGTTTTCCTTACTGGGGTCTTTCATTGTGGGGGTTTTGCCCCCCGTCCTGTCTGATGAATTCTTGCAGACGACCTCTCCTTATAAGCTGCTCGATTTCATGTTTGAGGGCCTGGCACGTATTAGTCGTGTGCCCACAGTCTTTGTGGAAGTCACAGTACTAGGGCTGATCTTGGAGGTTTTGATTTCCTCTTAGTTGTTTTGGACACCTTAGATTCTCCCAAGATCGGACCTACAAAAGTATGTGATTCAAGGAGGCATTTAGTCGAGTGAAGCTGGTGAATCCCCTTGGAGCGGCGTTAAAGGGAACTCTAGGCACTGCTTTTTTTTTTGGGCTTCTGTCTCTTTATCTGGTTGTACCAGATTCCCTTTTTTGATCATCCTTTTTCTGGCCATCCTTCTTCACATCATCCTTCTGAGCTTGCTCCCTAGACTTCGGGGAGGTATTTTTTTGCTTCTTCTAGATTTATGTATTTTTTGGCCTTATCCATAAGGGCTGCCATGTCGGCGGGAGGGCTCTTTGTCAAGGAGTCCCTAAAACCTCTTTGGGCAAAGCCAGAGGTCAGGGCAGCCACCAGGAAGCTGGAACTGCAGTCTATAATCTTAGTGAGTTCGGTATTGAAACGCGCAATGTACTCTCTGAGGGACTCCTCTTTGGTCTGTTTTACATTCAACAAGAACTTGGGACCCTTTCTCAGTCTTCTATTGGTCATGAACCTGTCAAGGAATCGCCTTCCAAGCTCATAGAAACTGGTGACTGAGTTCGGTGGAAGGTGGTGAAACCACTTCAAAGCTGGGCTAGTGAGGCTGGTTATGAAGGTACGGCACATAAAGGCGTCTGAAGCCCCATGTAAGGCCATAGTGTGTTGGTAATAGGAAAGGTGGTCCCTAGGGTCCCCAATCCCATCGTAAGGAGTGAATTTCGGGACTATAAACTTCTTGGGCTTCTCTTCTGCCATTATGGCAGGGGTGAACGGTGTGGCTAGCCTTCCAAGCAGCCTTGCTAGCTCATTCTGCTCTAGAGGGACTTGAACTCCCCTTATAACAATGGTGCAATCACTACAAAAAAACATATTTTTGGCTACGCTCATTATTAGTGACGCACGAAAAGCCTCGCTAAAAGTCACTTTTCACGACGCCCAGTCGTGTGTCGTGAATAATATGGAAAAAACCGTAAAAAATTAGGCACGAAACTATTAGCGACACGCACATGACTATTGGCGACGCACAGAGGCGTCGCTAATAGGTAAAATTATTGGCGACGCTCGATTAGGCGTCGTAAATAGTGACAATTTAGCATTAGCGACGCTCAGGGTCTTATTAGTGACGCTCAGTGAGCGTCACTAATAAGCCCCCCTATTTTTATATCCGCTGACCTACTTTCTTTTTCTTCTCACGTTGTCTCTCTCACTAATTTTTCTCTCTCTGTCTCTGTCACTCCCTTGTTGGAAGCACGAATTGGACGGCGGTGGACGATGGTTGACGGCGGTGGACGACGGTGGACGGCTCATTGGACGACCCATTCGACGACGGTAAAGCTATTCGGTGACAGTGACGGTAGATTTCATATTCTTTCTTTCTATTTTTGCAAAAATCTATCAAATCTGCATCATTCTTTTGTGGTTCAGTTTAGATTTGTTTTTTATACCACCAGAGACAAAGTGAAATAGAGATTTGTTAGTTGATCCTTTTACTGTTTATTTTAAGCCATTTTTTTCTCCCTTATTTTACTGTTTATTTCACACACACAAATTTGTATAGGTTTTTGTTGTAAGAACGTGGTGCCTATAGTCGTCTCTTTATATTGGTTAGTGTGAACACTTGCAAGAGTTAACATAGTGAAATCAATTGCAAATAAAATTTAATTTGTAAGATATTAAATATTTTAATTTTATATTTAGACAAGTGCCAAATTAGAAGTTTAAATATAATTATATTTTATTTTTTTAACAAAATAATAAACTAATTATCTTTATATTGCCCTATAATTTAATACAAATATTTAAAAAATGATGAACATTAGAGGCCAGCAGAAGAAACTTAACTATCAATAACTACTAGTCTGAATGACTAACTTATAGAATAAACCATGAGATGCCATTTGATCATCATTAGTGTTGTTAGTAGTTTTTTTATTATTATTATTTTGGATCACAAATAATTCGAATCTTATTTGTTAATAAGATTAGTACATAAATTTAAAAATCATATTTTTAATATAATATTTTTTTTTATAAATAAAGTTTGTAAAATAATAAATGAGAAAAAACTTAATAAGCGTATTATATATAATCGAATTGGATTATTAAGTGATCAAATTAGTCCTACTCTTTTATGCAAACAAATGGATGCTAAATCTGGCTTATGTTATGCAGCCAAATTGTGCTTTTTAATGTAATGACTATCTATCTTCTTTTTAATGTTCAGACAAAAAACCAGGTACTATTGCATGCCAACAATTTTTTGTTATCTCCCTATTGTATGTATCTAAAATTTTGTAAGAATAGGTTGTTGGTACGAGTTGTTGGTATAATTATTCAGATGCCAACCACTCTAGCAAAAATTATTACTCCTTCACCAATAAAGCCAAGAGTCAATGTGATTGCAAATAATTATTCAAGTTGTTGGTATAATCATTCAAAGTTGTTGATATAATTATTCAAAGTTGTTGGTATAATTTTTATTACTAATGACTCTTTCTTTTTCTCTTAATATTTCTATATTTTTCTTTCTTCCTCCTTATATAAAAACTCATAAGAAAGATTTTATTATTAATCTACCTTAATCTTTTCTTTTATTATCAAATTTTTTCATCCAAACAAACTAGAAGTTTCTTCTAACTTTCTATTAAGCTATCATTAAAATAATAAAATTCTTTATTTAGGGAGTTCATATGAATATAAAAAAAATTTATAGGTATAAAAAACATTTCCTAAAGTGTTGACATCAATCAATTTCATTGTCCAGCACATTTGTTCAAACATTGATGAGTATACTTTCTCCTTTTGATCATTTGTTTGGTTTTATTAATCACTTTTGAGTTCCAATTTTGAGAGATTCAGACTCTATTGAAGCATCTGATTTCACTATTTGATGCATTTCCACTCCTCACTGTATGCTACCCTAAACTACTACTTCAAAACTAAGTTAACACAAAAATGTGAGAGGAAAATCAAATTAGGTCTAATTTCTTAATAACTAAGAAATAAAAAAAAACTCCTCATCCAAAAAAAAATCAAAATTAAAATATTATTAATAAATTAGTTAATAAAGACTAATTACATTATATTTATAAACTAAAAGACTATGGATCTAAATAAGAATTTACTACTAAAAGACTACGGATCTATATAAGAATTTACTACTTCTTTATGATAGACTCAATATAATTAAAAAACTAAGAAATCTCTAAAATTGAAAAATTCAGCATAAATAAATGTTAGGGCTTTTAAAAAAATTAAAAACTAGATGAAATAAGAAAAACATAACAAACGGAAACCAATTTAAAATTTCTTAAACAAAATAATTACAAATTTAAAACTTATTATAAATAGTAAAAAATTTAATTACGTAGCCTAAATGGAAAAATTTTGTTTAAAAATTGAAAAGTTAGGTAACCCGAAGTCTATTTTGTTTGCCGTCTCATATCAAATAAGGTGGTTTCAAATATAAGTATGTGAAGGTAACTATTTTTACTTAAAAATTGACTTTAAGTTGGATTGTTCTATCTTAATTAAATTTTGATGGGAAGAAATATTTCTTGTTGAGATGGAAATTCCTTGAAATCTAGACACATGAGTGCATTTGGACATTTTTTCATGTATGTGTTCATTCAACATGTGTTTTTCCGTGGCTGTGTTTTTTCCCCTCTTGTGTTTCATGTATGTGTTCATTGAACTGCAACTTGAACCTTAATCCCTTGCTCCTGAGTTCCTTTAAACAATAATTTTTATTTTTATTTTTGTTTTAGCTTCCAAGTAATAAGAGTTCTTGAGTCCTATGGATTGAGAGATCAACTAGATACAACAGACCTATTAAGTTAGTTAGTGGTTTTAGGTAGCAATTGATTTGTTTTTGTTGGTTAAGTTGTTGTTGTCAGGTGCCAAGTAAATAATTCTTGATGAATGACCTTAATTAATAGATAAAAATTGAAAGTTAGGTGCTTTTACTTGTTAGCAACCAAGATCAATATGTTTTCTATTGGCATTTTCAATGTTATTGTTAATGGTTTTTTAAAGCAAAACTCTGTCTAATAATTAGAGTTTGCACTTACACTAATGAATTTTTTAATTGCATTCATGTAAGCTTAGCTCCGTTTGGGAGTCATTTTCATCACATGTGAATCTTGTCGCCAAATTTATTCACGATTGGGCTTGTGTGTATGAAAATTGATTCTTGAATTGTCCAGAAAGGACAGTTCGAGAATGTATAAATCTACATTGCAATCAATAGCGCATATGCTTGAATATTTCACTATGATAAAATTTCAGTACGGTCTCCTATTGTTCTCTGGGTATATATTTAGGCGTGCTAACGTCTATCTCGTATACTTGGAGAACCGTGGGGAGATGCTGCCAAAATTTTGTCCGAGTGGAATCAAGCATTTGCTTTGCTGCTGATTGCAATGTAGATTGTGCATTCACGAATGGGATAGGACCACCTTACCCTTTAGAGAGAAGTTGGAGGTGATAGGATTCATGTTTCATATTTATAACGAGTACCATTTTTGTCTTGTATTAGGTAGATGAAAATGGATAAGAGTTAGATGGACTTGAGGGGCAGGCATTTGCCAGGGTATGTGAAGAGGATCAAAGATTTTATTGAGTTTGCTCGTGCATCTGCAGATGGGAGAAATAGGATAAGATGTCCATGTAGGAGGTGCAATAATAGGGATTATATGCACATAGATGAGGCCAAAGAGCACCTACTTGAACATGGGATGGACAAGAGGTATACGTGTTGGGAATTTCACGGGGAACGCCGTGACGTACGAGTGGTATTTGATGATGAAGAAGAAGACGACGATGATGACTTTGGTGATAATGTTGGGGTTGGTTACGAAGGCTTGCCACAAATGCTGGCAGACTTGCAGGGGGCTACAACTGGGGCGAGTAGTCACAAGAGTGACACGGGACCATTGACCGTGTTTGAGTCATTGTTGAGGGAAGCAAGGCAGCCGTTATACCCGGGTTGTGATAAGTTTTCGAAACTGGATTTTCTCGTGAAACTCCTTCATCGTAAGACCATCAACCGTTGGAGTAACAAATCAGTTACTATGGCCATTGAATTGATTAAAGCAGCGCTTCCTACTAGGGAGACCATTCCTAAATCATATTACGAGGCGAAAAGAATATTAAGAGATTTGGGCCTCGGGTATATTCCCATACATGCTTGCAAAAATGATTGCATGTTATTTTGGAAGGAGACTGAACAATGTAAGGAGTGTACGGTGTGCCACGAACCCAGGTACAAGCTGAATGAAGGAAAGAGCAAGACAATTCCGCACAAGGTGCTGAGATATTTTCCCTTAAAACTGAGGCTACAAAGGTTGTACATGTCGCAGAAGACGGCAGAAGATATGCGGTGGCATAAGGAGAAGCGTGTTGCTGAGAAAAATGTATGTAGGCATCCGGCAGATTCACAAGCTTGGGTTGAGTTTGATACAAATCACAAATGGTTTGCAAATGAGCTGCGTAATGTACGACTTGGGCTAGCTAGCGACAGTTTCAACCCGTTCGGTGACATGAGTAATACCTACAGCATGTGGCCGGTGTTGCTTGTACCGTATAACTTGCCACCATGGAAATGTATGAAAGAACCGTTTATCTACATGTCATTGCTTATTCCAGGGCCGAAGTCTCCTGGTAATGAAATTGATGTGTACTTGCGTCCTTTAGTGGACGAGTTGAAGGAATTGTAGGAGGTGGGAGTGGAGGCATACGACGTCTCTAAGAATGAGACATTTCAATTGCATGCCACGTTACTGTGGACCATAAATGAATTTCCAGCATACGAGAACTTGTCTGGGTGGAGCACTAAGGGGTATCTGGCATGTCCAGTTTGCAATAAGGATGCATGTTCCCTACATTTGTCAAATAGGAGGAAGATATGTTAGATGTGCCATCGTCATTTTCTACCGCCATCACATGGTTGGCGAAATCGGCAGAAGCATCTGTTTGATGGACAAATTGAGCGCAGATTGTCACCTCCATTGTTGTCTGGCAAAGAGGTGTTGGCGCAATTAGCAGTCATCCAACCAGTGAGGTTTGGAAAGATACCGGGTAATAAGAAGAGGAAGCGTACTGATGTGGACTTAAATTGGACTAAGAAGAGCATATTTTTTGATTTGCCGTACTGGGAGACCCTTAAGTTAAGGCACAATTTGGATGTGATGCACATCGAGAAAAACATATGTGATAATGTGCTGGGAACTGTAATGAACATTGAAGGGAAGACAAAAGATAGTGTTAAAGCCCAGTTGGACTTGCAGGAGCTGGGAATAAAGAAAGAGCTGCACCTAATACGTAGTGGTGATAAATATATCGTGCCTCCTGCACAGTATACGTTATCATCCGCAGAGAGAATGAGGATTTGCGAGTGGTTTAAATCAGTGAAGTTCCCAGATGGATACGCATCGAATATATCTCGGTGTGTAAATGTTATAGATGGGAAAATATTCAGATTGAAGAGCCATGACTGCCATGTCCTTTTACAACGACTTCTTCCGGTTGCACTACGTAGGTATTTCACCGATGACATATCGACTACATTAACTGAGTTGGGTTGCGTCTTTAGAGAATTATGTGCGAAGACGTTGAATGTGGAAGTACTTGACAAGATCGAAAGGGATGTTGTCATGATCCTCTGCAAGTTGCAACAGATTTTCCCTCTAGCTTTCTTCGATATCATGGTCCACTTAGCGGTGCATTTGCCTCATGAGGCAAAAATTGGCGGACCTGTCTAATACCGTTGGATGTATCTAATAGAAAGGTACATTTAATTTTGTGAATTGTATTATCTATCCACCCTAACTATTTTAATCTATAACTGATTAATTATCAAAACAGATATTTGCACACATTGAAGCAATATGTGCGTAACAGAGCACGACCGGAAGGGTCAATTGCTGAGGCTTATATTGATGCTGAATGTTTCACCTTCTGCTCTATGCATCTTGAAGATATTGAAACAAGGTTTAATCGTCAAGAGCGAAATTCTGATAGATGTCCAGGGTAACAACGAACTGGCCTTACGGTGTTTAATCAGACTGTGCGGCCAATAGGTGCCCGTATATATGAATAGTGCCATCCTCAAGACTTGGAAAGAGCCCACTACACCATGCTCAACAACTGCGATGAGACATTGCCATATTTTAAGTAAGTTTATCAAAATCATTGCAATACTACGTTAGTATACAAATGTAAGTTACATATAACATATCTCATCTTATGTAGTGAGCATACGATCGAGCTTCAGAGAGAACATGTATCAAGTTCTGATCTGGAGCAAAGACAGAAAAATTTGTTTCCAAAGTGGTTCAGAGAACGTGTAAGAATAGGTTTCAATTAATTGTAATTGTATTAGTTAATGCATTTGTATTCAATTAATTTTGTACTTGTACTGAATTAATAGATGAAGCTATTACGCCACCAACAATCTCCTGAGGCGTACGATCAATTATATTCCTTGGCATGTGGTCCTGATCAAAGGATATCCCGCTACACCGGTTTAATTGTTGATGGTGTTCGATTTCACACGAGGGAACGTGAGGTCAGCCGACGAATACAGAATAGTGGGGTCCTTGTTTAAGGAGATGGTGACGGAGGACAAACTGTAGAGTACTATGGTGTTTTAAAAGACATCATACAGTTACATTATTGCTACGGTCATTCTGTGTATATTTTTAAATGTGATTGGTGGGATGTAAGTAATAAAAAGACTGGAATGTAGATTAATAAGCACTTCATAAGTGTTAATACGTCACGTACGGCATTTAAACATGATCCGTATGTTTTGGCATTGGTTGCAAAATAAGTTTTCTATTTGAAGGACACAAAAATAAGAGGTGATTGGCATGTTGTCCAAAAAATAAAAACTATAAATGTTTATGATGTCATAGAAGTTGGCGAGGGAGATGAAGAGTTGGAGAGGATTGAGGAGGCACTACAAGAAGAGTCTCAAACTGCCAAAATGTAAGGGTTTAAACCCAAATGACAAATAGAGTATTTTTGTTTAATGTGCATCACATGTATATGTTGGGAACAATGTAAGAAAAAGGACCATGGTAAGGATTATATGCAAGCATGAATGTTAGTATATGAGGAATTAGGAAAGTAGGCATTGAGCCTTGAACTTACTTGATAATGTAGGAGTATGTTCAATTTTTGTAAACTTGTGGCCATCGAGTGAGGGTGGATTGTGCGTATACTTGTATATAAAATGTTGTGAAATATTAGGTGGAAAACGCTTAGAAAACAAAGGAGACTATGTCAAAATTTTGGGAATTTAAAAGAGTTGTTAGGTGTGTAAAATGCCCATATATAAATAGGAAGAGTGCCAAAAAGTGGGGGTTAAAAACCTTGAGAGAATAGGTCAAAAATTGGAAAATTTAGCTTGCAACACTTGGAAAAAAATTCAGAAAATGAAGAAATCAGGCTGCAGCAAATACACTGTAGCTACAGTGAAGCAGCACAGACCAGCCACGCGCACGCTCGTGCGCGCGCCCTGTAGCGTGCCCACGCCCTGCCCACACTCTTGCTACCTTGCCCTATGTGTGCCTATTGCCTGGGCATGTCATGGGCATGCCACGACTTGCCTTCCAATGCCATTTTAAGACCATTCTTCTGTACGTTTGACATCATCTTTTGGAGCCCCTTTTTGGCCACTTTTGGCCATTATACCAAGTCATGTTGGGCACCTTTTTGGGACACATTTTAGTCACTATTCAAGGCCATGTTTGGCCACTTCCTTAGACCACTTTAGGTAGGATTGTTGACCTATTCTTGGTCTATGCCTTAGGGCATTTGGGGCCCATTTGGGCCATTGTTCCAAGATACATTAGAGATGTGTTTGGGGCTATCTTGGGGGCCATGCTTGAACATGACTTAGACTATTTTGATGATTGGTTGGCGAAGATATTTGATTGGCATTTGAAACCCATCTTGGGTAAGTTTAATAGAAAATTTTCATTCTTAATTTTGGGGAAAACATGGGGAAATAAATTGGTAAACAACCAAATCCATTCAATTGCCTTTAATTAATTCCTTTTAGTTCATTTTCACTTACTCCCCAGGTTTTGAAAATTTGGGGCGTGACAAAATTAGCTAAGGTGCCACTTTTGGTGCGATTTTGAGACAATTTAAATTTGAATGCCTATGCCGCATCGATGGCCAACTGGCCACGTGGTGCTTTGAGAATTGTGGAAGGCTTCCATGAGAAGCTAACTAGATATTTTATGGAGAGGGACATGTGTCAAGAACTGGATGGTAGAGGAGGATGTGTGATTGTGTGTGTGAGGGTGTATGGTTAGGAGACAAGGTTGATAATTGATGCGCTTTGATGGAACATGAGGGAGACCTCTATTTTTTCCCCTCTCCTCTATTTTCTTCCTCCAAGCAGCAGACACTCCCCTCCTTACATGATTCTTTTTTCTTAATCTCTCCCTCACTTTCCCTCTAATGGCTAATAGTGTGAGAATTTATGTGTGTTTGAGTGAAAAATTTGTGAGAGGAGGTGAGTGAATGTGTGCAAACAACTGTGTGTGTACTATATGTGTTTGAAGAGGGTATATGAACACTGTGTCTGAGTGTGTATGAGATACAGTGTGTGTTTGTGTGTGTCTAACACAACAATGAACCAACCAAAATAGAAAAGAAGAATGAAAAGAACTAGAGGAAGAAAGAATGAGGAAGAAAAAGAAAGAACTAGACTAGACTTGGGGGAGGCGGCCATTGGAGGGCACAAGCTTTCTTTCTTTCTACACTATTTCTTATTGGTTCCTCTCACTACAGTGGCTGTGACAGGTAAGAATTGTTATGACTCTTGATTTCTATATGTTGCCTGTGTCTATGCATATATGTGTGTGGTTATATATATATGAGTGGTTATACATACATAAATATACAATTAGGGTTTCTAAGAGAGAACCACTTGGTTCTCTTAAAATTTTAAAAGGAAAAAGGTCACCGAACATTACGATCCTTCACATGGGATATTTGACAAGTGTGGGCTGAGAATTGGGGTTTTGGAACTGTTACAGAAGACGAGGAAAGAAATGGAAATAGACTCGCCAAAAATTGGGCGTTAATTGGGTGTTCGGTATTCTCGGAGTTTAGGGCTGATTTGATCCATTAGTGGGACTCTATTATGTTAGGAGAAGGTTGGGGATAGTTTCAAATCAAAAATCATAGGAGAGGATTATAGGAAGAGGCAAAAATTGTGAACGATGGTGGTTCATAAAAAAAACGCAAAGTTAGATTTTGTCAGTTTCTAGGGTTATTTGATGGTCGGGTTATGGGTGAAAATGGGTATAGAGGGCATGAGGATTAAAAACCAAGTGAAAAGAAAGAAAAATCCAGTTGGTGTACTAGCGCTGGAGAGGGTGATCAGCGCTGGCAACCCGGTCAATGGGTTGATGGGTCGGGTTGGTCAATGGCCAATCGGTTAGGTCAACGGTCAACCAGGTCATAGGTCAGGTTGGTCAACAGGTTCTTGGGTTGACCCTATAACATGATGATTCAGGGGGTGTTTAGTTATGCAATTAAAGCCAAACTAGTTCTTTTGGTTCTTATTCAAATCTGAACTAGTTTTGGGAGGGAACTGGTTTAACAGTAAACCAGTTCTGGGTGAATAAATTACAAAAATGCCTTTCTCTTAATATAGTGAAATTTCAATGAAAAATGGGACTTCTTAAGGTTTTTGGGAATTTCAAACTCAATAAGGTGGTCCTACATGATTATATAAAATTATGAAAATATTGCTAAGCCTAAATTGAGAAACTTAAAGCCTAATTAAAATTTGGAAAGGGCTATTCCAAGGTTGTTGGATGCCCATAATTCAAATATATGATCAAACTGGACAAATTGGGACCTGGCAATGGTCCCACCTAAATTGGTAAAATGATAATTATACCCCTAGACTTATTTTAAGCAATTGAAAGCCGAATTAAGATCCGGAAGAGCCGTTTCCAATGTTTTTGGATGCCAAGAACTCAAATATGATATCAGAATAATAAAATGGGGACTCGGGGTGGTCCTACATGAATATGTAAAATTACTAAAATGCTCCTAGGCATGGAACAAATACTTGGAAGTGTTAATAAAATATAAAGAGGACATTTTCAAGATTGTTGGGCCTTTTAGATCCAATTTCATGATCTGTTTTGAGAGACGACATCTCGGTGGATGCATAACTTGTCTGGTAAATTGTAAAAATTCCCTAGTGGGTTTAAAAAATAATTAAATGACTTAGAGACTATACAATAGGGCTTCCTTAGGGTTTTTTATGCCCAGGAACACATTTTTTATATCCGTTTAGGAAAACGAGTACTCGATGTACAAGCTAATGTGTAATTGGCCATAGAGAACCTTAAAACTTAATAAGATACTTAGTGTTGAGACACAAGGTGGTTCCAGGAATGGAACAATGGGTGTGTAGAGAATTTAATAGCATTTTGAAAGACATTTATAGTGCCTCCTAGTAGTGGGTCGATGATTGGGATGAGAGAATGTTTTAAGTTATTGATGTGTATACTTGTTATATGATTCACTCGATATGTTTATCTATATCTTTTGACAACTTGTCATTGCATTATCTGTATGGCATGATTATTATGTTGAATGTTATGCGATGATTAGACATTTGTCTGATAGTATTGGATACATGTGATTGTCATGTTGATGCTTATCATGATTCCTATTTCTGCCGTGGATATGTATGATTATTGTTATTTCTGTAATTATTCTGAATCTAATATCCTCTCTTATAATTATCAATTATGGACTTGATGATGTTGTTATTTGTACTGTTGACCATACTTGACTAGTATGAGATTTGAAAGGATATTGTTATTGACGAGCACTGTTTGTGGTGTGGATTGAGATATTGGGATTGTGGAAAAGAACAACTTATGTGAAAATGACTTGGGATATGAATTAGCCACGTCTTTTGTGCGGTCTTGAGTGTGGTGAGATTGCACTTTACCTGGGGTTTTATTTATGATAGGAATGGTGTCTCACATCAGCTTGCGAGCCTTAAACCCATGCGGATGGTCGTTTGTTTCCATTGGGTTAGTAGCCCGTAAAACACTTAGGCTTATTGGGAGCCAAATTTGGTAAATACTCATGGGATTGAGATTATTAAAAGAGTGAAATGAGTTGAATATGGATTTATCCCTTTTTGTTATAGATTGATTTATCTGAGAATAGTTTCCTTGACACTATGATATTTTCTTGTGTTTATTAATGGAATGTATACTACTAGTTTATAATACTGTGGCAAATGTGGATGGTTGCTTAGCTGTGAATGTATACATTGCTCTTGTGGCTTTGAACAGGAAATTGAGGTGTTTCGTGGGGCTGGTAGGCTTATACTTACATCTTGTGATTGGTTATGTGAATATATACATTTTTTTGTGGCATTAAAATAGGAAATGGAGGTGCTTTGTGAAATTATATGTTTTTACTTATGTCATGTCTCCGACCTCTATATACCGACTACTTGACCATTATTGTGAAACCACATGTAGTGGTGCTATACCTTCTTTATGCTTATACTTATGCATGTGCTTAGGATATGTTGATAGTGTGTGCTTGTGATGCATACGGGATTTTAGGGTGTGTCATCTTTGGACTTGCATTTATTTTTGCATTCTGTTTGCTTGTGTGTTTTAGAAAATCCCACAAAGTGTTATGGCTCACCCATGCTGTTTATAGGAATGGCAGGTATTGACTTGATGGACAACAAAAGTGAAGCATTGAGAGATGGACTGAAGTCATTATATTATTTAGTTACATTCATGTATTTATTCATTTATATTTATTAAGGGTGCTTGTATCATTCTCAAATATTCATATACATAGGATGTATATATATTGAACTGTAGAGTCAGCTCTGGACATACCTTGTTACACATTACTTTTGGATGTTTGGTATAGTGCCTTTAAAGGTAATCAATTTCATTTAATCCCGTTACGGGACTTAAACAAGTCTAATCAGGGAACCAAACCGAAACCAATTAAAGGAAATCAATTAAAAAAAAAAAAAATTGGCCTGTATTTTATACACTTGACTAGGATAGTTAGTCCTATTACCCATCTTATTTGGGTCCAATAACCCCTTAGTCCAGCCTTGCAGGTCAAGGGCGCGACAACATTCAACCCTTTGGTGTTGTATCCACTCATCCTCAACTCTAACTCATTCCAAGTGTTTTAAGGATTGACTACAGAAGGAATTTCCATAGTTGTAGTTGTGACTGAATGGGTCCAACCTTTTTGGACGGTGATCCATACTTGTTTATCCATGACTCTCAAGAATGCCCTCATTCGAGCTTTCCAGTACGCATAATTAGTCCCGTAAAAAAGAGGTGGCCGTGAGATCGAACCACTCTCTTTCAACCTTCCATGGTTTACACTACTTAGGATATCAATCAAATGCCTTAGAAAGAAGGCTCTGATACCACTTTGATGTGGAGGGATACCAATAGGATATCACTCATGGTCCCAAAGTGTGAATATTACATAGAAAGGGGGTTGAATAGGTAGATTCTAGAATGAAAATTTTCTCCTACGTTAATTCCAACTTTTGTCTACAACAAAGATGCCACAACAAAAAAATCATTCAACGTGATTAATCCAACATATATACTGTAACACCCTGACCTGAAATCGGGTAATATGGCACGCATTATGAAATTTTAAACAGTAGTCTAAAAATTACTACGAAAAAGATCGAGAGTCGAGAAATAGACAAATATGTATATTTTCAATATCATGATTATGTCAAGTGTCACAAGTATATATATATATATATATACATTAAATTATATATGTACATCTACACATACAAATACACACAAGGAGTGTGTATTGTGTGTGTACATAACTGAATCTATGTATATATATATATATATATATATATATATATGCAAGCATAAGTACAAAATGTGTGTATATGAATATACATATATTATATACATAAATACAAGGAAGCATGGGGAGAAGGACACAGCTATGCATACTGCATGTGCTGTGAGTGAAAACAGTGTGTGCTTATGGTGTGTGAGGGGTATCGGTAAGGTGTGTGTGTTTAAGTGTGTACTAGTGTGTGTGTTATATAATATGTATATAAAATACAAAATATCAAGAAATTCAATAAATGCAAAACTGCCAAAAATTGAAAATGGAAAAGAGAAATTTAATGGAATAGAAAGGAAGTCAAGGAAGGGAGGAAGAGAGAGAGAAAATGAGGGAAAGAAGAGAGGGGGAGAGGGGACAGCCATATGAGCTGTCTATATATATATATATATATATATATATATGCACTGTATGTGCATTTAGAGGAAAGAAATTGAAGTTAAGACATTGGAATATCAAGAGGAAGAAAATTAGGAGAAGAAGGAAGAGAAAAACTACTGTTAAGAGGTGAACTCAGAAAACACCATAATTTCTCTCTCTAAGAATTATGAATATATGTAAACTATTTTAAGTTTTCTTAAGCATGCATGAGTTCATTTTGATAATCTTAAACTATTAGAACTGAACTAGAGGGTAAAAAGGGGCTTGTCTAGAACAAATCATGAAGAACAGCCATTAAAGGACCATGCTTAAAGTAGGTCTAAAATCACATGAACCAAAACCCATTTAGCCTATTAGAACTTGAACTAGACCACCCCAACGTTTTAAAAACACAAAGACTCGACCTAAGACTCAAAGGAAACTCTAGAAATGGGAGTTGCAGGTACGGGTTTTAAAACCTGACCTCACAAACTCACTATAAAATCCATTTTTGAGAATGAAAACTTGAACCCTATGAGTCACGACAGAAGAAACCTCATGTATTTTGGCTAAAAAATGAGTTTGTATGGCTCAGTTGCAGGTCATGGCCTCAACCTCCCAAACACGATCATGAGTTCAATTCAAAACTTCAAGTGAATGCAAAAGTGTTGAAGACACACAGGGATTGACATCACCCAAAAACAGAGAGATTTGATCTCTCAAAATCCACGAAATTAAAAGTTTGGATTTACAGGGATTAGAGCAATAGTAGCCCAGGCGTAGGGAAGAAGAAGACCCTGCTGAGCCAACTCGTTAGTTGACTCAGCCGATTCCTGATCGAGATTGGGTTAAAGCTGTGTCGACTTAGACACGTGTCATGCTGTGGGGCTAACCATCGCATTATTGGAATGGCATCATTTTTGGCTTAAGGATTTAAAACCCTAATTAGGCTTGTTTGGATATGCGAGAATGAGTCAATTTAATGACCTGCACGTAAATAAGATAACCTATCCCAGTTTTAGGGCCTTATACGCTGTTTGGGTCAATAATAAAAAAAATAAATAAATAAGGGGCTGCAGCACTTGGGACTCGAACATGGAATCCCTCAGACCCAACCCCAGATCCTTACCACTTGGACGGGTAGCGCCCGTGGTGTATTATGTGGCAAAATATATATATAAAATATAGAAGAAAAATTAAGAAAAATAAAAGGGGGCCGTAGCCCCCCCTAGAATCGAACTAGTGACCTATTGAGGGGGTGACACGTGCTAACCAGTGTGCCACCCAATTCTCACCCATCGAATTTCCCACCGAATATATGTGTATATTATACTAAAATAATTTAATATAATTAAATAATGACGAAATGGTTCGATGTCCAAATTGAACAAGTTATTAGTGTATTTTTACTATCTTGGACCTTCTGAGACCAGTGGTGAGGTTCATGTTGCAAGACGGGACCCCGAAAAATAAAGACATGTAAAAATGTAAAATGACCAAATTACCCCTAGTGCCCCTAAAGCCAAATGAAAGTCCGAGAGGGTCTAAATTGACTTTCTTCAACGTTCCAGATTCGATGGTAGAGTCTATTTGACCAAAAGAGATATTTATAATAAAGAGATATAAAATTTGATAAATAACATAAATTTATGTAACTATAAACTGAAACGCTTTCCGATGTTCTGGACTCCATAGTGGAGTCCGTATTTTGAAATGAGGTACAAAAAAATATGACACGTAAATATGTGAAGTTATGAAAGCAACTTTAAAATTTAATGAAGCTACCAGAAGAGTATACCTTAAGAGTATAAAGCCTAAGATTAAAATTAAGATTTAATACGATCTAAGCATAAGTTAAGAAACATCAATAGGTGATATTGCACTGAATATGAAGTTAATTAGACTATTCATGAATTGTTTTTAGGAATTACAGAGGAAGTGGGAAAGCGCATTATTGGCATTAACCCTAAAGGACAGAGGTGAGTATCCCTATATTTGAAGTGGAGATTTAACTCCATGAATTTGAAGAAGTTTTAAGATATGTGAAGCATTTGAATACCAAATTTAGAATTTTCATGAGTCCTGTTTAAAGTATTTCTGTTCTTATAAACCTTATTGTGACATGCTCAGTAAATGGTTTCTACTACAGTTTTCCTTAAAAAGTTTCAGCATGTCTAAATTTAAAATACAAAATGTTGTTAAAATATTCCGAATTTGCATATTCTAAGAAATTGAAGATTCTATCATGAAATCATGTTCGAAATGCTCATAAAAGCATCTATTTGAAGAAGTCATGTGTTAAATATATTTAAATGCAACTACAAGAAGGCCATGGTTAAATGCTTTTAAATAGCATCTATTTGTAAATATTTTATACCTTCTGTGGCCACAAGTAATGCAAGATAAACTGTGCAAAAGCACCACGGATTTCGTTGGGTTTGTTCGGAACTCAACTATGACACGAATAAATGCCAAGTAGCAGGATCTAATCTCCTAGGCATGAGATATCTCCACATAAAGTAAAATGGGAGTCTAGTTCGAAACAGATTCCGTTAATGAAAGTGATAAGGTGTTATGTTGAAAATGGAAGCAGGTTTTACCCTCTTTTTTACTATGCATATTTACATGTTTTGAAGTTCATATACTTTATTTGAAGAAGTACATGTTTAGCTTGAATACTTTAAATGTTTCAAGCTATTTGTTTTAAAGAATGCATATATTTTGTGTTCGAAGTATTCGAGGAATTGGTAGTGATTGTTTTATAAACTCTCTTGTGTTAAACCACTACCAATTGAAAACCCCATGACAAATGCTAGAATTACACACAAGCTTAGTTAGCTTACTCGGATTTTTATTTGACCCCCTTTCAGGTAACAGAAGTGATCTTGACCTTATTTTGCGATGAAGATATGAAAGTATTGCCCATTTTGAGGAAGGGCATAAGAAGTTGTTACAGGGTTAGCATGAAGTAGTAGGATCATATGTTGGTCACTTTTTGTAATAGCAAATGTTAGAGTGATTATGTAACTAAATCCTTAGGGACAACTGGATATGTATTATGTATAAATTTTTTAAGTTTTTACTATGCTCGAAATGTATAATCATGTGTACCATTATGAAGAGAGGCAATACCGGGCGGATGTGCGTAAATTTAAAATAAGAGTCCAACTTTGACCCCAACAGTCCTATAAAATTCGGTTCTGGCCCAAGATTGGAAAATTCTTTCACATATATCCCTAGAAAAATAATTTAACAATTAAATAATTAATTTAATTATTTTATTAATTAGGTAAAATGACTATTTTACCCTTGGACATTAGATAAGTCAAATGAAGCCCAAAATAAATAAATGAATAGTATATTTTTACTAATTCGGGCATTCTGGACTCAATAATGGAATCCGATTTGGGAAATTAAGTCTCGAAAAATAAAGACACGCAAATGATAGATGACTGTAATACCCCTAATGATACCCAAGGCCAAATGAACATAAAAGATAGTTCATTTTAATTATGTCGGACATTTTGAACTCAACGGTGGAGTCCATACTAGCAAACGAAGCACCGAACAATGCGATGCATGAAAGAGTAAAAGACCAAAATGCCCCTGATGTAATACCCCACCCAAAATAGAGTTATAGGACACATATTACGAGGTTAAGAAAAATTAGTGTAAAGATACCTACACTTAAGGAAAATAATTAATTAATTTAAAATAATTAATTAATTAAGTTTATGAAATTTATTATTAATTAAAATACACACATAAAAGTGTATTATGTGATCAAGCATGTGTAAGTAATTATATATGTATAATTATATAGATATATATATATATATATATTCATGTAATATTTGGATATAAGAAAAATAAAATAAAATAAATATAATATATATATGTGGTACAGCTGAGTGAGTGTACATATATATATATTGTGTCCATAGTGTATAATATATGTATATATATATATATATATATATATACATAGAGACAAGGAGGTATGGTGGGAAGTGAGGGGAGGTAAGGCCTGATTTGAAAAGGAGTATGGGAGTGAAATGAAAGGTGAATCAGAAGTAGTTATGAAGGGCAAATCAGAATTGAGTGAGAGAATTTAGAGAGAGAAAGAGGTCGGTTACCTTCTTTTTAAAAACCAAAGCATGCAAAGCATGCTTGTTTCTTACAAAAGAAATAAAAAAGGAACTGAGGAGGATAGAGGAAGAATCAGAGATCAAGAAGAATCAAAACCTTAGCAACAAAAGGTGAGAAATTTTGAAAGTTTATTAATTTCTCTCTCTAGAATTTAAGCATAATTATGGACTGTTTTTAAGTTGTTCATGTAGATATAATGTTTAGGTTATATTTAGACCTATTTAAACATAAAATTAGAGCTTGAAAATAGTAAGAAAACACCAACCCAGAAGCTACGGCCATGGGAGACCATGTTCAAAGCAGGTCTGATCCGATGGAAACCAAACCCTTTTTGGTTTACTGAGGCAAAAACTATACCCCATGCACACTCTAAAAACCCTATTACGCGATCACGAAACTCAAAAAATGGCCTCCAAACATTAACTTGCAGGTTACGGGTTTACAACCCAAACCTTTAAACTTATGATTTAATCCACTTTTAGGAATGGGAACTGAATCCTCGTGAATAGAGGATCAAAACAAGCTAAACCCCATGAAAAATAATCAAGAAATGAGCATGAACCGTGGGTTTACAGTTCGGATTATGATGGCTTAAACCGAGCCTCTGAGCTATATTCGAAGCTCTAAAACAATGTAAAAGTATGCCATAGAGTATTAGGAAGTATTTGGAAAAGAAAACAGACTAAAAGGACCCTCACAACATCACGAAATTGAACTGTAAAAAAATAGGGTTTCGGTTGAACAGTGTCAACCATCGTGGGGAAGATGACACTGTTCGGGTCGGGTCTAAAAACGGGTCGGTTACGGGTCTGGGTCAAATTCGGATCCAACGGGTTATGATTTTTATTTAAACGGCAACGTTTTAATTTTTAAAATTAAAACATTAGGGCTGACGTTGTCCTGACGTCAGCATTACGTGTAAAATCGGCTAAACCGATTGGTTTGCAAGTGAACCGGACTGGTTCACTTGGATTTGGACCGAACCCATTGGTTTTATAATTTAATTAAAAACTAAATAAACCAATACTTTCACTATTTACGGATTGACCCCAACTGTTTTGGGAAATCCCAATGTGGCCCAACTGATGAAGATTTTATGCAATTAAGCCCTTGGAAAAATAATTAAATAATTAATTTAATTATTTAATAAATAAAGCAAAATTACCATGTTGCCCATAGGGCATATACGAAGCAAATGAAGTCCAAATTAAACATATGAATAGTGTATCCTTACTATTTTGGATATTCTGAGACTCATGGTAGGGTCCGTTTTACGAGATGGGACCCGAAAAATAAAGACACGTAAAGGGGTAAATGACCAAAATATCTCATGATCAAAATTAACAAGCTATTAGTGTATTCTTACTATCTCGGACCTTCTGAGTCCAATGGTGAGGTCCACAACACGAGACTTCAAAAAATAAAGATACGTAAGGGAGTAAAATGACCAAAATACCCCTGGTACCCCTAAAGCCAAAATGAAACCAGAGAAGGTCTAAATTGACTTTCTTCGACCTCCCGGACTCAATAATGGAGTCCAAATTATGAAACGAAGTACGAAAAAATGTGACACGTAAAACGATAAATGACCATTTTGCCCTTTACATATGAAAGTCCGAATTAAATTCTTGGAAAGCCTAAACCGACTTTCTTCGACGCTCTGGACTCAATGGTAGAGTCTATTTGACCAAAAGAAATGTCTAAATAAAAAGACATAAAATTTGTTGAATAGCATCTGTCAGATGACTATAAATTAAAGTAATGCCAAAGTACTAATCTAAGGCATGTACGAGGAAATGAATTACGAAAAGACACGACACGTAAATATGTGAAGTAAATAAATTTAAATTAAAGTTAATGGAGCTACTAGAAGAGTATAAATTCAAATGAATTTAATTTCTTACACATTAAATTGTGTCATAGGTTAAGAGTACGAGTTAAGTTAAGTACATATGAAATTATGAAATCGTTTTAAGATCTAATACGATTTACGCATAAGTTAAGGAATATCGAGATGATATTACAATGAATGTGAAGTTGATGAAATCTTTATGAATTGTTCTTAGGAACTACAAGGAAAGTGGGAAAGCGCATTATTAGCACTAACCCTAAAGGACCAAGGTGAGTAACCCTGTATTTGAAGTGGAGATTTAACTCCATTGATTTGAAAATGTTTTAAAGGCAAAGATATGAAGTGTTTGAAATTCCAAATTCAGTATTTACATGATTTAGTTTTAAATTGTTCTGTTTTATAAACTCTATTATGACATGCTTAATGAATGGATTCTACCATAGTTTTCTTCAAACATATTTCAGCATGTCTAAAGTTTTAAATGCCAAATTATGTAAAGTGTTCTGATTTTGTTATATCAAATGTTTAAAGGATTTGTTATGAAATTATGTACATGATATTTTAAATGTTCATGAGAAGCACCTATTTGAAGAAATCATGTATTAAATGTATTTGAATGTAAGAAAAATTGTGCCTAAGCACCATGGGTTTTTGGTTCGGTTGTACGGAACTCAGCCGACTTTTCAAATAACAGATTCTTGGGTTGTACGGAACTCAATTAATCTGTAAAAATATGATGGGATTTTAGGTTGCACGGAACTCAATTTACTGTCAAAATTCCAGGTAGCAGGATCTAATCCCCCAGGCATGAGATACCTCGAGGAACCCTATCTGTTCTATCAGGAAATGAGTCTTACCTACCTTTTAGGGACCAGGAAGACGATCCTGATCGGTTCAGTTAGGTTATCTCCATTTATACGTAATATGGGAGTCCAGTTTGAAACAGATTCCACTAATGAAAGAGATAAGATGACAAATGAGTTTGAAAATGGAAGCAGGTTTTACCCTCATTTTCAATATGCATATGTTTTGAGTTTTATATACTCTATTTAAGAAATATATGTTATGTTATATGTTTTGAAGTTTATATGAAGAAGTATATGTTGGCTTGAACACTTTTAAATGTTTCAAAGCTATCTGTTTTATGAAATTCATATGTTTTGAGTTATATACTCTATTTGACGAAGTACGAGTTTAGCTTGAATACTTTAAATGTTTCGAAGCTATCTGTTTTAAGAAATGCATATGTTCTATGTTCAAGTATACGAGCAATTGGCAGTGAATGTTTACAAAATCTTATGTACTAAAAACCACTACTAATTGAAAACCCCATAACAAATACTGGAATTGCTCACAAGCTTAGATTAGCTTACCCGGACTTTGTTCGGATCCCCCTTTCAGGTGATTGACAATAGGGCTGATTGGAAAATGATGAGGATGAGCCTAGCTGTTTTTGGAAGGGATATCTAAGTAGTTCTTTTGTTAAGTATCATGAACTTAAGTTGTAACCTTTGTTTTAGTAAGGTAGCGAACTGTTATGTATTAAGCCCCAAGGGGCAGCTAAACATGTATCCATTATAAAAGCCTTTAAGTTTTTAGTTATGCTCTGAATGTATGATCATGTGTACCATCGTGAATAGCGGCAGTATCGGACGAATGTGCAAATTTTAAAATGATTAAAGAAAAGAAAAAGTTTTTCATGCTTCCGCAATCACATGAAGCACATCTATTCGATACCATCACTTATGTACGAGCCTTGACCCAAGGCCTCTAGGCTGAAGGGTGGCGGTCCTGACTTGAGATCCGCACAGAGTGGGTTTCGGGTCGTGACACCTGAGCTTGGTAATTGCAAAGTAAAGGCCAAATGAAGGCCAATTTGATCTAATAAATTGTCCTAAGCACAATTAAGACTCTAAAATAGTCAACGTATAAAATAAGAAATGACCGATGTGTCCAGATGATCAAAAGCAGATACCAAATGAAGTCCAAATGACTTAGAAAATTTTATATAAGATATGTGGAATATTCTAAGGACCACAGTAGGGTTTGGGACAAGAACGACAAAATTACCATTTTACCCTTTTTAGTACAGAAGTCCTAATTGAATTTCGTGAAAGCCTAAACTGACTTTGTTTGACGTTCCGGACTCAATGGTAGAGTCTACTTTAGCAAAATAAAAACTCATGAAATAAAGACATAAAATTTGATGAATAACATAATTCAAGTGGCAATAGACTGAGTTATATTTTATGATTTTAGGGACACCGAAAGACAAAGAGAAGGTGGTCTGACCTTTTACATTATCATTGTTAGTTCAGCTACATCGTGAGCATAATTTCTTAGGGTTAAGACCAACCCATCAGGTATGGTATTTTGCTAAGTAAGAAATTGGACTAAGTTTAGGAGTAATTGCCATGTTGACTTAATAATTCACATAGTTGTTTGATTGTTTTTGTGCTTATGTGTTTCTTTTTATCTTTTTGAAAGTTTGGTTAAGTGAAAAATGTGGATCATGACTATATGTATATTTCATGTGCTAGTGCAATGTGTGAATTATATTCTGTAAGAATTGTTGAGATTATGAAATATGTAACTTAAAGCATGTGTTTAAATGGACTATGTATGGCATGTACCCTTGATGAAGGAATTTTGTGATTGGAATGTTATTGTGTAATACATTATCTAAAGCATGCTTCATGTATGGATAAGATGCTTTATTAAGATTACATCATGGCATGGTGGAATCATAGCATATTGGCATAGTGTGATTCTTTGGAACATGGTATGAGTTGAGCACGTGGTGCTGTACATTATGAGGGTGTAAATCCTGTGGTAAAAAACCCAAAATCGTCCATTGGTACTCGCATGCCAAACGGGGTCTGGACCGTGAAGTGAGACATACTGTGGTACTTGCAGGCCAGTGGGGAAGGATCGTAAAGCAAGACATGGGTGTGGCATAGAGTTTGCATAGGTGCGTCACGCATACCGTTCATGCACTGCATTGATGATATTGGATGACATTTAGATATAAATGTACACTTGCACATGCCACGCCTTAATTTTGTTTCTTGCATTAGCATTATATTATACCAGCAGTTGAGCTGACCCATTCGTGGGATAGCACATTACAGATGACGTCCCTGCTACATGAGATTCGATGATGTCTTAATGGAGGAAAGAACTTGGAACTATATTTAGCCCGAGGGGTGTATTTTTGATGTTGTACAAGGGCATAAGCCCTAGACTATTTCATGTTTATTTATATGTTATAAGACTACGGGCAAGGCCTTATGGATTGTATTAGAACAGGAATTGGGTTAGTGTTTGGAATGCATGTGATTGTCCTTTATTTCTTTATTATTTTATTTTATTTTATTTTTGTTACACTCACCCCCGAGTTCGTGCAGAGTCGGGGCGTGACAACGTGGTATCAGAGCCTAGGTTCGAACACCTAGGGACAGTGGGAGAAATTTTAGACCTTAAGTTATTTAGACTCGTTTAGGTGTTACGTTTTATGTGCATGAGTTACATTAGTGTGCACGAGTATGAACTATACTTGGTTTCCCGATTGACTGAAAGTGTGTGATTGTTTGATTTAATGGATGACTAAGGTTGGAAACTCAGGTCTATGTAGTAGGCCGTATATTTTATGGGATAGGTCGTATGCCTAGTTATTTGAGGTATAGGTTGTACACTTAGTTATCTATACAGTAGGCGGTATGCCTAGTCATTTATGAGATAGACCGTGGACCTAGTTATCTATTTGGGTGGTTGTGTTATTATATATATGTATGCATATGCTAGGTTAGTACCCGATATTCATGGATTATAGTACTATGACTATGATATTTATTCAGACTGGATTGGTCTCAAGTCTTGCGTTACAGTTGATGGATGGCGTCCCATCAACCAGTAACAAAAGGAGTTGTGATCCATGAAGGGTTATCACTTAGCTATAAAAGTAAGAAATAACGAAAGAAATTATAAAACCTTAAATGAACAAATCCCAACGAGGTAGTAAACTGTGAATTAAAAGACACAAAAGATCTTAGAATGCTAAAATAAGAATTTAGACTTGTGGAGATTTTTGTGTATAGACTGGATAACGGATATAGAGATATTCTTATGTTAAACTCTCTTGTGGAGAGATATATTATTTTGGATGGCATTCACTTAGGGTTGAGTATTGGTAGGCCAGTTGAACGCTAGCATGACTAGAGTATGCGTATATTGTGTTGTTTAAATGAATTCCTTCTTTGCGAAAGGTTATGTTAGAACTTGATGTTAATTGTTTAGGTGTAACCAACGGGTGGGGATGGTTGACGTGAGTTATAAAGTTATTGATTAGGCGAGTATGTCTATGTGATATGTTAGGTTCTCAAGCAATGATTGATGATCTTTTGTCAAAAAAAAAAGTTCTATAAATATGAATAGTTTGAAAAGAATATTGTTGTGAATTAATCCAAATTATGATGTAATTGGATTTTGATTTCGTACTTAGGATGAATATTGAAGTGGAATGCGAAGGTGAATTTGAAAGTTAGGGGTAGTAATGATTTCTTTATTGAATTTGGATTAGTTATATTGTGGTGGACTGTGGGGGGTAACCTAGTGATGAATGTTATTGTCTTACCTAGTTCTATGAGATGATCGATACTAGATGTGATAAGAATAGTGGGTTAATTTAATGAACTTATGAGTATAGGCCTTGTGAAAACAATGAGTTGCATGAATGGACCAGATTGAGGCATGAATTATGAACCTAGTTCTAGCTTAGTTTACAAGATTGATTCCAGAATTATGATTGAATAAAAGGTAAGCGTTGATTGTTGTTTTGAAGGAAATTGTATATCGGGTTAAGAGTTGGATGATACAAATTTCTTGAATATAAATTTTGTGTTTAAGATACAGATTGTGTGAATGTACTTGGAGTGAAAATATTATGGTTGAGACACTAGAACTTGAGAGCTTGGATTGTTATACAACTTATAAGTGAATGGTGGTTTTCACTTGTCATTTAGAAATACATGGGTAAAGGTTATGAATGAGCCTGATTGGTTTGAATAAAGTTATAAATGACTGTGTTATTTGGATCTAGATAATAAATATTGCACTTGGGAGATTTTACTTTATTCGGGGGGGCTTGCGATGATTGCTTTGTTCCACTATCGTATGGTTCACCAGTTGGGGTAGTGAGATACTAACGAGGATCTGGAGAGATTGCTCGATAGGGATAGCTGATTGCATCCTTTCTTCTAACTTTAGTCTACTTGTCATGTCTAGTTTTGCTATTACATTAGGGAAAGATTGGTTATTTACATTTTGGGTGAATACAGACTGCTACAAGGAGAGAGTGACGGTGTATATTTCTAAGGGAGATAGCTTTTATTTCATGAGGGGTCGAGAATATTTCTTAATCTCACCCTAGTATGACTCCAGGAGTTGGGGAGGTTATAGTTAAATGTTGGCTAGTCTAATAGCAGATAGGACATTACATTTGTGTATGGATTATAGGAGACTGAACCAGGTTGTTATCAAGAACGAGTAACCGTTATCAAAGGTAGATGACTTGTTCGACCAACTTAGGCGTTTGAGATGTTTCTCGAGGATCGATCTTAGATCGGGGTACCATTAGTTGGGAGCATGGGAGGAAGATGTGGCAAAGATGGCTTTTCGCACTTGTCATGGACATTATGAGTTGTGGTTATACCATTCGATGTGACGAATGCCCGGCAGCATTTATGGGTTTGATGCATCGCATCTTTAGCCCTTATTAGATCAGCTTGTGTTGGTTTTGGCAGATAGTATTTTGATTTATTCACCTTCTGAGGATGAGTATGCTTTTCACTTGAAGACTATATTACATACTTTGAGGGGGGGGCATCGTTTAATTGCTAAATTCTCGAGGTATGAGTTTTGACTTTAGGGGGTACAGTTTCTAGGCCATGTTATATCTGGTAGTGGGGTGTTCGTGGATCCTTCTAGGATGGACTTTGGTATGAGTTAGGAGAGGTTAGACCTCGACTTAATTAGATTGGTTGGGATTACATGATCAGGTTAGTACTTGTTGCTTTAGTATGTAAAATTTGTACAATGTGTGGTATGCTTAGTTATTGATGAACTGGGACTAGATACTTATATCTATGCAGTAGACCGAGTGAAATTAAGAGGTAGACTATGTGCTTGTTGTCTGTGAGATAAGCTATGAGCCTAGATATCTATAGGGTTGGATGTATCCCTAGTTACCTATATAGTAGGTTGTGTGTTTATTAATGTAGATGTGTATCCCTGGAATGGATTATATGCTTGGATGTTGAGGTGGTAGGCTACGTGTTAGCTATTGAATGTTGCTTGTTGATTTTATATATACATGTTAGTTCAGTACCCGTAATAGTACTGCGACTATGATTTTTATACGGATTAATTGTTATTAATACACGTATAAGAGTATATTCAAATATGTTTATATGAGTATGTGTGTTGATACATATGTGTAAGAATTGATATATATTCGTAGTTAAAATTGGTGAAGAGTTTTACTAGGAATCTCGATGGTTATGAGACTTTAATTAACCATTGACTGGGACGATGATAGGCTGGAGTGACCTTATAGGAAATTGAGATATTTCTATTTACCTTCTATAACGTATTGTTCTTTTGAACCTTGATGTATTGCTTTAAGTTTCATGATTAGAGTACATAAACTATATTGTCCTACATCCGAATATTTAGTTAATATATGTATGCTTGAAATGAATAGGCTAATCTTTATTAATGCATGACATTTAATCTTGGTTATATATAGACTAAAGTGGACGATGATGGCTTTACTTTAAGATTTTATTATTGATGTCTTATGGACGATTATAGTACTTGGAGAATAGTGGGTTATTGAAATGCATTGAAGTGCAAGTGATGTGTTGATTACATGGTGATAAATTACTAGGTGATTGCATAGTTGGAATTGAGGTTAGTTAAATGGTCAGCGCGTGTGTGAGAGACTTTGAGCCGTCCTTGTGAACATTGAGAATTTTTCTTTATTTCTATTATTATGTTGCATTATTGAGGTGGGTCATAATGCTTAGATGGATTTGGAAAAATTGGCATTGATAAGCCAGCATGTTTAAGGATTTCATTATGGGTTGTGTCATGTGAAGTGGGCCATTACAAATAGGATCGGAACCAGACCCTAGTAGGGAGTGTGGAGATGCCTGCACACCGATGCACGCCCGCCCAAGTGGACGAGGTTCTTTTGGGGGGAGAGGGTAATGGGAAAGAGTAGTGCATTCCACACCGCTTGGCGAAGGGAGAGGTGAACGATCCGTAGGTAAGGCTGCACGTCTCCATGTCACGATACATTTTGTATTGATCTTTCTAAATTTTGTCGAGGAAGTACATTTTTAAATTTCAAGATGAAATTTCTTTAAGGGGGGAAGGATGTAGAAATCTGAATTTTTTTTTTTTGAAATAATTTTTTTTTAAATATGAATATAAGTGTACAATTAAAAATATAAAATACATATATATATATATGTGTGTATAGTATTGCATAAGGTATGTGTATATATATATATATATATATATCTTAATTTTTAAAATACATGAAAAGGAAAAAAAAAAGGGGGAAAGGGACAACATGCATGGTCAGTGTACTATGTGTGTGTCAGCTTGTGTGTACAAGTGGGTGTGTGTGCTGTTGGTATGTGTGTGTGTGTGTGAACGTAATATAATATACATACATATATATATATGTCACAACCATCATGCACACATTGAATGCAAAGCTGAAGTAGGAAAGAAAAGTCAGAAAGAGTGTAGAAGGGAAGTTAGGAAAGGGAGAGAAAAGAGAGACAATGGGCTGCAAGTGGGTGGTTTTTGCTTATATGAATATATATGTAGGTGTACAGTGGGTCGGTTGAGAGGAAAATCAGAGGAAGTAGAAGAACAAATAGGAGTTGTGAGCATTGGGAGGAGGATTCAGCAGTTGGAAAAAGAAAGAAAGATCAGAAGGAAAGCAGAACACTTCAAAATAGGTAAGTACAAATATCGGTTTCTGTTTTGAGATTTTAAAGCATGAATGGAGGATTGAATTATTGGGCCTTGCAGAGCAAGAAATGTAGTTTATTTTTCCAAAATAATCATTTAAAATGATCAAGAATTTAGGTAGAAAATAGTAGTTGCAGGTGCGGTTGACCAAAAAGAATAATCCTTCAAATCGATTGAGTTGTAGGTTTTAAGTATACCAAATGAATCCTAAGGGTCTTAGAAGGTTATGGTGGCCAAAAACAGGAGTCAAAATGACTCCAAAACACACGAAATAGAAATAGGGATATCATCGAAAACTGGGTAGCAGCCACTATGACCGTCCATCCAATGGCCAAGATGCAGTCCAACTGAAAATCTAAAAACAGATCTGGAATCCTTACGAAATTTCCTCTCAAACCCCATTGGACCAAACCCAAAAGGCCACCGGAATCTCCTTTCTATCGTCGGAGAAGACGACTGTGGAGAAGAACACAGTAAACCCTAATTTGGTGGGGATGATGAATAGTGACGGGTGATGGGTCGGGCCTCGGGTCGGGTCCTGACCCGATGTCTTAATTAGGATTTGGGTTACTCGAAACTACGACATTTTAACAAAGGGGATTTTAAATTTAAAATTTAGGGCTGATGTCAGCATTACATCTTGAACCTGCCAAACCGGTTGGTCCAGTTAAACCCTAGACCAGTTCACTTGTAAATAAAATAAACCCTCTAGTTTATTTTAAATATTTTAAAGAATTGCATTTTGACCCCCAAGAAATTCTGGAATTCCAACTTTGACCCCAACAGTCCTACAAAATTCGGTTCTGGCCCAAGATTGGAAAATTCTTTCAAATATATCCCTGGAAAAACAATTTAATAATTTAATAATTAATTTAATAATTTTATTAATTAGGTAAAATGATTATTTTACCATTGGACATTAAATAAGTCAAACGAAGCCCAAAATAAATAAATGAATAGTATATTTTTACTAATTCGGTCATTCCGGACTCAATAGTGGAGTCTGTTTTGCGAAATTAAGTCCCAAAAAATAAAGACACGAAAATGATAGATGACTGTAATACCCCTAATGATACCCAGGGTCAAATAAACATAAACGATAGTTCATTTTAATTATGTCGGACATTCTGGACTCAACGATGGAGTCCATACTAGCAAACGAAGCACCGAACAATGCAATGTATGAAAGAGTAAAAGACCAAAATGCCCCTGGGCTTGGTAAGTGCAAAGTAAAGGCCAAATGAAGGCCAATCTGATATAATAAATTTCCCTAAGCACAATTAAGACTTTAGAACAGTCAATGTATAAAATAAGAAATGACCGATGTGTCCAGATGATCGGAAGCAGATACCAAATGAAGTCCAAAAGACTTAGAAAATTTTATATAAGATATGTGGAATATTCTGAGGACCATAGTAGGGTCTGGGACAAGAATGACAAAATTACCATTTTACCCTTTTTAGTACAGAAGTTCGAATTGAATTCCGCGAAAGCCTAAACTAACTTTGTTTAACGTTTCAGACTCAATGGTAGAGTCTACTTTAGCAAAATAGAAACTCTTGAAATAAAGACAAAATTTGATGAATAGCATAATTTAAGTGGTAATAGACTGAGTTACATTTTATGATTTTAGAGACACCGAAAGGCAAGGAGAAGGTGGTCTAACCTTCTACATTATTACTGTTAGTTCAGCTACATCGCGAGCACAATTTCGTAGGGTTGAGACCAACCCATCAGGTATGATATTTTGCTTAGTAAGAAATAGGATTAACTTTAGGAGTAATTTCCATGTTGACTTGATGATTCACATAGTTGTTTGATTGTTTATGTGCTTATGTGTTTCTTGTTATCTTTTTGAAAGTTTGGTTAAGTGAAAAATGTGGATTATGACTATATGTATATTCCATGTGCTAGTGTAATGTGTGAATTATATTCTGCGAAAATTGTTGAGATTATGAAATATGTAACTTAAAGCATGTGTTTAAATGGACTATGTATGGCATGTACCTTTGATGAAGGGATTTTGTGATTGGAATGTTATTGTGTAATACATTATCTAAAGCATGCTTCATGTGTGGATGAAATGCTTTATTAAGATTACATCATGGCATGGTGGAATCAGAGCATATTGGCATAGTGTGACTCCTTGGAACATGGTGTGAGTTGAGCACATGGTACTGTACATTATGAGAGTGTAGATCCTATGGTGAAAAACCCAAAATTGGCCATTGGTACTCGTATGCCAAACGGGGTCCGGACCGTGAAGCGAGACATACTCTGGTACTTGTAGGCTAGCAGGGAAGGACCATAAAGCGAGACATGGATATGGCATGGAGTTTGCATGGGTGCGTCACGCATACCGTTCATACACTGCATTGATGATATTGGATGACATTTAGATATAAATGTACACTTGCACATGCCACGTCTTAATTTCATTTCTTGCATTAGCATTATATTATACCAGCAGTTGAGCTGACCCATTCGTAGGATAACACATTACAGATGACGTCCCTGCTACATGAGATTCGATGATGTCTTAATGGAGGAAAGAACTTGGAACTATATTTGGCCCGAGGGGCGTATTTTTGATGTTGTATAAGAGCATAAGCCCTAAACTATTTCATATTTATTTGTATGTTATGAGACAACGGGCAAGGCCTTATGAATTGTATCAAAATAGGAATTAGGTTAGTGTTTGGAATGCATGTGATTGTCATTTATTTCTTTATTATTTTATTTCCTTTTAGTTTCGTTACACTCACCCTCAAGTTCATGGAGATTCGAGGCGTGACATTAAGAATACTCGAGTTTTGAGGATAAAAATCTAATAGGGAGGGAGAATGTAACATCGTGACCCGAAATATTGGGTAATATGGCATGCATTACGAAATTTTAAATAGTAGTCTAAAAATTACTACGAAAAGACCGAGAGTCCAGAAATATACAAATATGTATATTTTCAATATCATGATTATGTCATGTGTCACAAGTATATATATACATTAAATTATATATGTATATTTACACATACAAATACACACAAGGAGTGTGTATTGTGTGTGTATATAGCCGAATCTATGTATATATATAGGCATATATGAATATATACATGAACAATTATATATATATATATATGCAGGCATAAGGACAAAATGTGTGTGTGTATATGAATATACATATATTATATACATAAATACAAGGAAGCATAGAAAGAAGGACACAGCCATGCATACTACATGTGCTGTGTGTGGAAACAGTGTGTGCTTATGGTGTGTGAGGGGTGTCAGTAAGGGGTGTGTGTGTGTTTAAATATGTACTAGTGTGTGTGTTAGATAATATGTATATAAAACACAAAATATCAAGAAATTCAATAAATGCAAAGCCGCCAAAAACTAAAAATGGAAAAGTGAAATTTAATGGAACAGAAAGGAAGTCAAGGAAGGGAGGAAGAGAGAGAGAGAGAGGGTACAGCCATATGAGCTGTCTATATATATATATATATATATATATATAACAGTAGAATAAACCTACGCTCTTAACAAAGATCAGATTAAATGTCAGCTATGCAGTTAGTCTACAATCAATAACCATGTTAGGAAATGAAACAACTTCCTACACATAGGTTTAGTTCAGGTGGGTCAAGGTGTGTCAAAATAGGTATGTCAGGACAACCACGTGAGAAGACGATAATGAACAGCACAGTTAGCCCAGTAGAAGAACAGTAAATTTTGAATAATCTAAACAGTTACATCGAAAATGAATAAACTATTCAAATCCAATTCATCCGCTTCTTCTTCTTCTTATATCTATATACATGCACTGTATGTGCATTTAGAGGAAATAAATTAAAGCTAAGACATTGGAATATCAAGAGGAAGAAAATTAGGAGAAGAAGGAAAAGAAAAACTACTGTTAAGAGGTGAACCCAGAAAACACCATAATTTCTCTCTCTAAGAACTATGAATATATGTAAATTGTTTTAAGTTTTCTTAAGCATGTATGAGTTCATTTTGATAATCTTAAACTATTAGAACTAAACTAGAGGGTAAAAAGGGGCTTATCAAGAACAAACCATGAAGAACAACCATTAAAGGACCTTGCTTAGAACAGGTCTGAAACCCCATGAACCAAAACCCATTTAGCCTATTGGAACCTGAGCTAGACCACCCCAATGTTTTAAAAACACAAAGATTCAACCTTAAGACTCAAAGGAAACTCTAGAAATGGGAGTTGCAGGTACGGGTTTTAAAACCTAACCTCACAAACTCAATATAAAATCCATTTTTGAGAATGAAGAATGGGTCACGACAGAAAAAACCTCATGTATTTTGGCTAAAAAATGAGTCTGTATGGCTAAGTTGCAGGTCACGGCCTCAACCTCCCAAACGCGATCATAAGTTCAATTCAAAACTCCAAATGACACGTAAATATGTGAAGTTATGAAAGCAACTTTAAAATTTAATGAAGCTACTAGAAGAGTATACCTTAAGAGTATAACGCCTAAGATTAAAATTAGATTTAATACGATCTAAGCATAAGTTAAGAAACATCAATAGGTGATATTGCACTGAATGTGAAGTTAATGAGACTATTCATGAATTGTTCTTAGGAACTACAAAAGAAGTGGGAAAGCGCATTATTATCACTAACCCTAAAGGACAAAGGTGAGTAACCCTGTATTTGAAGTAGAGATTTAACTCCATGAATTTGAAGAAGTTTTAAGATATGTGAAACATTTGAATACCAAATTCAGAATTTTCATGAGTCTTGTTTAAAGTATTTCTGTTCTTATAAACCTTATTGTGACATACTCAGTAAATGGTTTCTACTACAGTTTTCCTTGAAAAGTTTCAGCATGTATAAATTTAAAATACAAAATGTTGTTAAAATATTCTGAATTTGCATATTCCAAGAAATTGAAGATTCTATCATGAAACCATTAACATCATGTTTGAAATGCTCATAAAAGCATCTATTTGAATAAGTCATGTGTTAAATGTATTTAAATGAAACTACAGGGAGGCCATGGTTAAATGCTTTTAAATAACATCTACTTGTAAATGTTTTATACCTCTCGTGGCCACATGGAATGCAAGATAAACTATACAAAAGCACCACAGATTTCGTTTGGTTTCTTCGAAACTCAACTATGACATGAAATAAATGCCAGGTTGTAGGATCTAATCCCTCAGGCATGAGATATCTCCACGTAAAGTAAAATGGGAGTTTGGTTCGAAACAGATTCTGCTAATGAAAGTGATAAGGTGTTATATTGAAAATGGAAGCAGCTTTTACCCTCATTTTCACTATGTATATTTACATGTTTTGAAGTTCATATACTCTATTTAAAGAAGTACATGTTTAGCTTGAAAAACAATTAGTAAATTGAAAGAGATGGAGTGATGAAGAGATTTGCAAACAGATTAATAACGGAGAAACCACCAAGGACAACAATCCTTGGAGTAAACTCTGGAGTCGAGCCAATGCTCAAGGAAGACTTTCATTATGATGGAAATTGAATTACAATATATTTATGAATAAGCTCAGTACTTCTAGCTTCGTTCTAGCCGATCACGTCTTCGATCAATTTCCTCTTGAATCCTCAACCTCCTCATAGCTGGAAACTTCATACAACTGGAATCCTCGACACTCTCAGAATCCTCTGATCAAGACACTCCACAATTGAAAATCCTCACAAGCTCGGTGTCCATCGATCACTCAACAATGAATCCTCAAGCTTGAACTCCATTGTTTGTCAATGGTGAAATTGACATGAACAAGTGGCTTTTAGAATTTATTTGGACCTAGTGGATGATCTAAATAAATCAATGAATGATAATAGGGAAATGTATGAATGACGTTTAAGATTGATCTCTAATGAAAGCTTTTTTATCTCTCACAATTGATAACTATCTCACTTTGTTTTTCATTACTCTCAACTAAATTTTCATGTATATTCGCAATGAACTTGTTCAATCCCAAATGAGCTTCAAAACAGATTATAAATCTATTTTTCACTTAGGGTTTATTCAAATGAACAAGAAATGAATATCAAATGAGCATAACTCCAAGTTTACAGCTCTTCGTTTGATATAAGAACACCAAACGAATGATAATAAACTTTTTGTTGTTCATTCGAATGAGCAATAAAGAGTTGCCCATTATTACTTATCTTGTGAACTGAATTTTCCCTTAGGATTTTAAATATGCATTTTGAAAATATTGTTTCACAACCACAACTCTATCACATACATGATGTTATGATAAAAAAAACTATATTCAATGCATGCAAGACGTGAGTGTTTGAGATCCAAATAAAATACAAAAGTCTAATATATCCTTCGAGAACTAAGTCTACCAGTAGTGATGCACGGTAATGTCTCTTGGACGAACTTGGAGTAGAACAGGCATTGAGGTACTTACTCCTAAGACTTATGTAAGGATTACACACAAAACACGTTTTGTCAAACCGAATGAACCAATTACAATATCGGGCCCCATTGTCATAACAAATTCGAAATTAAAACAAAATGACTCTTTAATTCAAATTGAAAGACTGTTTATTTAATTCAAATTGGTGCCTTTTCATATATAAATATACATATATTTATATATTAGAAATACGTATATAAAATATTGTGTCTGTTTAATTTGAATTAAATACTTTTTAAGTTTGATATATCTATACAAAAAGGTATATAAGAAATGAGTTTTCTCATAATAAATATTATGACAATTATTTTTGTCTAATAATTAAAACACACACACACACACACACACATATATATATATATGTCTTCATATGTTTAAGTCATCTAAAGTGTGGCAATAATATTATTGACTAAACAAAGATTATATATATCTTTTCTTTATAGATAACATATACAACTATATATTGGAATAATATTTTAATAGCGATGTGTTATCCAATATCGGTGAATTTGGAATGTGATCATTTTAAAGTCATACATGATCTAGATATATATTGCATTAATTATTCTATGCAATTCCTTATTGAATTTGTTGGAAAGATTTTCCTTTACTACATGTGGTAGATATTCAGAAAAATCTTGAATATACTTTATTTTTGAGTTAAAAGGCAAAAATAAATATAAAGATCACTATTAAGAATTTAATTATTTGACATGGAAAATTAGGACATTTCATTTATGTTGTTTTGCAAAACTTAGTTAAATATAAAATGTTTGCCTTTCACTCTAATCACAAAAAGTGAAACTTGTGTGAAAACAAAGTTTACAATGACTTTTTTTTTTTTTAATCTTGAAAGAAGTATTGGACTTCTAGAATTAATTCAAATAATTGTGATTTGAATGTATGTTAAAACTAATGGTGGTAAGAAATATTTTCTTACAATTTTGATAAGAGCACAAGATATTGTTATGATTACTTGTTGAGAAGTAAATATGACGTCTTGAAAATGTTTACATATTACAAGAATGAGGTTGAGAATTGTCATGCCTCGAAAGGGGTGAGGTGAGTGACCCCATTTCTGAGCCACTCTAAGGTGATATAATTAAATGTAAAACATGTTCTTTTACCCTTTTTTAAATTAAATAATCCATTAGACGTGGAAGGTCGGTTCGCAAGCCAAATTGACAAAACAGGAGAAGAAATGGTCAGGCCTGCCCCTTAGTACCGATCGACACACTGAGAGGGGGTTTACCACCAAATTATATCCGATTGGCACTCACGGGGTGCCAATCAGCCTTCTTGCCCCTGCTCTGACCTGTTTCAAAAATTTCTCTTGTTTTGACTCTTTTTCTCAATTCAGCCATTTCCTAGTACCTTAGACATCCAAATTCATTTCATTCAACATTCATATCATATCCTAACATTCATTAAACATCTAATGTTACTTTCATTCATTATGAAACAATATCTCAAATTCCAAATTCAAGTCTCGTGCTTAACAACTTTTAAAATGATAAAAAAAAAAACTATGTGTCTCATAACGTTTACATCATCATCAAGCTTCTAGTTTTTATAGATTTAAACTACAAAATACATAGTCTATTCCAAAGGAATATACATTAACAAGTCTCCCAAATAGATCATGACATTCAACTATACAAAAATGGTAGACCTTCCAAAAATAATTTACAATGGTTTTTCAAGTATCACCCAAACAACATGACCCACTACAAATATACACATCTTCAAATTGTTCAAAAAATATGAAATTAAATACAAATCCCCACATTAGGAGGGTCATCCAAGTGCATACAAAATGACGTCTTCCAAAAATAGGCATTGAGGGGTACTTTAACTCGCAGCCGTCTATTTGCCTGCTTTGCATCTAGTATGGGTAAGTTCAACAACCCCAGTAAGAGAAATCTAAATAGAGGTAAGAAAATCTGGTGTCAAGTGTATTTTTGTGCATGTGTAGTGGTACATAAGTGATTTCAAGGTATGTATCTCATCACAAACAAAATTAGTCAAAGGAGAATAGCTTATCACAATATCACATTCATATGTATCAATAGAGAGAAATATACAAATCAATCAAATATAAGTCAATTAGAGGAGTTCAAAATAGTTCAAGTCTTTTCAATTCTTAAGCTTTTCTTTCATATATTCTCAAGTCTCAATCCTAATACTATATTCCTAGTCGGCCTCCGATAAGCCTTGTGTGTTTTATGGGTTACCCGATGGAGACATACGACCAACCGCGCAGGTTCACAGGTCACAAGCCGATGGGAAACACCATCCCAGACACTAATCAAAACCCCAGGTAAGGGCAATCTCATTACGCTTAAAATCACACAATTGACGTGCCCCAATTCTAGCCCAACGTTCATTACTTTCCAAGTTTTCATTCTCATATTTCTATGGGCTTATCATTCACATTTATATTCACAAATCATCATATGTTCATCAATAAGGTTAAATATTCAAGGAATTCCACTCAACTATCATAAATCCACATCATATGTTCATCAATAAGGTTAAATATTCAAGGAATTCCATTCAACTATCATAAATCCACATCAAACATGCTTTGAGGCATTTTCACAAACACTTAGTGTGCAATTTGAATTATCAAGCATAGTACAAGTAAACCCATTTCATGATTTCACTAAGAAATCCTTCTCGCATTCAACCAGGAGTATATTTGATAAAAATAAAATGTAAAAGCAAGTCATTTCATAGCATAAGAGAAACCAATACTTGGATTTCCAACACATATACAAGATATGCCCTAGTATGCAAAAATAAGCAATCTTATGGCAATGGATGAGATAATGGCATGATGAACCTATCTACACAAGTCCTATACCTAGGTTTAGAAATTTTCTACCTCAATTTCTTTACTTTGTGGTAGAAACCCTAACTTTGTTCTTGTTGTTTTAGGCAAGAATCTCTAATTTCTCTAACTCCAATGGTGTTTTAAGGTGGAGTGAAGCTTGTTCTTCTTTCAATCCTCCCAAAAAGAGTTTTAATTCTTGATGATCCTTTAAGAATCTCCAAAAGCTTCAATTTTTCTCCCTCTTATCTCTATTTCCTCTTCCTCTTTTTCTCTCATTTTCTCTCTTTTACGTGAATGGTTGTGTGTGTGTGTCTAGTGTGTGTTTTAGGTGTGTAGGGAATTGGCTTTAAAAATCCAAAAGCAAGACAAGGGGTGAAATCTTCCTTATGCCCTCCCTTATTTCTTTTCCTTTTTTTTTTTTAATTTCCAAGCCCTTTTTAGTCTTTTCATTTAATTTTAATTTATTTAAATTTCTTGATAAAATTTGATATTATTATTTTCATTATTATTATTTTGTAATTTGTAATTTAGAAAAAAATTCTAGGTCTTTACATTCTCTTCCCTTTAGAAAAACTCTTCGTAAGACGTATCCTGCTCAGTATCCAACTCCGTCCAATCTAATGCATGAGAAGGATCCAGTTGGTATTTGTGAAGCATGGACATGTGAAATACACTATGAACCCCGGATAATCGTGGTGGTAATGCAAGTCAGTAAGAAACTTCCTCTATCCTCTTAAGGATCTCAAATGGCTTAATGTACCGTGGCATTAACTTTCCTCCCTTTCTGAATCAAGTCAAACCCTTCCGCGTTACTACCTAGAAAAAGATGTGATCTCCAACTCCAAAGGCTAGAAGTGTACGCCTCTTGTTCGTATAACTCTTCTGCCTACTCTACGTTGTAAGTAACCATTGTCGGATAACTATTATCTTCTTAGTAGTCTCCCGAACTAAGTCCAAACCCAAAACTATAGCATCCTTGACCTTGGTCCAATAAATAGGTGATCAAGATGGCTTACCATAAAAGGCCTCAAATGGTGCCATTTCAATACTTGCTTGATAATTGTTGTTATAGGAAAATTCAGCAAGTGGCAAGAGATCCTCCCAACTGCCCTTGAAATCCATGACGCAAGCATGTAGCATGTCCTCCAAGGTTTGAATAGTACTCTCAAACTAGCCATTTGTCTCTGGGTGGAATGCAGTGCTAAGTGCCAAATTGGTATCCAAGGCAACTTGTAGACTCTACCAAAAATGAGTAATAAATCGTGCATCCCTTTCAAAAATGATAGATACTAGAACCCCATGGAGATGAACAATCTCCCATATATACAAGCGGCTAAGTGACTGCACTAAATATATAGTCTGGATAGTTAAGAAGTGCGCAAATTTCGTCTGTCAATCCATGATAACCCAAATAACATCATGTCCCCATGGCAATATAGAAAACTAAGAGACAAAGTCCATGGTAATGTGTTCCCACTTCCACTCGACAACTAGAAGTGGTTGAAGCAATCCTACAGGTCACTGGTATTTATCCTTAACCTATTGATATGTTAGACACGTACTAATTGTAAGGACCCAAAAAATCATCAAAGGAAAATTCAGTAAATTACCAGCTTAGACTGAGAACAAACTAGAGATAAACCAAAGATGAGTCAAATAAATTATAAAATGAGTTAACAAGTCATCAATATGAAACAATGAGGCTAAAAAGGAATTTTGGTAATTTATTTGGGACCAGTGCGAGTCATAGGACTACACATATCTATCTACAAGATGCAGATAGATAAGAAAATCTAAATGAAGGAATTTGGAGAAATAGGCTGTATATTTGGAATCAGGGCATTGAAATTAGCTAGTGTACCAAGTTTGATCCGATTTTAAGATAGTTTCAATTCAGGCTAGTGTGCACGCATAATAGGCCAACTGGCCATGTGACACTTGTGAATGCGTGTAAAGCTTCTCCAAAAAGCTAAGTAGATGTTTTAGAACATGGCATGTGCCAACATTATTGTGTTAGAAGGAAATAATTGTGTGTAAGGGTGTATTATAGGGACATAAGGGAGACATTTGATGGGACAAGCCATCACCTCACTTTTTCCTCTTTTTCTTTTCCCCTCAATTGAATAGATCTCTCCCCCTTTCTCTCTCTTCCCTCTATTTAAATTCTTTCTCTATCTCACCTGAAAGTGTGTGTGTGTGTGTGTGTGTATGTGTGTATGTGTGTTTGAGAGGGAATGAGAGACACTGCGAATGTGGGGCTATATGCGTGTTGTTCGTGTTATGGGTTTGAGAGGAAGACATGGAGTATGTGTGACACACAGTATACGTGTGTGTGAATCAGTGTGTGTTTATGTGTGTGTTTGACACGCATGGAAATCGAACCAAGAAGAAAAAAATGAAGGAAAAAAGAATATAAAAGAGGAAAGGAAAAGAAAAAGGAATAGAACGGGAACCGAGACAGAGCAACCATTGATGGCCTCTTTAAGCTCTCTCTAAAAACTGGAGCCATGGATGGAGGTAGGGATTTTGAAACCTATTGGTTAAAATTCCAGCTTATTAAAATATGTATAGATGTGTATATATGTACTTGTGTGTTGCTATGAATGCATGTATACATATATGTATATATATATATATATATATGCAATACAAAGAGAAACCGAGATGGATTTCCTAGCATTTTTTTATTGCCTCTTAAGCTTTGTTTGGGACGGTTGGGTGAGGACCTAGACTTTTTTTGGAGGTAGTTCAAGGAGAAAAGGAGGTCGGGACAGAGAGTTTTACCATCGTCGGAAAACTGGGTTTGAAAATTGGGTTGTTTGGCTTTAAGGTGTTTGGGATGATTTTGATCCACTAGCTAAGTTCTAAAATACTAAAGAGATGTTGGGGAATCCAATAGGATCAGAAACGGTTAGAAATAGTTGGCAAAACAAGGGGGAGTTGAGAAATTTTCAAACTCGCCAAAAGATTAGGATTCATCGGAATCATTTGTTTTGACCCTAAAATCTTGGAATAAATGCCATAAAATTAGGTTTAAGGGAGTCTAGGGTGAAAAAAGATTAAAAATGGTAAAATTTGATCGAAAAAATGAGCTTCGGTGTACTAGCGTTAGAGAAGAGAGTAATGTTCTGGCGGGTCCTTCGGTCAACGGGTCACGTTGATCGATCAACCGGGTTTACCCGGTCAAAGATCTACAGGGTCCAGTCAATGGTCAAACCGGGTCTGTCAAACGGGTCATGGATTGGGTCACGGGCGTAAGCCGTAGGCTAGACCTAGGTGTTAGACTTGGACTATAGTTGTTTGGCTATGCGGCTAAGACAGAACCAATTTCCCTAGTTTTAGTTTAGACTTGAACCGGATCTGGGGGAGAACTGGTTCAACAGTGAACCGGTTCTGGGTAAAAAAATTATGAAAATACCCTTCTTAAATAAATTAAAATTCAAATGCAATTAAAATGAAAAGGGGCTATTCTTAAGGTTTTTGGGAATTTTGGACTCAATGTAGGGGTCGGTTTGGACATCCGGGGACTCAGAGCGGTCCCACATGAATATTACAAATTATAAAAATGCCCCTAATGATAAATTGAGTAATTTAAAGGCTAATGAAAATCTAAAAAGGGCTATTCTAATATTTTTGGATGCCCAAACTTCAAATATATGATTAGATTGGACAAACTGGGACCTGGTAATGGTTCCACCTAAAGTGGTAAAATGAGTATTATACCCTTAGACCTATGTTAAGCAATTGAAAACCGAAGTAATATCTGGAACAGGGTAGTCCCACATAAAAATGTAAAATTATTAAAATGCCCCTAGGCATGGAACAAATAATGGAAAGTGTTAATAAAATGTAAGAGGACATCTTTAAGATTGTTGGGCCATCTAGATCCGATTCCAAGGTTGATTTTGAGAGACGGCATCTCAGTAGACACGTAACTTATCCGGTAAATTATGAAAATGTCATTTTGGGTTTAAAAGACAGTCGAATGGGTTAGAGACAATACGATAGAGCTTCCTTACAGTTTTTGAAGCCTGAGAACACATTTTTTATATTCGTTTGGGCAAACAGGTACCTGAGGTGCAGGCTAATAAGAAATTGACCATAGAGAGCCGTAAGACCGATACGATGGAACTGTGAGTGTGTAAGGTGTTTGATATACATTATGAAAGACACATGTAGTGTCTCCTACTAATGCAGTGATGGTTGAGACTAGAGGGATGTCTTGACTTTCTGGCATTGTATATCTGTTATTTGATTTATGAGATGTTTGTTATTACCATGATTATATTATGAATGAATTGTCAGTGGAATATGAGTAGTAGGTTGATTGCCATGATGTTGGACATTGCATGATATTATGAGATAAGTGTGATCACCATGTTGATGTTCACTGTCATTTCTATTTTTGTTATCGATATATATATATATATATTACCATTGTTGCTTCTCTACTTATTTGTTAGTTCTCTTATAGTTATCAGTGATTATTGTGGATGTGGATGATACTAATATATTTATACTATTGAGCATACATGAGTGGTGTGAGATTTGAGTGGATATGATGATATTGAGCCTACTTGAGTCATGTGAGATTTGAGTGGATATGATGATATTGAACTTGCATGAGTGTTGTGAGATTTGAGTATATATGATAATGCTGAACATACTGGAGCGATATGAGCTTGAATGGATATGAGGCTAACGAATGTACTAGAGTGACACAAGATTTATAAGGAATTGAAGATTTTAATCATACTAGAGTGGTGTGAGATTTGTATGGATTTGATGATGGAGAATTGTTTGATAGCGAGAGAATGTGAGCCTCGATGATTGTTGTGATGGGGATGGAGACTCCCTTTGATTACAGATCGTAACGTCGTGCGGGAGGCTTCCCAGGCCTATGAGTTAGCAATTCATGAAGGGCAGGATACATGAGCTTCGGGGGCCCTGTGCATATGTCGAAGACATCATGAACTCATAAGCATATCATACTACATTCATGGAAATAATTGTGTATTTTGCATTGAGTGCTTGTATTGACTGTTTAGATGAATACAGTGGACGATGATTGACTTGTTATTAGACGATGACTGATTTGATATGTTATGGCCTGTGTCTGATATAAACTAGGATGGTGTGGTGGTCATACCTTGTTGATTTATTTCGTTGATGATTATATTGGTTGTGCTGCCAACATGTTCTATATATCTATTATTATTAAATGTATCTCTTGTTATAGTCACTTTAAAATAGGAAATTGAGGTGCTACGTGAAATTTTATGTTTACACTCTTGTCATGTGTCCGAAATCTAGGTTTGAAATTTAAAAAGGTTTCAAACTAAACGACGTCGCATGGCACACTGCTCATCGTCCCCCTCGATATTCCGGTGGAGGAACCCTAGGGTTCCGTCGCCATCTCTGGTGACGGCGACTATTTTTCGACCAGATTTCAACGTTTTTAAAATACAGTTTTCTTCCATTTTTCCTATAGATTCCATTCCTAACCTTAGTTTTCATTTTTATCCATTAGATCTTCACGAAATGGCTAAGAACCGTGGCTCCGGTCAACTGAAATTTCTCAATTTTGAAGCCTTTCTGTTACTGTTTTAACCTAACCTAGTTTCAAATCAGTTCCTGCACCTCACAGTAAAAATTTCTCATTGTCCATTTTAACTTTAACGCATAAAATATAAGGAATCCGGTTCCAACACCATGACCTGCAACTTAACTTTTCCTACTAATTTCTTACTTTTTTCATTCATATTTTTGACAAATAATTCCTCATTTCCTGCTTAATATGATCCTAAGATTCAAACTAAAACATCATGCTTTAAAAGTTCAAAACAGAACTAAAGTTACTCACCAAAGTTCTGGGTTTCCTGGTGTTGTATCTTTCTCTCTCCTTCTTGCTTCCCTCTTGGTCCAACTTCTGAATACCAGACTCTCTGTCTGTTTCTCACTTGCTTCCTTTCCTTATGTTTTTCTCTAATCAACCCCACGCACACATATGTATACACATACATCATCTACCTACCCTCTCTCTCTCTCTCTCTCTCTCTCTCTCTTATTCCTCTCTCTTTCTTTCTCTACTCCAGACCTGCTCTCATTCATGATTTCTGATCTTTACACACTTACTCACTCTTTCAGTTCTGAATTTTCCCACACACACACACAATGTACACAACACTCATTTCACTTTCTACCCCATTATATAGATATGTACACCAATATATATTTCACTCATTGCATTTCACTTCATTTGTGTACTGCACACTCAATCGGTACACACACACACATTACGCACTCAACAGTACACACACACACTTATATGCACGTAGGCTGCACACACACACTTTGTGTATACATATATATATATATACATATATACTTAATTATATACTTCTATACACTTGTACATATTTATGTACACATATATTATAATATATATATATATATTTTTTTCCATATATATATATATATACATACACGTGTACGCATACATGTATTTTTGTGCCATCAATTCTTTTAACTAAACGATCCCAGTGTGCTCGGTAAATTTCATAGTCTAAATTAATTAAAAGTAAATAAAAATTAAAGCAATTCAAATTTCGTAACGTAAGCCAATTTTTTCGGGTACTTGGGTTGGGGTATTTCAAAATAGTGTTCTATCATTTAAAAAAAAATATATTTATTCTCATTTTTTTTTAGGTCTTTACATCCTTCCCTTCTTAAAGAAATTTCATGCCAAAATTTACAAATATACATCAATGAACAAACAACGCAGGATACCTAACACGGACTTCAGCCTCACGTTCCCAAGTAGCCTCTTCAACCCTATGATGGTTCCAATGAACCTTGACCATTGGGATGGTCTTGCCTCGCAAAACCTGATCCCTCGAGTCCAATATCTCCACAAGCCTCTGATCGTAAGAAACATCACCCTCTACCTAAAGATCTACCCAATCTAGCACATGTGAAAGGTTGGGCTCGTACTTCCTCAACATCGACACATAGAAGACATCATGAACCCTAGATAGCAGTGGCGGTAATGCTAGCTTGTAGGCCACCTCACTAACCTTCCCAAGGATCTTAAATGGGCTTATAAACCGCAATGACAGTTTCCCACTACACCAAAATCTCCTCAATCCTCACCGTGGGGCTACCTTGAGGAACACATAGGCAAACTTTACTAGAGTAAGGTGGTCCTCCCAACTACCTTTGAAGTCCATAACACAGGCCTTAAGCATGTCCTCGAGAATCTGAATGGTATGCTCTGACTGGCCATCAGTCTGAGGGTGGAAGGTAGTACTAAATAGTAGTTGAGTCCCCAAGACCGTCTGAAGACTCTGCCAAAATTGTGTAGAGAAACGGGGGTCTTTGTCTGAAACTATAGAAACGTGAATCCTATGTAGTCGTACTATCTCTCGGATATACAACCTACAGAAAACATTTGCTGAATCGGTCACCCTAATCGGTAGGAAATATGCGGACTTCGTTAACCTATCCACTATAACCTAAACTGCATCATGACCTCTAGGTGACTTTGGAGGACCCATCACAAAATTCATGGTAACAAATTCCCACTTCCACTCGGCCATTGGCAATGGCTGCAACAAACTCCCAAGTCTCTGGTGCTCAGCCTTCACCTGTTGGCACGTGAGACATCTACATACAAACTATGCCACATCGCCCTTCATCCCCGTCCACCAATACTGGCGGTGTAAATCATGGTACATCTTAGTGCCTCCTAGGTGTACTACTAGGCGTGAATGATGGAAATCTCTAAGAACATCTGCCCTAAGAGACTCTGGAAAAAAAAATCTACCCATATACCTTAGGCTAAGGTCAAAATGAACTGCCCACCCTTCAAAGCCCTCGGCACTAGCAACTCATGCTCGAATATGCTCTGCCTCTGTGTCTTGTAACTGTACCTTAATAACTCTGATCAAAAGTGTAGGTTGTGCACATAAACTAAATTGTGTGGCATGTCCCTCAAACTCGGCAAGGTCTAAGTCAAACTCGCCAATGTCTCCCATCATCTCCCACTCCCTAATAGTAATACTAGCAATAGTGCTCCTCGGTTTCCTACTAAGTGCATCTGCTATGACATTGGCCTTCCCAGGATGGTACTGAAGGTCAAAGTCACAGTCCTTCATATACTCCATCCACCTCCTCTGTTGAAGGTTCAAGTCTTTCTGCGTGAAAATGTATCTAAGGCTCTTGTGATCTGAGAACACCTCGAACCACTCCCCATATAAGTAGTGTCGCCAACTCTTAAGCGCAAAGATGATGGCAACTAACTCCAAATCATGTGTGGGGTAATTTTGCTCATGACTTTTCAATTGACGAGAACCATAGGCTACCACTCTACCCTCCTGCATCAATACACAGCCTAGCCCCTCTCGTGATGCATCACAATACACTGCATAACTCATACCTCTCTCAGGTATAATCTAGACAGGTGCTGAAGTCAGCCTCCTCTTCAGCTCCTGAAACGATTGCTCACAGGCATCTGTCCACTCAAATCTAATGCCCTTGTGCGTCAGACGAATTATCGGCGCGGCAAGATGAGAAAACCCCTCTACAAATTGATGGTAGTATCCTGCCAATCCCAAGAAACTCCGAATCTCAAACACGCTCTTCGGCCTCTCCCAACTCATAACAGCGTCAATCTTAGAAGGATCTACAGACACTCCACTGCTGGACACAACATGGCCTAAGAACTGCACCTTCTGAAGCCAAAACTCACATTTTGAGAACATAGCAAATAAACGGTGCTCCCTCAAAATCTGTAACATAGTCCATAGGTGAAAGGCATGCTCATCCTCAGAAGGTAAATAAATCAAAATGTCATTAACAAATACCACGACAAACTAATCTAAGTAAGGACTAAAAATGTGATGCATCAAGTCCATGAGTGCTGCCGAGGCATTCGTCACACCGAATGGCGTAACTACAAACTCATAATGACCATATCGAGTGTGAAAAGCTATCTTCGCTATATCCTCCTCCCATACTCTCAACTAATGATACCTAGACTGAAGATCAATCTTCGAGAAATATCTCGAACCCCTAAGCTAATCAAACAAGTCATCTATCCTCGGCAACAGGTATTTGTTCTTGATAGTAACCCGGTTCAGTCTCCTATAGTCTACACACAAACGCAATGTCCCATCCTTCTTCTTCACAAATAGTGCCGAAGCACCCCACGGAGAAGTACTAGGACAAATAAAACCCTTATTCTACAAATCAGTCAACTGCTCCTTCAGCTCTCTCAACTCAGCAGGAGCCATACGGTAAGGTAGAATGGAGATAGGCACAGTGCTGGGGATAAGCTCTATCGTGAACTCTATCTCCCGTCTCGGCGGTAGACTAGTCAAGTCATCTGGAAAGACATCTGGAAACTCATCCACTATGGGTGGTAACACACTCTCTGTAGTCCCACTCTTATCTGCTACCAAACTAACCAACATGTAACTATGACCTCCCCAACTCCTCGAGTCGTACAAAGGTGGAACTAAGAAATCTCCACGATTTCCTGTGAAATAAAAACTATCTCCCTCAGGAGTGCATGCTATCACTCTCCCCCTATAGCAATCTATACTTGCCCGGAAAGCGAACAACCAATCCTCTCCAAAATAATATCAAAACCAGTCATGTCAAGCAAAATGAAGTCAAAATAAAGGATGCAATCAATTATCTTTATCGAGTAATCTCTACAGATCCTCGCTAGTATCTCACTGCCCCAACTGGTGAACTATACGATGGTGGAACATGGCAATCATCACAAGCCCCCCTAATAAAATAAAATAAAAATCTCTCAAGTGTAATATTTATTAACTAGATCCAAATAACACAATCATTTATAACTTTATCCAAATTAATTAAACTCGTTCATAACTTTTACTCACGTATTTCTAAATGACAAGTGAAAACCACCATTCACCTATTAGCCGTATAACAATCCTAGCTCTCAAGTTCTAGTGCCTCAACCACAATATTTTCACTCTAAGTACATTCACACAATTTGCATCTTAAACAAAAGATTCATATTCAGGAAATTCGTATCATCCAACTCTTAACCTGATATACAATTTCCTCTAAACCAACAATCAATGCTTACCTTTTTTTCAATCATAATTCTGGAATCAATCTTGTAAACTAAGCTAGAACTAGGTTCATAATTCATACCTCAATTTGGCCCAATTCATGCAACTCATTATTTTCACAAGGTCTATATTCATAAGTTCATTAAATCAACCCACTATTCTCATCACATCTAGTATCGATCATCTTATAGAACTAGGTAAGACAATAGCATTTATCATTAGGTTACCTCTACAGTCCACCACAATATAACTGATTCTAATTCAATAAAGAAATCATTATAACCCCTAACTTTCAGATTCGCCTTCGCATTACAATTCAATATTAATCCTAAGCACGAAATCAAAATTCAATTACATCATAATCTGGATTAATCCACAACAATATTCTTTTCAAACTATTTATGTTTATACAATTTTCCTTTAGACAAAAGATCATCAATTATCGCCTGAGAACCTAACACATCTTATAGGCATACTTGCTTAATAAACACTTATATAACTCATGTCAACCATCCCTACCTGTTGGTTACACTAAACAATTAACACTGAGTTCTAACACAGCCTTTCGCAATTAGGGAATTCATTTAAACAATACAATATACGCGTACTCAAGTCATGCTAGCGTTCAACTAGCCTACCAATACTCAACCCTAAGTGTATGCTATCCAAAAAGTAATACATCTCTCCACAAAAGAGTTTAACACAATGATATCTTCAAAAGTTTTGGTACAAATACTCCGAGCCTCCACTATCCAGTCTATACACGAAAATCTCCACAAGTCTAAATTCTTATTTTAGCATGCTAAAGTCTTATGTGTCTTTTTGTTTATGGTTTTTCTACCTCATTGGCATTTGTCCATTTAAGGTTTCATAATTCTTTCATTATTTCTTACTTTTATAACTAGGTAATAAGCCTTAATGGATCACAACTCCTTTTGTTACTAGCTGATGGGGCGCCATCTATCAACTGTAACGCAAGACTTGAGACCAATCCAGTCTGTATAAATATCATAGTCATAGTACTATAATTTATGAATATCGGGTACTAACCTAGCATATACATATATATATATATAAGAACACAATCGACCAGGTAGATAACTAGGTCCACAGTCTATCTCATAAATAACTAGGCATATCGTCTACCGTATAGATAATTAAGTGTACAACCTATGTCTCAAATAACTAGGCATACGACCTATCTCACAAAATATACGGTCTATCACGTAGACATGAGTTCCTAATCTTAGTCAACCATTATATCAAACAATCACGTACTGTCAGTCAATCAGGAAATCAAGTATAGTGTATACCCGTACACACCAATGCAACACGTACACATAAAACATACCACCCAAACTAGCCTCAAATAACTTAAGGTCTAAACTTCTCCCACTGTCCCTAGGTATTCGAACTTATGCTCTAATACCACATTGTCACGCTCCGAATTCCATAAACCCAAGGCGTGAGGGGAAACGAAATAAGAAAAAGAAATAAAAGACAATTTAATGAGTTAAATTAGACATGCATTCATTTCCTTCAACATATAAACACATAAAGTACATTCGGTAAACATATTGTTCATATCATTTGGGCTTAAACCCTTACATCTCAAAATATGCCCCAAGGGCCAAATATACTTATAAGTTCTTTTCCCTTCCTTTCTTCTAGACTGCATCTAGTCTCATGTTCCAAGAGCGTCATCTGTAATATGATATCCCACGAATGGGTCAGCGCAACTGCTGGTATGACACAATGCTAATGCAAGGAACAAAATTAAGGTGTGGCATATGCAAGTGTACATTTATATCTATATGCCATTCAAACTATCCAAACATCAATGCAATGCATTATAACTATGCATGACACACCCATGCAAACTTTATGCCACACCCATTTCTCACTTTACGGACCTTCACCGCTAGCATGAGTACCAATCGTATGTCGCAATTCACGGTCCGTCCCCTTTGGCATGAGTACCAATGGCCGATTTTGGGTTTTTTACCACAAGATCTACACCCTCATAAAGCACAGCACCAAGTGCTCAACCCACACTATGTTTCAAGGAATCACACTATGCCAATATGCTTTGATTCCACCATGCCATAATGTAATCTCAATGAAACATTTTACTAACACATGAAGCATACTTTAACTAATGCATTATACTTAGAACAACAATGGCATTTGAATCACACAATTCCTTCCACATGTATGCATGCTATTCATAATCAATTTAAACACACGCTCAAGTTATATATTCACAATCTTAACAATTCTCGAAGAATATAAATCACATATTGTGCTAACACATGAAATATACATATAGTCATGGTTCACGTTTATCACTTAACCAAACTCCCAAGGAAACAACAAGGAACACATAAGCACATAAACAATCGAATAAACATACGAATCACTAAATGAACATGGAAATCGTTCATAAACTTAATTTTGTTTCTTACTTAGCAAAACATCATACCTGATAGGGTTTGTCTCAACTCTAGGGAGTCATGCCCACTACGCAATCAAACCAACTGGTGATAACGCAGCCCTCTTACTATATCTGTCTAGAAGGTCAAACCGCCTTTTTTTTTTTTTTTTCGGTGTTCCTAAGATTCACAAAATATGTCTCAGTTTATCTTCACATGAATTTATGCGATTCATCAAATTTTATGTCCTTTTACTATTGGTATCTCTTTTATTTGAATAGACTCTACCATTGAATTCGGAACGTCGAACAAAGTCGATTTAGACTTTCATAGAATTCAATTTGGACATCTATACCTAAAAGGGTAAAACGATCATTTTGCTCTTTTACGGGTCTTTACTTTTCGAGACCCCTTTTCATAAATCAGACTACACCACTGAGTCTAGAATGCTCGAAATAATAGAAATTCACTATTCTTTTATTTTAACCGGAATTCGTTTGACTACTCTTTGACTTAGGGGCATTTCGATCATTTTAGTATTCCTACGAGTTTTTTATTTCTTGGGACCCCATCTCGCAACACGGACCTCACCATTGGTCTTAGAAGGTCCAAGATAGTCAAAATACACTACAAACTTGTTTAATTTGGACTCCGGGCCATTTTTCTATTATTTAATTAATTAAATCAATTTAATTAATTAATTATCATTATTATATAATACATAAATATATTTTTGCGTTTCAGTTGGTAAGGGTGGTACCTGTCCAACTAGTTTGGGGCTTGGGCTTCTTTCTAATGGGCTTAGGTTCGAATCGCAGGGCGCAGCCCCTGCACATTTTTTTTCCATATTTCTTGGCCCCAAATAGTGAACAACGCCCCAATTCGAGGATAGTGTAACCCCAATTCCAATTCGGTCCCTATTCTAATTTCTGAAGCCCGTAGCCAAACACCCCCTGATCTAGGTTTTAAATTTAAAATGGTTTCAAACTAAACGACGTTGCATGGCACATTATTCATCGTCCCCCTCAATATTTCGGTGGAGCAACCCTAGGGTTCCGTCGCCATCTCCGGCGATGTCGACTATTTTTTGACCAGATTTCAACATTTTGGAAATGCAGTTTTCTTCCATTTTTCCTATAGACTCCATTCCTAACCTTAGTTTTCATTTTTATCCATTAGATCTTCACGAAATGGCCAAGACCCGTGGCTCCCGCCAACTAAAATTTCTCATTTTTGAAGCCTCTCTAATACTGTTTTAACCTAACCTAGTTTCAAATCAGTTCCTGCACCTCACAGTAACAATTTCTCATTGTCCATTTTAACTTTAACATATAAAATATAAGGAATCCGATTCCAACACCATGACCTGCAACTTAACTTTTCCTACTGATTTCTTACTCTTTCATTCATTCTTTTTACAAATAATTCCTCATTTCTTGCTTAATATGACCCTAAGATTCAAACTAAAACATCATGCTTTAAAAGTTCAAAACATAACTAAAGTTACTTACCAAAGTTCTGGGTTTCCAGGTGTTGTATTCTTCCCTCTCCTTCCTTCTTCCCTCTTGGTCTAACTTCTGAATACCAGACTCGCTCTCTGTTTCTCACTTGCTTCATTTCCTTCTGTTTTTCTCTAATCAACCCCACGCACACATATGTATACACATACATCATCTACCTGCCCTCTCTCTCTCTCTTATTTCTCTCTCTCTCTACTCCAGACCTGCTCTCATTCATGATTTATGATCTTTACACACTTAAACACTCTTTCAGTTCTGAATTCCCCCCCCCCCCCCCCCCCACACACACACACAAACACAATGTACACAGCACACACTCATTTCACTTTCTGCCCCATTATATAGATATGTACACATATATATATTTCACTCATTGCATTTCACTTCACTTGTGTGTTGCACACTCAATCGCTACACACACACACACACATTACACATTCAACAGTACACACACACACACTTATATGCACGCAGGCTGCACACACACTTTGTGTATACATATATATATATATACATATATACTTAATTATATACATCTATACACGTGCACACATTTATGTACACACATATTATAATATATATATATATATATATATATATATCGAGATGTGACAGAATGGCGTGCCTCCTTAAATCCAAATAGAATAGTAATACATTTCCTTAAACCCGGCGCATTACGAGTGAGATGGGCCATTACCATCCCTAGTCAAGGTTTGATCATGACATCCACCTTCCAGGTTTGATCATGACATCCACCTTCCGTCCTTTGCTCACATGCACCAAAAGAATCAATATATAAAATATTTGAAACCCTAACAAAGATATTCGTAAGTACATCTGCAATCTACCTTTAAAACTTTAAATTTGAAAAAAGGAAAACAATACATGGCTCCCAACTCATTTTTATATTTATATTAAATTTAAAAATATAAATAATATTTTTAATTTTGATCTTTAATTTTAAAAATCTACTATTCATCATTTAAATCATTATCCATACACTATTCATTCTCTATTTATCCAATATAAATATTCACAATCATTAAAAATTTCAATAATAATTAAATTTTTAACAATTATTGAAAATAAAAATGTGAGATTTGAAGATCGATAAAATAAAAATAAAAATATAAAAATGTAAGATCTATTGTACTCAAATAAAAATCCAGATAATCCTGACAAGTCGAAAACCTTAAATAATGAGAAACATCCGTTTGAGGAATCATGGAAGTGAGGAGACTGAACTCTCAAGAAAATGAAATGTGCACTAAATGAGTGTAAGATCCATTACGTGCTTTCCAGTATGAGAAAGTTACCATTGTGGTAGGGTCCACTCAATGCACCGTATAGGATTTAGTCCACCTCTGAACCAACTTTTTAAGGTATATATGTATATATTCAATTCTGATCTTTTTCTTACACCATCTCCAACCCAACTTTTAAATCAAGTAACAAATTTAATTTATCGTGCCATATTTAAAAAATAGAAAAAAAGAATTCAATAGGCAATATAATTTTGAAACAAATTATAAAGGTATCTGAAACCTTCAATTTTCTATATAAAAAAGAAGATATCAATCTTTTCTTTCCATTAAAAAATGTATAAACTAACAGGATTAGTTCAGCTTTCTAAAAAGAAAGTCATAAGTTCAAATTTCACTTTTCATTACAGGAATGTGAATATTTATTTTTGTTAAATTACTAACTGGGTTGAATTATTTATCTAAAGTTCATATTAAAAAAACTCTAAAATTGAGTTACTTTTTATAAATTGGTTGAGTTGTTATAACACATCATTTTTATATAAAAAAAAATTAATATATAAGACTTACAACTTTTCATCTACTTACAAACTTACCCACTTCACCAACTTTTTATCATAGATAAAGAACAAAATATGAGATAACAAAATTAACAAATTAAAGTAGCAAATTTGTATAAAGAGCATCAAAAGATACGTTTGCTTCCTCATATTTACTACCTCATTTGGAGATGATCTTACATATTTAAATTAAATATACATATGCATACAGATATATATTGTTACAAATTATAGACCAGTTTTACTTAAAGGACAAAATCAAACTAAAAAAAAAAAAAATTGTTTTCTGAAAAATAGAATCTGTATTTACGAAATAAGAATTTACTGAAACGGAATTAAAAGAAAAATAGAACACTGGTTTTATAAGCTAATAACACAGAACAAAAAAAATGGATTTTGTTCTAACTTTAAATAGAGTTATAAATTAAATTTATAAAGCAGAAAAATATTTGACTTACAGAACTTTTGCAGAACAAAAGTAAATACGAACTTGCCAAGAAAAGTCCAAAGTGATTCATACATGCTCATCGTCAATGGTTGTTCTTAAATAAGCACAAATTGGGTTGTATTTTAAGATCAGGATACTCTTTCCTTGTCCCTAGTGTGAATACTTGTATCGTGAGGCATTAATATAAAAACAATAAATGCACTTTTAAATTAATTAGCTTAAAAACACGTGCATTTCTCTAATAATTAATATTAAAAAAATTTAAAATTAGTCATTAAAGAGATAAAATAATTATAAATATATATATATATATATTATAATAACTCATTTATAATATTCTTTTGTAATTATATTTATTAATTTAATATAATATAAGTCAAAATTACTGTCAATGAAAAAATTATAACATCAATAAATACAAATTCTTTACTTAAAAATGATATTAGATGTTTTTTTATTATACCTTAAGTTGAGCAATATATATATTTTTTAAAAAAAAAATTTAAAATATTATTAAAAAGTTACATACAAGATACTATTTTTATAAAAAATTATTTACATGTAAGAAATACTTATTAATTAATTATAACATAAAATAACATATTAATTAATAATTTTTTAATTTTTTATGTTTATCAATTATAAAAGAGTTTATTGTAATAACTAATTATAATATGATTGCTTTACTGTAAAGTACTAATATTGCAGGGCTAATTGCATGTTGATCCAATGTCTATTCATCTATGGATGTATATTGTACGTACACATATGTATCTATACACACACACATCATATATATATAAATACATGTATATGTATACACATAAAAATATACATGCATGTACATACGTAAATACATAACATATATATCTATATTTATATTTATTATATATAAAAATACGGATATTTTTTGTTTTACACTTTTTATTAACACAAAAGAGACATAATATTGTTAAAACTATTTGGAATAGTTTCCAATATCAATGGTTTACTCTATCTTATATATAAAAAAAAAAAAATGTGATATACAAATCTAAAAGTGATATACGAATCTTTAAAATATAAAAATAAATAAAATTGTTAGAAAAAATTAAGAATCTTAAAATAAAAAAGAATTCTATAAAAAAAATTATTAGAAAATAAGACTTCTAAACAGGGAATTTTTTTAAATCCTTGAAGGAAAAAAAGCAACTATAAAAGCTATTATTTTACTTTGAGATTGTAAAATTATTTTATTCTTATATCATTATATATATATATGTGTGTGTGTGTGATTTTTTTTTAGGATCGCTAAATATTTTTATTTTTTTTTATGAACTCTAATCAAACATGACTACTTTGGTTTAAACTCCTTGACTTAATTTGAATCGTCACTTGTGCGAGAGAGAGAGAGAGAACTATTGTAACAACACTCTACCTCATTTTCTCTTCCCTTCTTGGCAACCAAGGAGTTTATTTATAGGCAAATATGGAAGTTTGATCGAAGGTTTCATAATGAATCTCATAGATGGAGGGTTTAGATTAAGCCTTGGTGCCTCAAAGTTTGAAGGAAGCAAAGTCCAGTCCTCAAGCTCCATATTGAAAAGAGGTGACAAGAAATGAAATTGAATCTATTAGGCAAAATAATAAATGGGAACTAGTGGATCTTCCACCAAGTTGTAAACCTCTTGGGTATAAGTGAATATTCAAGATAAAAATGAAAACAAATGTATCATTGATAAATATAAGGTCAACCTTCTTGTTAAAAAAAACAAGTAAAAGAAAGACTTGGGCTATTTTGATACATTTTCATAAGTTACGAAAATAGCATCCATTCATATGTTAATAGTTATTGCAACTATATACATCTTAAAATACATTAAATTGATATCAATACAACTTTCTTCAATGGTGAATTAATTGAGGAAATATATATAAAACAACCAAAAGGATTTATTATTAACAAGAGAAAAGAACAAAGTGTGTTGACTTGATAAATTTCTTTTTAAATTAAAACAAGCACCAAAGTAATGACACGATAAATTTGACAGTGTAATGATGTTTGTTAGCCCTAAATGTTTTCAACTAAGGACACCTTAGTAATTTTGATGATAACAAAGTATTATCCAAATAAACTAATGTTTTATCCAAATGATAATGCAAATAGGTCATCTAGGTCAAAAAATATTGTTAACGAAGAAATGATAAAGTCCATCAAGCTAAATAATTCCACTCAAGAACATGCTTCAAGGAAAGAATAAAAACAAATGGAATGCTTTCATAATGAATTAAGCAAATGGACACACTCAAGTCCAATGATTCAAGACAAGTTAAGTGAAGGCTTTTTATTTTTCTTATTTTGGGTTTTGAGTGATTTAGGATTATATTGATCATTGGTCGTAAGCTCTTACTATTTAAAATGATCAACTAAGAACTAACCTCAAATGATTTTTCAAAACAAAACAAATGACATAAGTTAAGTTTTGAAAGATCAAAAGGTTTTGATAAAAGTATACTAAAAATAACAAGCAAGAACACATTCATTGCCTAGACCAGTCGACCAGTTCATGGAACTAGTCGACTGATTCTTAAGGCTTATTTTTATAGTAATCAAACCAGTCAACCGATTCCAACAACCAATCCACTGAGTGACCTTTTTCATAAAATAGTCTAAACTGACTATCCAATACAGTCGACCTCTAAGGAGAATCAGTCCACTATTTTTCATGGCTAAAATTAATGTACATTAGAACGAGTTGACTAATTGTTCTTGAACAATTGAACCTCAAACCCTTTAGACAATTTAGTTGATATAATCAGTCAACTAGTTGACGATTCAGTCGATTGAATTTGTGGATCTAGCAAATCGAGATTCTGATTTTGAATAGAGAAAAATGGGGGAAATGAATATTTTTTAAAAACAACGTACATATTCTTTTAAGGCTATAAATAGAGGTTCAGAAATGATTATGTCATCTTTTTACATGCTTGCACTTCTACATTTCTATTATTGACTTTAGATGCAAACATTGAAAATCTAGATCTAAAAGTTCTACTCATCTTAAATATTCTGAGCTTACACTAAATCTATTTATAGAAAGTGAACATTTTTTTGTAACAAATCTATTTTTGAAAAGGGTGCCTTTTGGTAAACAATATTTTATCATCTCATTATAGTGAGAGTTATGGGTAAGTGCAACCTGATGAGGCAAAATAGTATATTTTGTTGGGATAAGAGGACTGGAGTTTTCACTTTATAAAGGTTTTGGTCTCCACTTGCAAGGAGGTCACAATAGTGAAAAAACTCAAGTGGGAATGCTTTAGTCAAGGACATAGAAAGTTTTTCAAACCTCGTAAACTATTGTGTTTTCTCTCTCTCTCTCTCTCTCTCTCTCTCTCTCTTTCTCTCTCTCTCCCTCTCTCTCTCTCTATATATATTATTTATTTACTTGTGCATTTACAACATTCATTTTTAAAGTTTTTGAAAAGAAACTAATATTTGTAAAATACCATATATACCCTCTCTAGGGTAAATATATAGGCAACAAGTGGTATTAGAGTCTTATCTTTTGCAAAATAAAGTTAAAACTCTAAGAGAAACGATATGAAAAATATTGTAAGAACCGTCTTTGTCGAAGGGAAATCGACAAATAGGCCTCCTTTATTTAGTGACCTAAATTATACCAATTGGAAGGCTAGAATGAAGATTTATCTTCAAGCTTTAGACTATGAAATATGGAAGGTCATCACAAATTGGCCTCATATTCATATAAAGACTGAAAATTCTACTAGCACCACCAAGATTGCTAAAGAAGAACAAGAATGGGATGAGAAGGACCTTAAAATCATTCAAAAAAAAAAAACGCTAGGGCCATGAGTAATTTATATTGTGCTTTAGACGCAAATGAGTTCAATAGAATTTATGCTTGTGATTCTGCAAAGAAGATATGGGATAAACTTGAAGTTACCTACGAATGTATAAATCAAGTCAAAGAATAATAAATTACTATGCTAGTTCATAATTATAAACTATTTAAAGTTGATTATAGTAAGTCCATACCGTAAATGTTTACTCGCTTTACTAATATTATTAATTCTTTAAAAGCTATTGGTAAGAGCTACACTAACGTTAAAATGATGAGAAAGATCCTTAGGTCTCTACTAAAAACATGGGAAGCCAAGGTAATAGCTATTCAAGAAGCAAAGGATCTCAATAAGTTAAGCTTTGATGACCTCCTCGGATCTCTCATGACTCATAAGCTCGCACCATAAGAAGCCATGAAGGGGTGAATAAGCCAAAGAATAATTGTGCTCTTAAATCTTCATCGCATAAAAATGAAGATGAAGATGAAGAAAAAAAAGGATCAAGGAAGTGATGAGGAAGTTGCCTTCATCACAAGAAAGTTTAAAAGCTACCTAAGAATGAAGCAACAAAATCGAAAGCAACAAAAAGGGGAATAAAGTAAAAAAGAACCCCCAATTTACTACGAGTGCCATAAATTGAGACACTGAAAGGTAGACTGTCCTTAACTCAAAGGAGAAGGAAGAAGATCCAAAAAGAAGGTAATGAAAGCTACTTGGGATGAATCAGATGAAGAATCAAGTGACCAAGAAGTAGAAAACTTTTGCCTCAGGGCTCAAGAAGATGAAAATTTCTTCTTTTTCAAATGATCAGAATAAAATTTTAAAGAAAGAAAAGGATTCCCTGATTTTGAAAAATAAGGATTTTGAGGAAGAAAATTCCTCTCTCTAGAAAAAGATCTGAATTTTACTATTAAAAAGTTTACAAAAGAAAGTGAAATTTTAGATAAAATCATCTCACAACAAAGATGTTAATAAAGCAAGTTTGGGATATAATGTTCATACCAAGAAAAATTCTTATAATTTTTTTTTTTTGTAAGGGCCTCTAGTTCTAATGCAACCATTCATGCACAATCTTTAAAAAAATCTATAAAATGCATAAAGAACAGGCAAAATGATTTGGGTTCCAAAAGGAACTTGTTTATCTAAAACTAACCCTCAGGGACCTAATAAAGTTTAAGTACCAAAATGAGTTACTTGAGCTATTTTTGTATGTGTGCTTGAAGTCTTCCTCAAACAAGAAAAAATAGTTCCTTGATAGTAGATGCTTAAGGCACATGACCAGAGACAAAGCCAAGTTCACATCTCTCACTTTAAAAAATGGTGGATATGTAAGTTTTGGGGACAACTGAAATGGTAAAATCATTGGCATTGGAAGCAAAGGCAGAAACTCCTCTTTATTTATTGAAAATGTGCTTCTAGTTGATGACTTGAAACATAAGTTGCTTATTATTAGTAAAATATGTGACAAAGGTTATGTTATTATATTTGAAGCCAATAAATTCCTAATTAAAGATGCATCACAAAATGTGCAATGCTTTGCAGCCATAAATGAAAGTAGTTGGCTATGGTATAGGAGACTAAGACATACAAGTACGGACTTAATTTCTAACTTGTCTATACATGAATTAGTTAGAGGTTTACCCAAAACTAAATTTATAAAAGATGGTGTATGTGATACTTGCCAACTAGGAAAGCAAGTAAAAACCTACTTAAAAAAACAAGAAGGATATTACAACAAATAGACTACTACAACTCTTACATTTGGATCTATTTGGACCTATTGGGGTTGCAAGCCTAGGAGGAAAACATTATGTCTTTGTGATAGTTGATGACTACTCAAGATACACTTGGGTACTATTTCTTTCTCAAAAAAATGAGGCAAATGAAGCCTGTACAAAACTATGTAGAAGAATCTAAAATGAAAAGGGATACTCTATCAACAATGTTAGGAGTGATAGAGGTAGAGAATTTGATAAAAAAAAATATAGAAAAAATATTGTGATGAATGCGGAATTGGTCACAATTTTTAAGCCCTTAGGACACTTCAACAAAATGGAGTAGTTGAAAGGAAAAATAGATCACTCCAAGAAATGGTTAGGACAACTCTTAATGAGCATAACTTACCCAAGTAATTTTGGATTGGAGTAGTAAACACTACTTGTTATGTGACAAATAAAGTACAAGACAAAAACTTGAAAAAACTCGTTACGAACTTTGAAATAGGAAAATGCCAATAATTAGCTACTTTCATGTATTTGGCTATAAATTTTGTCCTAAATGACAAGAAAAATTTAGAAAAGTTTGATGTTAAGTCCGATGAAGGAATTTTCCTATGATATTCTACCATAAGCAAAACATATAAAATTTTCAACAAAAAGAACCCTAACCTTAGAATAATTTATACGTGTTGTATTTGATGAATCTTATCCTTACATTACAAAGAAAAATGTGGATGATCATGATGTACAAAATGATTTAAATACAAATAAACCACTTCAAGACAATGACAATATAAATCATCAAAATCTTGAAGAAGGGAAATAAAAAAAAAGAATATTAAATTGAAAATGAAATTGTAACTCAAGATGTTGGATTAGACCCTTCCAAAGAATGGAAGTTTGTCAAAGATCATCCTAAAGATCAAATTATTGATAAACCAACTTAAAGAATTGTTACTAGAGCATCATTGAGAAATGTATGTAATAATCTAGCATTTCTATCTGAAATTGAACCCAAAAATATTCAAGAACCTGGAAATGATGAATCTTGGATATTAGTTATGCAAGAAGAATTTAATCAATTTGAAAGAAATAATGTATGGAACCTAGTACTAGACCTAGAGATCAAAGTGTAATTGGAACTAAATGGGTCTTTAGAAATGAGAAAGATGAAGAGGGAAGCATAACTAGAAACAAAGCTAGGTTAGTGGCCCAAGGAAACAACCAAGAATAGGGCATTGATTATGAAGAAAGTTTGGTCCCGATTGCTAGATTAGAAGCTATAAGATTGCTACTTGCATTTTCATTCCACACAGAGTTTAAGCTCTACCAAATGGAAATAAATAGTTCATTCTTGAATGGATTCATTTCTAAGGAAATATATGTTGAACAACCTTCTGGATTTGAAAACCATGAAAAACCAAATCATGTATACAAGCTAGTTAAAATCCTATATGGTTTGAAGCAAGTTCCTAGAGGTTGGTATAAAAGACTTGGTGATTTCTTTATTAAAAATGAATTTACTAGCGGAACATAGATACCACTTTGTTTATTAAAACAAAAGGAAAAAAATACTCATTGTATATATATATTTTGATGACATTATATTTGGCTCAACAAGTGAAGATCTATGCAAGAACTTTGCCAAGTGCATGCAAGACGAATTTGAAATAAGTATGATGGGAGAATTAAATTTCTTCTTAGGATTACAAATAAAAAAAAAAATCTAAAGAAGGAATGTTTATTAACCAATCTAATTATGTTAAAGAACTACTTAAATGTTTTCCATGGAAAACACAAAGTCCATGAGTACTCCCACGAGTGTTGCCACCAAACTTGAGAAAAATGACCAAGAAAATAATGTAAACATTAAGAAATATAGAGGTATGATTGAAAGTCTCTTGTATCTCATAGTAAGTAGACCAGACATTATATTTAGTGTATGCTTGTGTGCAAGATTTCAATCTTGTCCTATGGAATCACACCTAAGAGCCGTAAAGAGAATACTTGCTAGAAACAATTACCATAGGACTATATTATCCTATAAACAACTCATTTGATCTATTAAGCTACTTAGACGTCGATTTTTCCAGTTGGAAAATTGATAAAAAAGCATAAGTGAGACTTTTCATTTTCTGGGACATTCCCTTATGTCTTGGTTTAACAAAAAGCAAAATTCAGTAGCATTGTCCACGACCAAAGAAAAATAAGTATCAGCCAGAAATTGTTGTGCTTAAACTCTATACATGAAGCAACAACTTGAAGATTTTAAGTTTAATTATGATCCAATCCCAATTAAGTGTGATAACATTAGTGCAATTACCATAAGTAAAAACCCAATCCAACACTCTTGAACTAAACACATAGAGATTAGACATCATTTCCTTAGAGATCATATACAAAATAGTGATGTGTTCCTTGAATTCATTGATATAAACCATCAATTAGCGGATATATTCATCACACCACTCCAAAATGAGAGATTTTGCTTTATTAGAAGAGAACTAGGAATGATTGACCCAAAAGATTTAAGTAACTAAGTAATAGAAGTCACAACTGCTCGAATTAGTCTATTGTCTTCATAGACCAGTCGATTGATAATAGGAATAGTTGACCAAAAGGTCTACTGAAGTCATGTAACTAGAAAAGAATTAGCCACTTGTCAAGTTAGTCGACCTATCAGTCGACTGATGGATAGAACCGGTCAACTACAAGATAAATCCAGCCAACTAGTTAGGTTCTAAAAAGATAGAATCGTGAGCATTCATTAAACTAGTCGACCACCCCATAACAAGGGCAAAACCAGTCGACTAATGGTGAAACTAGTTGACTGATTCAATCGAATCTATAAAAATTGAGTGATTTTCAAAAAAATTCAAACTCGTGCTCTTGCAACCTTTCGACTTTTCTTTCTCCCAAACCACTCGAAACCGTCCAAGTTTTTCTTCAAACTTCTCAATCTCTCTTTTATGGCTCCCAAAACCAAAAATCCATCATCCAAATCCCTAGGAAAGCATCCTAAAGAGGATTTTAAAGCTGAACACCAAACAAAATATCATCATGACCACCAAGTCTTCCTCAACACCAATACTGTCCAAAAGTTCAAACATCAACATGTTGAGTATGGTAAAACCATTAACAGCCCATTTTCAAATCCCAATCCAGTTTGACAGTTTCTCATTTCGATTACCTAGTTTGGACCAAATTCCTCTCATCTTCCAACATTTAATACACACGTCTTGTTCAACTCTTCTATGCCTACTTTGAGATGATAGAGAGTATCAATGCCTCGTCTTAAGTTCTTGACCACGCCATCTCACTAAAACTCGACACCCTCTCCGAAATCTTCTGTAAAGACTCGAATTTTTTTTCTTTCTAATTTACAAATTTTAAAATAATGATAATGAAAATAATAATATAAACTTTATTAAGAAAATAAAAAGCTAAATGGAAAGACTAAAAAGGGCTTGGGATTTACAAGAAAAGTGAAGAAACAATGAAGGAAAATGGGAAATTTCAACCCTTGTCTTACTTTTGGCTTATAAAGCCAAAATCCATACACACCTAAAAGACACACTAGAAATGCACACACGTAAGTATTTATGTAAAAGAGAAAACATGAGAGAAATAGAGGAAGATAAAAGAGAGAAAATGGGGAGAAAAATTTGAGCTTTTTGAGATTCTTGAATGATCATCAAGAATTGAAACTTTCTTTTGAAAGATTGAAGAAAGAACAAGCTTCACTCCACCTATAAGCACTATTAGAGTTGGAGATTTTGGAGATTCTAGCCAAAATCAACATGAACAAAGTTAGGGTTTCTACCACTACTTCAAAAATTGAGGTAGGAGATTTCTAAACCTAAATATAGGATTTGTATAGATAGGTTCATCATTCCATGAATTTATCATTTGTTCTAAAATTATTCATTTTTTCATATTAGGGCATATCTTGCATGTGTGCTGGAAATCCATGTATTGGTTGTATTCCTATCATGGAATGACTTGTTTTTATCTTGTATTTTTATTGAATGTACTCCAAGTTGAATACGAAAAGGTTGATTAATGAATCATGAAATGGGTTTACTTGTACTATGCTTGATAATTCAAATTGCACACCAAGTGTTTGTGAAAATACCTCAACGCATGCTTGATGTAGATTTATGATAATTGAGTAAAGTTACTTGAATGTATAACCTCCTTGATGAACATACGATGAATTGTGAAAATAAATGTGAATGATAAGCCCTTGAAAATGTGAGAATGAAAACTTGGAAAGTAATGAACATAGGCTAGAATTGGGGCACATCAATTGTGTGATTTTGAGCGTGGTGAGATTGTGCTTACCTAAGGTTGTTGATTAGTGTTTGGGATGGTGTCTCACTTCGGCTTGCGATTCGTAAACCCACACAAGTGGTTGTATGTATCCATTAGATTAGTAGCCCGTAAAGCACACAAGGCTTACTGGGGGCCGTCTAGGAATATAGTCTTGGGTTTGAGACTTGAGAGAATGAAATAGAGATTTTGATAAGTTGAATGAAACTGAACGAATGAAATCCTCAATTGTTAGTTCATGTATATAGTTCCATTTGGATAATGTTTTTCTCTGATGATTATATGTTTTAACATGTGAAAAGCTTGGTTATCTCTTGAATTATTGTTTTGTTAATGATGCATGCTTGATGAATACTTGATTGTCACTACATGTGCACAAGCATACACGTGCTGCCACACGTTCTTACCTATGTTTAGATTTCTTCTACTAGGGTTGTTGTACTGACCCCTACTAGATGGAGGAGTGGGCAAGGAGACAGCCTCAAATTGAAAAACCATCTTGAAGTCATTTTTGGGAAGACTACTCTTGGAGTATTTTTGGACACACTCTTACTTGCGCAATTGTGTTAATTTCTTTTCTCTTGGAGAATCTTATTTTGTATATAAATATTTTGTAGGTAAATATACTTCTTCTAAGTTCACTTGCATAGAAATGGAATGAAGATGGTAATATAAAATTGATGAAACTAACTAGTAACTTTTGAACCTTAAGAAATTCAAATGTTTGAACTAGAATGTTAACTAAGCCTCTTGGTATGTTTATGTGATGTTGGAGTTGAGAAATAAAACATGGAGAGTGAATGGTGATGTTGAACTCCTTGATAAAAATACTTGAGTGTTGAATATAGTGAAAAAAAAAAACTCTTATACTAAAAAAACTTAATACACTTCTTGTTGTTTTTAATGCATGAAACCTCATGAAATTGTTGCCAAAAATATAAAAAAAATATTTAATAAATACTTGAAAACCATCGGAGTTGCAAAGGGAATCAAAATATCTTTAAAAAGTGGCAAGAAAAGCAAGTAATGGGTCAGCCCGACTGATTGACCGGTTCAGCCACATTTGTTTTTGTTTCTTTATTTCTTTTCAAGCTTTGTTTGGGGTTGTTTTAAGGGGCTTTTAGGGAATTTTTGGGACTTTAAAATATGATATTGGGAGACTATAATATTATTAAAAAGATGATATTTTCACTAGAGTGTGACCATTAAAACACTTAACTTAAAGAATATGGACCTTGGGTTAGAATCGGATTTTAGAAACCGGGTCGTGACATCTTCAATATCCCCTGAGGGGATTTTCAAGAGTTCACTACCAATACTTGGATAGTACATGAATGGTTCAACCCTCTCACGGTCGTACAAAAATTGTGTAGTGACCCCAACATTACCTAGGTCTTTAAACCAAAAACATCCCAACTTACATTTGAGTCCCGCCCCATCCATCACTTAATAACCTACAAAATTCTATCACGTGCCGATAGATGAGACTTTTTCTTGTACATAGATGTGTTTCTTATTTGGTGTGTCTTAAAACACAAAAAAGTCAACCTCCCTCACGTAATGAATGATTTCCTCAAGAAGAAATGGGGCATCTTCCCCTATGGAAACCACCTTACTACAATCTTTAAACATCACTAAATTGACATTGGTGGTGAAACCGACTTCTACACCCCCATCCATATAGACATTTACTCTTCATGGACTCTTAAGTCCATGAGGTATAAGTCCACTAACCAATGATAGGTCCCCAAATTTGCTTTTATATCCAAGCAAACCCAACAGACTCCCTCTCCTAGTCACCCTACGTGATAGACCACCTCACTTCCTCCTCCCCAACTCTGGACTTTTCTTCCATCACCACGCTTCTCTAGTAGATTGACTATGGACTTCGAACACAAATTTGAACTATTAAATCCAATCTCTCCAAACCTCTATCCAGAATAACCGAAAGGATAGAGGCCATAAAGAATGATATCCATATTCTCAAGCTCCGAGCAGACTTTCTCTAAGAACACAATGAGAAAAAACATAGAGAGACGAAGATGGAAGTGCTCGAGGCCAAGGACACCCTTCGCCAAATCCTCAGCACCAGGCATATGCCCCCACCTTCCCAAAATCATTAGGTTATAGGAAAATATAAGAAGAAATAGCAAAAGAGAAGAAAAATAGAAAGATGTATAAGATTTTTTTTGTATCAAAATCCTTACTGTCATTTTCGTTTTGTATGTTTTTTTAGAAATACTTGTATTCATGCTCATTATTGTAAAATACAAATACATGAATAGAAAATATATTTTGTTATATCTCTTTTATGTATTATATGAAAACTAAAATGATTATTAATAATATCCAATTGCACAAACAAGCATGAAAACTGATATAACTCGCTAACCTTAAAATTAAATGAATACATATTGATAGGGGGAGATATAAAAATATGCCAAATTGAGAAGATCTATTCATTTAAGGCATGAATTCAAGTTTACAAATTGATAGGGGGAGCTTATATGAAATATTATTATTCTCTCGCAATTGTGTTCTTATTTCACTATTTGCAAAGGACATTGTTTTGTTATCATAAAAAATGGAGAGATTGTTAGCCCTAAAGGTTTTCAACCAAGGGCATCTCAATATTTTTTATGATAACAAGGCATTATCCAAGTGGACTAATTTTTTATCCAAGAGATAATGCAAATAGGTCATCTTGGTCAAAGAAGATTGTTGACCAAGAAATGATAAAGTCCACCAAGCTAAAAAATTTCACTTAAGAACATGCTTTAAGGAAAGAATCAAAACAAATGGAATCCTCCCACCATAAATCAAGCAAATAGACACACTCAATGTCATGCCCCAGATTTTTACAGACCCGAGGAGTAAGTGAAATAAAAAAAAAAGGAATTAATAAAGGATAATTTACATGGATTTCAAATACTAACTCGATTCATATTCCGTTACCAATCTCTAGGGCCTTGCCCATCATTTTATAACATACAAAGAAACACATATGGTTTAGGGCTTATGCCCTCGTACAACATCAAAACATGCCCCAAGGGCCAAAAATCCTCCGTAGTCCACGTCTCCTCTGTTCTTCAAGACTTTTTCAAGTCTCAAGTACTAGGAGCGTCATCTGTAATATGATATCCCACGAATGGGTAAGCTCGATAGTTGGTATAACATAATGCTAATGCAAGGAACAAAGTTAAGGCGTGGCATGTGCAAAGTGTACATTTATAATCTAGATCCTTTCCAGTTCATTAATACAATACAATAAAAATATGCATGATACACCCATGCACTCTATGCCACACCCATGTCTCGTTTACGGATTGCTCCCGATAGATCTAAGTACCAACACCCGTTTACGGATCGCTCTCATTGGATCTGGGTACCAATACAATGGCCAATTTTGGGTTTTTTACCACAAGATCTACACCCTCATAATGCATAGCACCAAGTTCTCAACCCATAATATGTTTTCAAAGGATTCACCATATGCCAATATGCTTTGATTTCACCACGCAATAATGCAATCTCAATTAAGCATTTTACCAAACACATAGAGTATGCTTTAAATAATGCATTACATTTAAAGCAATAATAAAATTTGAATCACAAAATGGCTCCCACATGAACATATGCCATATACAATCAATTTAAACACATAGTCATGGTTCATGCTTATCATTCTTCTAAGTTCCCAAATAATTCAAAGAACACATAAGTACACAAACAACCAACTCTAGGTTATCAAGGTAACTAAATTCTAAGTGATTTCCTCACAGTAATTAAACAAATAAATCATTCAATCAACTTACAAAATACTCCTAAACTTAACCCTATTTCTTACTTAGCAAAATATCATACCTAGATGGGTTTTCCTTAACCCTGGGGAGTTGTGTCCACTATGCAGTCGAACCAATCGGTGAATAACGCAGTCCTCTTACTGTATCTATCAAGAAGGTCAACCTGCCTTCTCATTTCCTTTCGGTGTTCCTAAGATTCACAAAATATGTCCCAGACTATCGTTACATGAATTTATGCTATTCATCAAATTTTATGTTTTTATATCATGAGTTTCTATTTTAACAAAATAAACTCTACCATTGAATCCGGAATGTCGAAAAAATTCAGTTTAGGCTTTTGCGGAACTCAATTTGGGCATCTATGCTTAAAAGGGCAAAATGGTTATTTTGCACTTTTACGTGTCTTTTATTTTTTGGGACCTCATCTCGCGACACGGACCTCGCCATTGGTCTTAGGAGGTCCAAGATAGTCAAAATATACTAATGACTTGTCTAAATTGGGCTTCAGGCCATTTCGCTATATTTAATTTAATTAAATTAATTTACTTAATTAATTATTTCATTTATATAATATATATATATATATATTTGTGCCCCAAAGTTGACACGGGATTGTCCTGTCCTCTTTCGTTACACGTGCCACATCCACACTACAGGTCCTTGGTTCGATTCGTAGGGGTTGTGCCCGTGCGCATTTTTTTCTATATATCGTGGGCCCAAACAGCGAACAACGCCCCAAATTGAGGATAGGTTATCGAGTCCAGGTTTAACGCATCCAATTTAATTTCCAAGGACTGTAACCAAATAGTCTAATTTAACTTTCAAAACGACGCAGTTTAATCCCATTTAAGCACCAAACGGTGCTGTATCAGTATGCCCCTATTCGTCATCCCTCTCGACTTTTCAGTAGGGTTTCGGTGAGTCTCCGTCGCCATCTCCGGCGACGGCGAGTATTTTTTGATGGTTTTTTGACTCTTTTTAAACGTATTTTTCTTTAGTTTTTCATGGTGATTTCATTTCTAAGTTTTTTTTTTTTTCATTTAGGCTATTATAGACTCTTGAACAGTGGTCTTTAGTGGGGAAGTAGGTTTTCCGGCAACCTAGTTATTCTCAATTTCGTGATTGTTTCCTAACTGTTTTGACTTCTGGTTTTTCCCATTTACTTCCTGCACTTCGTGGGTTTAAGCCCAGGCCATTTAGGTCACGTTTCGTGGATAAAATACCAAAAATCCGAGAATGGTATAAAACCTACAACTGTCGACATCTCCTTCAACTCTTAACCATTTTTCTTAATTCTTTTTGCAGTAGATTCCTTATTTCACGCACAATATAACTCTAAAATCAAAACTAATTATCATGCCTTAAATCTTAAAAATAGAACTAAACTACTCACCTATTTTTCTAATTTCTTTCTTGGTGCAGCTTCTCTCTTCTTCTTTTTCCTCTTTTTTTGGTTCAAGCCTCTGAATCTCCTAGTGTTTCACAACCTCTCTAACTTAGCCTCTCCCTTTCTGATTTTCTCTCTAACCAACGCATACAGCTAACATATACACAAAACAACTCCACCACCCAAGTCCCATTTCACTCTCGGTTCTCCCCCTTTCTCTCTCTTCCTACCCTTTCTGACCTCCTTACAGCTTTCTTTCTTCTCCCCTTACCTTGCATTTAATGCTTGCATGTGTTTTGTGTTATATATATATATACATATTATATTACACACACACACATCAACACACTCACTCACACATGCACCTGTCGACCCCTTGGCAGCACACACACACCCACTTGCATGCATATGTCATGCTATGGAATCTACACAAAAAATGGAAGAAAACCATGTTTTTAAAACTTAAAAAGTCCACCGGAAAATGGTCGCCGGTGTTGGAGAAGGCGCCGGAACCCTACTGGCCCATCGCTAGAAAATCAGGGACGAAGGGGGGGCTGATCCGGGCTTGGGTCGGGTCGGTTCGGGTCGGGTTGGGCTTGGGCCGGTCCGCTCCTGCCACGTGTCGCCTTCTTGTTTTAAATTAAAAATTAAATTGGGAGCGTTTGGTTGTGGATTTAAGAAATTGGAAATCTGAATTAAATAAGAACAGGGATATCTTATCCCTGTTTTGGGTTGATCCTTGTTTGGTTGTCCGAATTAGGAATAGGAGAATTAGAAATTACAATTTTGCCCCTGAGCTTTTTGATAATTGAAAACTGACCCTGAAATTTCAAAAATTACCTTTTAACCCTAAACTTTTGAGTTATTACACTTTGACCCACCTGAATTAAAATATTAATTAAATTAATTAATTAATTAAATTAATTTAATTATTTAAATATTCTAAAATAATCCGGAGTCCAAATGGGACAAGTCATTAGTGTATTTTGACTATCTCGACCATTCCGAGGCCAATGGTGAGGTCCGTTTTATGAGACGGGGTCCCAAAAAATAAAAGACACGTAGCAACATATAAAATTACCAAAATGCCCCTGAATTGAAATGCAGTCAAATGAACTCCGAATTTAGTAAACGAATAGTGAGACTTTATTATCTCGAGCATTCCGGACTCAACCGTGGAGTCCGATTTGTGAAAAGAAGTCTCGAAGTGTAAGGACCCGTGAAAAGTGCAAAATGGCTGTTTTGCCCTTTTGAACTCAGATGTCCGAATTCAGTTCTACGAAAACCTAAACTTATTTTCTTCAACGTCCCAGATTCAATAGTAGAGTTTAATTTAGCAAAAATAGAAGCTTATAAGATAAAGACATAAAAGTTAATGAATAGCATAATTCAAATGACAATTAAACTGAGTCTCATGTTATGATTTTAGGGACGCGGAAAGGTAAGAGAAGGTGACCTGACCTTCGGTGTTCTTACAGTGATTCCACTATACTACGAGTACACTCTCCCTGTTTAAGATCGATTATCAGGTACGATATATTGTGCTAAGTAAGAAATAGAATTAAGACTAGGAATACTTGATTTGTTGCCTTGATTGTTCACTTGTTGCTTGAATGTTTACATGCTTATGTGTTCCATGCTATCTTACTGATGTTGGGTGATGATGTGGAAGATGATTATGTGTATATTAAATGTGTTAGTGTAGTGTGTGAATCACATGCTTGGAGAACTGTTGACATTATGAAATATGTACTTGAAAGCATTTTTATGTATGAATGAGATGCATCATTGAGATTGCATTATGACATGATGAGATCAGAGCATATTGGCATAGTGTGATTCCTTGGACATGGCGTGGGTAAGCACTTGGTGCTTTACATTATGAGGGTGCAGATCCTGTGGTGAAAAACTCAAAATCGGCCATTAGGTACTTGTGAGCCTGACGGATTCCGGACCGTGAAGCGAGACATAAGTGGCGGTACTCATGCCAGCGGAGAATGACCGTATCATGAGACATGGGTGGCATAGAATTGCTTGGGTGTGTCACGCATACTACTCATATATTGTATACTGTTTATATACTACCATCATGATATCGAATGTCATGTAGAAATAACTGTACACTTGCACATGTCACGACCTTAGTTTTGTTTCTTGCATTAGCGTTATATTGTACCAGCATGTTGAGCTGACCCCTTTAGTGGGGCAAACATTTCAGATGATGTCCCAGCTATACGAGACATAGAGACGGTCTGATTGGGGATGGTGTTGGGCCCAAGGGGCGCTTTTGATATTGTGTAAGGGCATAAGCCCGAGACTGTATTTTATTTTGTATGTTGTAAACCAATGGACCAGACCTTATGTATGTATCAAAACAGCATGTAGAATGTATGAGATCGTCCTTAATTATCTTTTATTCCTTTATTATTTTATTTCTTTTTGTCTCGTTACTCACGCCTCGGGTTCGCTGGAATTTGGGGTGTGACACATGCTGCTTCTCTACTTTCCTTTCTTTCTGTTTATTTTTCTTTCACTTTATATGTAGATACTTGTATACATGTATTTTATACATTATACAATATATATCTATACATATATAATACACATTTAATACATACGCCTATATTCATATATACACGTACATGCTAGTTTTTAATTACGTACACATACACTCATTTCCAATGGTCTACACTTATATGTATACGTACACATGCATGCATCGACGTTCGAGCACGTATTACGATGCTTGGTTCTAGGTTGCTCGGGCGTTGCCCGGTACCGACTGTACAAAATAAACTGTTCCCATTCCAAAATCATTCAGTATATATAATATAATGACATAGAGTTTTAACAGCTCAGGTTATAATTGGTATTACACTACCTGACCCAGTCCACCTCGATTTACGTGCCACATTCATAAAAATGAAAAATTTACTCTAAGTTTTCATGTCTCTACACTTAAGCCCAAGGATTTAAGACAAGTCAAGCGATGACTTTTTATTTTTCTTATTTTGGGTTTTAAGTGATTTATGATGAGACTGATCATTGGTCGTAAGCTCTTACTATTCAAAATGGTGACCTAAAAAATAACCTCAAATAATTTTTTAAAACAAAACAAATGCAAGACTTTAAGTTTTAAAAGATCAAAATGTTTTGATAAAAGTACACTGAGAAAAATAAGCAAGACGACACTTACTATCCAGTCCAGTCGACCAATTCATAGAACTAGTCGACTGATTCTTAAGGCTTATTTTTACACTGATCAAGCTAGTCGACCAGTTCCAATAACTAGTCCATGAAGTGACCTTTTTCACAAAACAACCTGAACTCATTGTCCAATACATTCGACCTCTACGAATAAGCAATTGACTGTTTTTCAAGGCTAAAATCAATGCATATAAGAACCAGTTGACTGATCTAAAAGACCAGTCAATTGATTATTTTTGAACAATTGAACCTCAAACCCTTTGGATAATTCAGCCGACCAGTCCTCAATCTAGTTGACTGGTTGATGATTCAATCGATTGAGTTTATGGATCTAACAAATCGAGATTCAAATTTTGAACAAACAAAAAGGGAAAAAATGACTCTTTTTTAACAACAATGGACATATTTTTTAAGGGTTATAAATAAAGGTTCTCTAAGGCATTTTATGCCATTTCTTTACACACTTACACTTCTACATCACAATTTTTTGACTTTAGATCTAAACATTGAAAATCTAGATCTGAAAGTTCTACTCATCTTAAATACTCTAAGCTTACACTTGATCTATCTATAAAGAGTGGGCATTTTATTATGTCAAGTTTACTCTTGAAGAAAGTGCCTTTTGGTAAACAATATTGTATCATCTCATTAGGGCAGGAGTTATGGGTAGGTGCTACCCGGTGAGACAAAAAGGTATATTTTGCTAAAATAAGAGGGTAGCGTTCTTCGTTTTATAAATTTTTTGGTCTCCACTTACAAGGAGGTAACAATAGTGAAAAAAATCAAGTGGAGATGCTCGAGTCAAGGATGTAGGAAGTTTTTATGAACTTTGAAAACTTTTGTGTTTGCTCTTTCTCTCTCTATATATTGTTTATTTACTTGTGTATTTACAACATTCATTTTAAAGCTTCCATAAGGAGATCAATATTTGCAAAATCCCTTATTCATCATCCTCGACGGTAAATTTCTAGGCAACAATGTCAAATGGGTTCAAAATCAATGAATATAACAAGTGTATATATGTCAAGAACAATGAAAATGGCTATATCATTACTTGTCCCTAGGTTGATGATTTTTTCATTATGGGTAGTATTAATGATGTCCTTAAATATTTAGGTGTTGTCGATGTCATCCTTGGAATAAAGATTACTAAAACATCTGATGGACTAGTATTATCTCAATCACATTATATATAGATAATACTTAAAAAATTTAATAAATATGATAGTAGTCTAGCGAAAACATGTTTAGATGTAAATTTATATTTATCTAAGAATAATAACAAAAACATCTCTCAATTAAAGTATATGCAAATAATTGGCAGCCTAATGTATGTTAACAAATTGAGTAAATACATGAGTAACCTAAGGCTAGACCACTAGAAGGAAATTATTTGGATTTTACGATATTTAAAATGCACCCTAGGTTATGGATTGCACTACTCGAGGTATCCAGCTATCCTTAAAAGATATTGTGATGCAAACTAACATCTGACACTAAAGACTCAAAGTCTACAAGTGGTTATCCCTTTACACTTGGTGGTACAATAGTATCTTGGAAATCTTTTAAACAAACGTGCATTGCTAGATCCATAATAAAATCTAAATTTATTGCACTAAATAAAGTTGGTGAAAAGCTAAGTGGCTTTGTCAATTCTTAAAAGATATTTCAATATGGTCAAAACCTGTGCTCGCAATTTGTATACATTGTGATAGTCAATCTGCATTCATGAGTGTCAGTGTTCATAAAAGTTTGAAAGAGTATAAATTGAGTTTGTTTCATTGGGCACTAAAATTGTTGTGCTTATTCTCTATGCATGACCATTTTATCTTGGAAGGTAAACTCAGCTCATAAGCACTAAGTACGAGGGAAAATTCTATCTTAAGGACATAATGTCAAACACTAGACTTGGTCATCGTCGCGGGTTTACGCGAGTGTAGTACCCAAGAGATATTGTATTATGACTCAAATGAACCTTAGAATATTGGGTTTGTGATGAATCACACTATGTGCACATGGAAATGACAAAAAATGTCAATTAAAGGAAAGAAGAAAAATAACTTAAATAAGGGTCAAAGTTGTAATTGAGCATATTAGGGTTTTAGGGGTATATATATCCCCTAACCATGACCTAGCAGCTCATTCCTAACATTTTTTTATTTCTCTTTCTCTCTCTCTTTCTCATCTCTCTCTCCACGCTCACGATTTGCAAGAATAGAGCTAGGGCTACATCTATTTCCTAAAATTCTTCATCTTCTCACTAAATCAAGGTTCATCAATGGTTTCTAAGTCTAGATCTTACATTCTTGGGACTCCTATACTGATTAGAAGGCTAGGGTTTAGAGGAAAATCGAGTAAAAGGAAGATAACAAGATAGGGTTTTGTTCAAACCTTTAAGAAACAAGGTAGGGACTTCTAAACCTAGATGAAAAGTGTGTGTATAGGTAGATTAGGCACTTTATCATCTCATTACATGATATGCATGTGCTAGTTCATGAATATTTGATCATGTGTTGCATGTGACTTAGAGACTTGATTATTTGATACTTTATTTTCTTAGATTGACTTATTTTCATCTTGTCTCATCATTTATATTACTCCTGGTTAGATGTGAAATGTTTTACTTGATGTATTTACAATATGAGATTTGAATGTAAAATACATGAGATTCTTTCTTGTATACCAGGTGTTTGTAGAAATGTCTCTATGACTATTCATGTTACAAAGTGATGTTTTAGACATTGGTGCATGAATGATTGATTATATTAGTAAATTTAATATGAATTGTAGATATGAATATTAGTAAAATGATATCGAAATAACGAGAATAGGAACTTGGAAAAGAGTGGACATTTCGGCTAAAGATTACGCTTATCTGGGGTTTGATATTTTGGTTAGGATGGTGTCTCTTTTCAGCTTGTGAGCTGTAAACCTGTGTGGGTGGTCATTTATTTCTATCGAGTTAGTAGCCCGTAAAGCACACAAGGCTTACCAGGGGATGACTAGGAGAATAGTCTTTAAAGATTGAGACTTTGAGAGCTTCAAATGGAAAACTTGAGAATTGGAATAACTTGGATGAAATATGAATCCTCAACTAATTTGCTCATATATTGTTGAACTTGGATGACGTTTCTCTTTAGATGATTACCTATATTAGCATATGAAAGATTGAAAATTCTTAAATCATTGTCCTTGTTGTCAATGCATGTTCTGTAATACCCTGACCCGAATTGTAACTGAGCGAACCATGTAAACTCGAGTCATTAGGGATTTATGATATGATGGAAGGGTTTGGAATCTAAATAGTTTTGAATGTACAGATGATGTCGGGCGATGCCCAAGCAAGTTATGAATGAATATCGAAATAAAAATAAAAAAATAAAAATCATATATAAATATATATACAACTATATGTATATGAAATATGGATATATATATATATATATATGCACTAACATATGATATTATATAACATATATATGTATAATGTGATATCTATATATGTAACTGACACAAATTAGTACCATAATGAAGGGGGTTACAAAGTCAGGAGAAGAAAAGAAAAGGAAAAGAGAGAGAGAGAGAGAGAGAGAGAGAAAAAAAAAAAAAAAAAAAGGAAACCGTAGGGTGAGGTCTGTTATAAATCCAAGGCTTGCTTTGCATGCTTGAGAAAAACAGAAGAGAGGAAATAAAAGGAAAAGAGGAAGAGGAAGAAGGAAAGAAGAGGTAGAAGGGAGGGGCGCAGAAGGTAAGCCACCGAAATTTTTCTCTGTAATTTGATTTTTTTTTTTGGGTTGCTTTAAACTTACTTTAATCTTGTATAACCTAGAGAGAAAAATAGGAAATTAGGAACAAACCAGAAGGGAAACAATGAAGGAATAAGGGAGATAAAGGGGAAATCAAAAAACTAGATTTATGATTTTGGGCTGTTTCGTTTTTTTTTAAAGACTCAAAATTATTTCTAATTGCGTTAAAAACATTTTCGAATGATTTATAAATGAAAAGGAGCAGAAAAACAGCAAGAAAAATGAAGAAAGAATTTCTAGGTTTCGATTTACCGATCGTGACCGGATACCCACCGAAAAACCGTGGGGGACCCGGTCAATAGGTCACGGGTCTGGTCAAAACCCGACCCATCGCACTGTTCAATGGGTTACTGGTTTGCTTATGTGTGATTGGGGTTGTTTGGGTATAGGGATAAGGAATTGAAATCAGAAGCTTAACTGAATAAGGGATAACCTAATACTAGATAAGGGAATCCACTGTTTCGCTACACTTTAATTAGAAAAAAGAAGGGAAAGGGAGAAAAGTGCAGTCAAGGGGATTCAAACCCCTGACACGTAAGACATAAGGAACCAAACCTCCCAAGCCTACCACTGTGCCACTAAGGCACATGTGACCAAACCTTCACCTAAATAATATATATTCTTATTATATTTAATTAATTAAATTAATTTAGTTAATTATTAAATTAATTCTCGATATCCAAATTAATCAAGCGAATAGTGTAAATTTACTATTTTGGACCTTCTGAATCCAATGGTAAAGTCCGTTTCACAAGATGGAGTCTTGAAAAATAAAATACCCGTAGAATTGCCAAATGACCAAAATGCCCTTGAGTCAACTGTGAGTTAAATGGACTCCGAGTAAACTAAATGAATAGTGAATATTTATTATTTCAAATATTTTGGACTCAACAATGAAGTCCAATTTGTGAAAATAGGTCCCAAAAAATAGAGACATGTAAAATGACCATTTTGCCCTTTTCGGTATAAAAGCCCAAATTTGAAATCGTGAAAGCCTAAACTGACTTTCTTCAACATTCCGGACTCAGTAGTAGAGTCTAAATTAGTAAACGAGATACTCATAGTAACGAAGTATAAACTTTGATAAGTAACATTAGAACTGAAACATGTTTACTAATTTATAGGAAGGTCAAAGGGAAAGGAGAAAATTATGGAATACTGAGGTAGATCACACGGATTAAAGGTAAGTAAACCCTATCTCTTACATGTGATTTTCCAAGCCACGTTCATTTTACTACTGCCAACTTTGTACTCTTGTACGTACCACTTGATTATGGTTTCTACATTTGATATTATCCTATCTTGTGGATATTTATTGACTGCGATATCATTGATTGTACTTTTTGTACCACGCCTTGAAAGGCCTATTGTATGTGTTCACTAAATGATATTCCATTTTCATGCACTTCTTATGGAATCATGAATAATCATGATTTATTATGAATGCCAGATTTGTGCTCAGTCACAATATCCATTCGATGCTTTCTGAGTTAACAGGACTTATGGGTCGATTGGTGAGACCTACAGGTCGATTGACAGGACCTACAGGTTGAGTTTTTGAACGACATATGGCAATGAGGGAATTTTTAAGTATGAAGGTATGAGGGTATTTTATATGCATTGAGGTTAAGGGAGGTATGTCAGGACCCAAAAAACCGAGGGTCTGCCAAGCCCTGAATAGAGTAAATACATCACTTATGTTTGACTGATATGTTTATGTTTATTGGATTCACAGAATGTTATCATTCCCTATGAATAATCTTATGTTGTCAGTTCACTCATTGGTTGTAATTGATTATTACCGATTCATTGTGGCAGTACTTTTATGTTGACTGATTTCTATTGAGCTTTCCCATGTTCATGTTATACCATTACTCATGATTGATCATTGTGACTTATTGTTCATTGGCCATTGTGGCATTTCACCTTTATTGGCTATCATAGCACCTCATATCATGATTGGCTATCATGTTCACATTTATGGATTCTTGTTCTTTTTATGTTAACCCTAACCCGTGTTGGAGATGAGAATTTACTTACTAAGCTTTGCTAGCTCACCCCAACTTACTTATTTTTCAGGTAAGGATGCTACAGGACCACATTAGGAGTCCAAGAGCATAAGGGGACAGTTGAGGATTATGTTAGAAGTAATGTAGTTATCTCATGTACTCACCACCTAAGGGTGGTGTGATGTTAAGTTTTATGTCGGTTTTGCATTTTACCATTGTTGAACAATATTTCATATTAAGACTTCCGCTGATTTACTATTTGACTTTTACATTATATATTGTTGTCATTGATAAAAAGAAAGAAAAAATTAAGGACGGCCACAGGGTCAGCCCCACGATACGAGATCCGTATAGGATGAGTTTCGGGTCGTGACATGTTCGGTGACCATTTATGCGACACTACACTAGCACAAGCATACATGTATCACCACTTGCTTTTCCTGATGTTTAGATATTCCTACTAGGGTAATTGTATTGACCCCTATTAGATTACAGGTACAGGCAAGGAGCCCACGTGATGGAGAAATCATGTTTAAAGCCTTTGTAAATGTCTTGATGAATTGAACTTGGAGGACTATTTACATATAGTTTGCTCCTGTTGATTTTCCTTTGATTTGTGTAAAATTATATAAAAGTGGTCATATGTTGGCCTTGATGTGTAGCTTATAGGATTCAAACTCTTTGAAATTTAACCATACCTAAAATACGTTAGGATGGTTTGTATATGATGATGTTATGTGATTTGAGGGTAATTGATGACATGTATAATACTTTTGGATCTTGTAAAATGACATGATTGGATGTGAGGGGCACTTTATTTATGTTGTGTCAATATTTGATAAAGAAAGGGTTTGGAGGATGAATGAAAAAGTCACAAAAATAGTAGTTTCAAGTCTTGGACGATTGATTCAGTCAACTGAATGGAATAACTAGTCAACTGAAATTAATAGAAGCTAAAGAACCCAACAATCCTAAAATTTCAGTCGATTGAATGGGAGAATCAGTCGATTAAAAGCTAGACTCAATTGATTGAAATGAATAGAAGGCAAATTCTACTTTGCATTCTACTGTATAGACAACACTGTTGGTGCGCACCTTATTTACATTAAATGTAATTTAAGTAAATGAATTTTTATTTATTTAAGACATTATAATGTAAATAAGGAAGTATCCCCCAATTGGAACCAATAAGAATAGTCTTAAGACCTAATTCCTTAAGAATAAAAAGTCAACTCTCCTTTTCAAGAACAAAATTTCTATTTTTCTAAAAATAGTGCATTGGGCCATAGCTAGTTTGGTGGGTTACCATATAGTTAAAACTTATTAAAAATCTTTTTTAGACTATTGGATACCAAAAGAATAATTACCGGGACTTTTGAAAGGCCAACTCCAAGGATTTCAAATATCAAATTTTTAATGCCTTAGCGAGACAGCGTCTTGGTCAAACCTAGTGTTCGGAAGTCCAGTTGACTTCTATTAACTTCATTAACCATGTAAACTTAATTATAAATATTTTATGATGATTTTACACCACTACTTGGGTCTTTGGAGCCCAGGTCATGACAAGAACAACAAATACAAGATCTAACTCGAAACGTACATGAGATCTTTACTCCCACAATCTAATCCTCAACCTACAAATGTTAAAGATCTTCCACCTTTACACTAAGAAATAGGATTTTTTGCGGTTAAAAATTTTTTTGCAAATAAGTTAATTATCGTTACAAAAAACTATCATCGCAAAGTTTATATATAAAAATCATAAAGTCCAAAGTTATAATTAAATCTAAAACCATCAATGTACCTAGCCTTAATTTTTAAGGCATGTGATGTGTTAGGAATAACTTGGGATGGGCTTCGTCAAGAAAATGAAAGTCGGGTCTTAATTCAGGTAGGGCTTGGGCTCAACATTAGGTAACTCGTGCCTAACCCAAGCCCAAGCCAGAGCCATATATTATACATAAAAAAATTTACGGTTGTTCAGTTAGAAGTCCACTAAAAGTATAAATATTATCATCATGTCCCATTCCAACTTTAGTAATCCATCAAGTCCTTCAAAATTTCAATGGCTAAAATACTATTATATTCCTAATCAATTTATAACTTCAAAAGGCTAAGCGCGTGAATGACAGCCTTTTTTTAAAAAAAAAAATTCAAGATTTCAAAATTCAATAACTTATAAATTATAGACCCGTTTTTAAATTTTTTTTATATATATTTGGAATTTAAAAATCAAGATCTATCAAACAATTTTGAAGAAAAAAATCAATCCATAATTGTAAAATTTCATCTAGAAAAAATTTCAAACCAGAAAGTATATCATGAAACTTAAGTATATCATGGAACCTCATGACATCCCGAGAGCCACAATCACGAGTGATTCAATTTTCTTTTCCAGAGTCATCAACATTTATGTCTATGATGCCTTTTCTTGAAAATTTATGCTAGCCATTGTTATGAATTTCAAAAAGCCCATAGAGTTGCAGCAGTCTAGAAATTATCATGTGTGGGTGAGAGATGGTGAAAGAATTTGGAACTTTTTGGATATTTTGTGAAACCCGGTGGCTGTGGGTTTGGAGAAAGTTAGTGTGGGTCGTGTAAAGAGTTAAATAATGTACAAGGGTGTTATTGGCATTTAGAAAAAATTAAAGTACCAACTAATTAAAAATGGATCTCATCTCCAAAAATAAAAGTCAACTGTGTTTTACTTCAAAAATTAAAAAAGTTTGTAATTTATAATAATTAAGCATCTTTTGGAAGGACTCAAGAGGAATTAACTCTAAAATTTATTTATCCACCATTGGAGTAAGATTTGAATTGTTGATTGATATACATATATGTGTCTTCAAAGAAACCCTAGCTCTTAATCTCTCTAATTTCTTAAACTTCAAGTGTAATGCGTATCCCCACATAGTAACACTAACGTCCCTTCTCTAGCCATATCCAATGCGAAACCAATAACTATAATATGTCTCCATTCGCTAAACATTCCCTTCAAAACCCTTAAATGAGTTCGAAGCTCTTCGACAACGCCATCAATTGTGACTATTGAAACTATGTTGACTTGTCAACTTCACCAAGAGTGCCAACTTTGCCAATCTCTACATGGAGCTTGTCAACGGTGCCATCGTGCAAATATGGGCCCCCCTTAACAAAGATGCGTGAGAGGATTATTGTAATAACCTCAAAATTTTTTTTTTATGTATAAAATTTTGTGGTTATTATTATTATTATTATTATTTATTATTGTAAGTATTAAAAATGTGAAATTTATGTAATGTGTATATTATTATTATTGCATGGGTGTTATATATATGTAACATATACATGTGTGTGAGATATTATAAATGTGTATATGTGTAGAATGATGTATGTACATGTGTATGTGGATATGTATATGTATATATATAAAACAGTGCACCGTGTGTGGGTGTGTGTGGTGTCGGTGGAGTGTGTGTGTGTCTAGTGTGTGTGTGATGAGTGGTATATAAAGATAGGTGTATATAGAGCAGTCTTGCATTAAATGCAAAGCTGCATTGGGGAGGAGCAGGGTGGCTGAACAGAGGGAAAGAAGTGAAGGAAAGGGGCTGTGCAGGGGGTGAGGTGAGGGAGTTGGTGAGTTGTGTATATGTGTTGGTCTCGGTTGGGAGAAGAGAAGGAAAAGAGAAACAAAAAGCGAGAGAGAGAAAGAGAGTTCTGGGAAGGAGTCTTGGAACTTGATTCAGGCTTGGAACCAGAGGGTGAAAGAGGTGCACGGCTAGAGAGAGAAACCCAACAGAAAAACCGTAAGTGGGTTTGTTTCTGTTTTAAATTTTAAAGCATGATTTGTTTAGTTTAAATGATAGGGTTTTATAAAGCATGAAATCAGGAATTTAATGCAAGAAAAATAAGTGAAAATAGTGTAGAGTTGAGGGAGAAATCAACAGTTGCAGGTATGGGATAATAATCGGGTCCATCTATATTTTATGTGAGACACCTTGTTTAAATGGTTCTAAAGTAATCCTACGAGGGGTAGAAAGAAAATAGAAAAAGAAATAAGTCAAAACAGTCGAGAACCGAACATGAAATTAAGAAAAATCAGCTCACCGAAAAACTAGCCGTAGCTATTAAACCCCATATTCGAGATGATTGAGAGGGTCTTGATGGAAATGGAGGGTAGATTTGGAGTCCTTGGGAAGAGAGGAAGGAAATGGCATTGAAAATAGTAGAGAAAAATGATCGGGAAAGGTTGCCGTGATCGGAGATGGTGACGGAACCCTACTGTTTGTTCACCGAAAAAACGAGGAAGACAACTGTTTGGGTTAGGGTTCGGATATCGGGTCACGGGTTGGATCCGGGTCAGGACCCAACCGAATTAGAAACGGGTAAATGAAACGGCACAGTTTTGTTAAGTTTAAAAGATTTTGAAACTGAATTGGGACTGTTTGGTTCCTAGGATAAGAAATTGAAATTGAAATTGATTTGGGAATAGGGATATCCTATTCCAGTTTTGAAGCCTAACCACTGTTTGGTTATCCCTATTTAGAATAGGATTTTTAGAAATTAAAAATTTGACCCAGAAAGTTACGGAATTTACAAATTGACCCCCCAACTGTTAATAATTGTGATTTGACCCCTCCTGAATAAAATATTAATAAAATATTAAATTAATTTAATTAATTTAATTAACTTAATTATTTAAATATTCAAAAATAACCCGGAGTCCAAATGGGACAAGTTATTAGTGTATTTTGACTATCTCGATCATTCTGAGACCAATGGTGAGGTCCGTTTTATGAGACAGACTCCCGAAATAATAAAAGACCCGTAGTAACCTTTAAAATTACCAAAATGCCCCTGAATTAAAGTACAGTCAAAGGAACTCCGAATTAAGTAAACAAATAGTGAAACTTTATTATCTCAAGCATTCCGGACTCAACTGTGGGGTTCGATTTGTGAAAAGAGGTCTCAAAATGTAAGGACCCGTGAAAGGTGCAAAATGACTGTTTTGCCCTTTTGAACCCAGATGTCCGAATTGAGTTCTACGAAAACCTAAACTTATTTTCTTCGACGTCCCGGACTCAATAGTAGAGTTTAATTTAGCAAAATAGAAACTTATAAAATAAAGACATAAAATTTGTTGAATAGCATCATTCAGGAAACAAATGAACTGAGTCACATGATATGATTTTAAGGACACGAAAGGATAAGGAGAAGGTGATCTTATTCTCACAGTGATCCTACTATAATACGAGTACACCTTCCTGAGTTGAGGTCGATTATCAGGTACGATATATTGTGTTAAGTAAGAAATAGAACTGAGATTAGGAATACTTGTTCTGCTGCCTTGATTGTTCACATGTTTGTTTGAGTGTTCACATGCTTATGTGCTTCAAGCTATCTTGCTAAAGTTGGGTGATGATGTGGATGATGATTATGTGTATATTGCATGTGTTAGTGTAGTGTGTGAATTATATGCTTTGAGAACTGTTGACATTATGAAATATGTACTTAAAAGCATGTTTCATGTATGAATGAGACGCATCTCTGAGATTATATTGTGGCATGAATGAATCAAAGCATCTTGGCATAGTGTGGTTCTTTGTGCATGGCGTGAGTTGAGCATGTGGTGCTATGCATTATGAGGGTGCAGATCCTGTGGTGAAAAACCCAAAATCGGCCATTAGGTACTCGCCTGCCTGACAGGTTTCGGACCGTGAAGCGAGACATAGTCGGCGGTACTCATGCCAGAGGGGAAGGGCCGTATCATGAGACATGGGTGGGCATAGAGTTGCATGGGTGTGTCACGCATACTGCTCATATATTGTATACTGTTCATATACTACCATCATGATATCGAATGCCATATAGAAATAACTGTACACTTGCACATACCACGCCCTTAGTTTTGTTTCTTGCATTAGCATTATATTGTACCAGCATATTGAGCTGACCCCTTTAGTGGGGCAAAAATTTCAGATGATGCTCCAGCTGTGCGAGACGTGGAGATGATTTGATTGTGGATGATGTTTGGCCCGAGAGGCGCATTTGATGTTGTGTAAGGGCATAAGCCCGAGACTGTTTCTTATTTTGCATATTGTGAACAAATGGACCAGACCCTATGTAATATATCAGAATGGTATATGAAATGTATGTAATTGTCCTTAATCATCTTTATTTCTTTATTATTTTATTTTCTTTTGTCTCGTTACTTGCGCCCCGGATTCGCTGGAATTCGGGGCGTGACAACGTGGTATCAGAGCTTAGGTTCGAATACCTAGAGACCGTGGGGTGTTGTTGAACACCATGAGACCCTAGAGAAGAGAATGAGACCTAGTGTGAACTGTTAGTAGCATGCGATAGGATTTCGTGTGTTATATGATTTTATACACTTGAAGCATGACTTGTTGTGATTACGTGTTGATTGATGATATGCTATGATGCATGATTATGTGATTTAATGTAGTGAGATGCATGACATGTATAATGTGTGAGAATTTGTTAAGTGTACATTATGACATGCTATACATACTCCCTAGTCGCTGATAAGAACATGACTGAGCTTTTATCTAAAATATTTTATATACACGTATTGCATTGGTGTGCACGAGTATGCACTATACTTGATTTCCCGATAGATAGGGAACATGTGAATTTTTTTTTGTGGTAGTGATTGACTAAGATTAGAAACTCGTGTCTATGTGATAGACCATATACTTTATGGGATAGACGGTATGCCTAGTTATTTGAGGTGTAGGTTGTACACTTAGTTATCTACACGGTACACATTATGCCTAGTTACTAGGAGACAGGTTGTGAACCTAGTTGTTTACCTAGTTGACCGTCGTTTGTGGATTCTGTATGAGTGTGCTAGGTTAGTAACCGATTTTCATGGATTATAGTACTATGACTATGATATTTATATACAGACTGGATTGGTCTCAAGTCTTGCGTTACGGTTGATGGATGGGGCCCCATCAGCTAGTAACAAAAGGAGCTGTGGTCCATGAAGGGTTATTACCTAGCTATGAAAGTAAGAAATAATAAAAGAATTTTAGAATTTTAAAAATTTTAAATGAACAAAACTCTAATAAAGTAGAAAACCATAAATAAAAAGACACATCAAACCTTAAAATGCTAGAATAAGGAATTGGACTTGTGGAGCTTTTGTGTATAGATGGATACTTAGAGTGTTTATCTTTAGATTTTTAAAGATGTTCTTGTGTTAAACCCTGGTTGTGGAGAGACGTATTGTTTTGAATAGTATTCATTGGGAGTTGAACATTTGTAAGTTAGTTGAACACTAGCAAGGTTTAAGTATGCGTGTATTACATTGTTTAGATAAAATCTTTCTTAGTAGAGGGCTATGTTAGAACTCGGTGTAAATTGTTTAGTGTAACCAACGGGCGGGGATGATTGATGTTGGTCATATAGGCGTTGATTAGGCAAGTGTGTTGTGACATATTGTGATTGTTACTTCGGAATTGTGAAGTGTTGACAAGTACCTACTTAATGTTCTTTTAACACCTATGTCTAATGAAAAAAAAAAATGGGGTATTAATTTTTCTTCTCTTTGGACTTGTAGACATGCCACCGAGACAAGCTACTCCCAGACTTATACCACCTAGACACGATGAGCCTAGGACCACTGCATCACCGTGGCATAGTTGGCCCCGAGCTACTGCTTCTGCAGATGGCACAGTTGAGGAGGCCGTCATTTTTACACTTGCTCCAGTGGGGGTAGGGCAGACTAGTGGTTCTAGGGACATAGCGACCATTATGCAGGAATGCCTTCACACTATACAGGAGGTAGCGACGAGAGCTGTCAGGGCTGAGAGGGAGTTGGCTGAGCTTAGAGAAGTTAGAGAGCCCCAGACCCAGAGCGGGGCAACTCCAGCACAGATCCCTAGGTCTACGCCGATATACACTGGTAAGAGACCATCGAAGAGGCCTCGAGCTCGTGCTTCTTCTGCACAGATATCTATACCCGCCCAGACTCACACTGGTAGGAGGCTATTAAAGAGTTTCCGGACTGGTACTTCTTCCACATCCACATCCACATCCCAAGGGACCATTATTTGTTTTTATTGTGGACAGCCTAGCCACAAGAGGATCACTTGTCCTCTGAAGGACCCCAACTTGAGACAGAGGATCGGGTCTAGTCAGGAGTCATTTCCATCACCAGTCCAGAGTCAAGGACGGGGGACCCCACGACTTTGTTTTGTATGCCACCAGGCTGGCCATGTTATGGCCAACTGTCCTCAGAGGCTGATTTCCCAGGACTTAGAGGAGCCACATTACTATCAGTATACCCAAGTACCTCTGCCACGGCCACTATTGGGTCAGGGACCCCCGACACAGTATTTTTAGCATGCACCTACAGCATTGAGTTTTAGAACTCTCAGTCAGAGGGGTGGTAGGCAGGACCAGACCACTCAGAGTGGCGTTATGCAGTAGCCAGCCTAGAGTCACCTATTTTTTTTTTTGGGACCTTCAGAGCCTTGAGGTACAATTTTTTTTTTTTTTTTTTTTTTTTGTGTTTAGTTTATGGACTAGCATACTAATAGACTATAGTACATCTCATTCATTCATATTTACTATGTGCCATGACATTAGGGGTAGTGTGATGCTGATGAGAATCTGTAGAGATTACTCGATAGAGGTAGCTGACCGCATGCCTTATTTTGATTCTTCATCTTATTTGATGCGTCTAGTATTGGTATTATATTGGAGATAGATCGGTTATTTACACTTTAGACAAGTATAGGCTGCTACAGGGGAAGAGAGGCGGTGTGTACTCCTGAGGGAGATGTTTTCTTTATTTCATGGGGTGTCCGTAGATCCTTTTTAGATTGACTTTATTGTGGGTTAAGAGGGGTTAGACTTTAAGTTGAATTGGGTTGGTTTGGATTACATGATTAGATGAGTGCTTGTTACCTTAGTTTGTGAAATTGTACAATGTGTGGTATACTTGGTTATTGATGATCTAGAATTCAATGCTTACCTCTATGCAGTATAACGAATGAGATTAAATAGTGGACTGTATGATTGTTGTCTGTGAGATAGGCTATGAGCTTGAATATCCGTAAGGTTGGGAATATGCCTGGTTACCTGTACAACGGATTATGTACTTATTTATGTATATGTGTATTCCTGGAATGAAATTTTATACTGGGTGCTGATGTGGTAAGCTACGTGTTAGCTATTGAATGTTGTACGTTTACTCTATATAAGCATGCTAGTTTAGTGACCGTTATAGTGCTGCGATTATGACTTTATTTTTTTTTAAAATATAGACTGGTTGTTATTAATGCATGTATAAAAGAATGCTTAAACATGTTTATATGTGTGTGAAAAATAGATGTATGTTCGTAGTAGAAATTGGTGAAGAGTTTCACTAATGTTTTATTCTTCTGAACCTTGGTATATTGACTTAAGTTTCATGATTAGAGTACATAAACTACACTGTCTACATTTGTATACCCAATCGATATATGTGTACATGAAATGAATAGGCTAGCCCTTATTAGTACATGACACTTAGTCTCGGTTATATATAGACTAAGGTGGGAGATGATAGCCTTACTTTTAGACTGTACTGTTGATATCTTGTGGGTAATTAGGGTACTTAGAAAATACTGGATGATGGGATTGCATTGTGGTACAGATAATGTGTATTTATGCCATTGGGATAAATCACTAGGTGATTTTATGGATTAATTTGAGGCAGGTTAGATGACATCACATGTGCGAGAGACCTTGGGGTATTCTTGTGAACAGTGAGAAGTTTCCTTTACTTTTTATTGTGTTGAATTGTTGAAGTGAGTCGTGATACTTGGATGGAAATTGAAAGGGGTTGACGTTGATGAGCCAATGTCTTTTGAGGATTTCATTATGTGTTGTGCCATGTAGAGTGAGTCATTACAGATGGGATTAGCACCAGACCCTAGCAGGGAGTGTGGAGATGTCTGCACGCCGCTGCACGCCTACCGGTGAGGCGAAGCCTACGGGGAAGATGGTAATGGGAGGAGGTAATGCATTCCACATCGCCTGGCTGTGGGAGAGGTGAGTGATCCATAGGTAAGGCTGCACGTCTACATGTTACAGTGCATTTTGCATTGATCTTTTATTACTATGTCGAGATAGTACGACTACATGGGATTCCCTTATCCATTGTTTTAGATAGGGACCCACGTTTCACTGCCCGGTTCTAGTAGAGCCTCCAGACAGCCTTAGGGACTCAACTAAGTTTAGTACTACCTTTCATCCCCAGACTGGTGGACAGTCAGGGCGTACCATTCAGATCCCAGAGGACATGCTTAGAGACTGAAATATGGACTTCAGGGGTGGCTGAGAGGATCACCTTACTTTGGTAGAGTTTTCCTAAAACCGTAGCTATCAGTCCAGTATTGAGATGGCACCATTCGAAGCGTTGTACGGTAGGCCGTGTCGTTCACCAGTGTGTTGAACTAGGGTAGGGGAGACAGTTTTTTTGGGACCCAATATAGTCCGTGAGACCACGGACAAGATACAGGTGATCAGGCAGCACTTGTTGATAGCCCAGAGTCGCCAGAGGAGTTATGCAGATAGGAGGCGGCGACCCTTGTCATTCGAGGTTGGGGACCATGTGTTCCCCAAGGTATCTCCCAGGCGAGGTTTGAGGAGATTTGAGCGCGGTGGGAAGCTGTCGCCACGATTTATAGGCCCCTTTAAGATTCTTAGGAGGGTTGCTAAGGTGGCTTATAAGCTGGCATTACCACCATAGCTATCTGGAGTTCATGATGTCTTTCATGTGTCGATGTTGAGGAAGTACCAGCCTGACCCCTCCCATGTATTAGATTGGGTAGATCTTCAGCTAGAGGGCGACACTTCTTATGACCAGAGGCCCGTAGAGATATTGGACTTGAGGGACCAGGTTTTGCAAGGCAGGACCATCCCTTTGGTCAAGGTTCGTTGGAACCATCATGGGGTTGAGGAGGCTACTTGGGAGCGTGAGGCCGAGGTTCGAGTTAGGTACCCCGAGTTGTTTGATCAGTGATGTATTTTCCTTTATTTTATGTTATTTTAAATTTCGGGACGAAATTTCTTTAAGGAGGGAAGGATGTAATAACCTCAAAAAAAAATTTTTATGTATAAAATTTTGTGGTTATTATTATTATTATTATTATTTATTATTGTTATTATTAAAAATGTGAAATTTATGTAATGTGTATATTATTATTATTGCATGGGTGTTATATATATGTAACATGTATATGTGTGTGGGATATTATAAATGTGTATATGTGTAGAATGATGTATGTACATGTGTATGTGGATATGTATATGTATATATATAAAACAGTGCACCGTGTGTGGGTGTGTGTGGTGTCGGTGGAGTGTGTGTGTCTAGTGTGTGTGTGATGAGTGGTATGTATATATAGGTGTATATAGGGCAGCTTTGCATTAAATGCAAAGCTGCATTGGGGAGGAGCAGGGTGGCTGAACAGAGGGAAAGAAGTCAAGGAAAGGGGCTGTGCAGGGGGTGACGTGAGGGAGTTGGTGAGTTGTGTATATGTGTTGGTCTCGGTTGAGAGAAGAGAAGGAAAAGAGAAACAGAAAGCGAGAGAGAGAAAGAGAGTTCTAGAAAGGAGTCTTGGAGCTTGATTCAGGCTTGGAACCAGAGGGTGAAAGAGGTGCACGGCTAGAGAGAGAAACCCAACAGAAAAACCGTAAGTGGGTTTGTTTCTATTTTAAATTTTAAAGCATGATTTGTTTAGTTTAAATCATAGGGTTTTATAAAGCATGAAATCAGGAATTTAATGCAAGAAAAATCAATGAAAATAGTGTAAAGTTGAGGGAGAAATCAACAGTTGCAGGTATGGGATAATAATCGGGTCCATCTATATTTTATGTGAGACACCTTGTTTAAATGGTCCTAAAGTAATCCTACGAGGTGCAGAAAGAAAATAGAAAAAGAAATAAGTCAAAACAGTCGAGAACCGAGCATGAAATTAAGAAAAATCAGCTCACCGAAAAACCGGCCGGAGCTATTAAACCCCATATTCGAGATGATTGAGAGGGTCTTGATGGAAATGGAGGGTAGATTTGGAGTCCTTGGGAAGAGAGGAAGGAAATAGCATTGAAAATAGTAGCGAAAAATGATCGGGAAAGGTTGCCGTCACCGGAGATGGTGACGGAACCCTACTGTTTGTTCACCGAAAAAATGGGGAAGACAACTGTTTGGGTTAGGGTTCGGATATCGGGTCACGGGTTGGATCCGGGTCAGGACCCAACCGAATTAGAAACGGGTAAATGAAACGGCACAATTTTGTTAAGTTTAAAAGATTTTGAAATTGAATTGGGACTGTTTGGTTCCTAGGATAAGAAATTGAAATTGAAATTGATTTGGGAATAGGGATATCCTATTCCAGTTTTGAAGCCTAACCACTGTTTGGTTATCCCTATTTAGAATAGGATTTTTAGAAATTAAAAATTTGACCCAGAAAGTTACAGAATTTAAAAATTGACCCCCCAACTGTTAATAATTGTGATTTGACCCCTCCTGAATAAAATATTAAATTAATTTAATTAATTTAATTAATTTAATTATTTAAATATTCAAAAATAACCCGGAGTCCAAATGGGACAAGTCATTAGTGTATTTTGACTATCTCGATCATTCTGAGACCAATGGTGAGGTCCATTTTATGAGACAGGCTCCCAAAAAAATAAAAGACCCGTAGTAACCTTTAAAATTACCAAAATGCCCCTGAATTAAAGTACAGTCAAAGGAACTCTGAATTAAGTAAACAAATAGTAAAAATTTATTATCTCGAGCATTCCAGACTCAACCATGGGGTCCGATTTGTGAAAAGTGGTATCAAAATGTAAGGACCCGTGAAAGGTGCAAAATGACTGTTTTGCCCTTTTGAACCCAGATGTCCGAATTGAGTTCTACGAAAACCTAAACTTATTTTCTTCGACGTCCCGGACTCAATAGTAGAGTTTAATTTAGCAAAATAGAAACTTATAAAATAAAGACATAAAATTTGTTGAATAGCATCATTCAGGAAACAAATGAACTGAGTCACATGTTATGATTTTAGGGACAGGAAAGGACAAGGAGAAGGTGATCTTATTCTCAAAGTGATCCTATTATACTACAAGTACACCTTCCTGAGTTGAGGTCTATTATCAGGTACGATATATTGTGCTAAGTAAGAAATAGAACTGAGATTAGGAATACTTGTTCTGCTGCCTTGATTGTTCACATGTTTGTTTGAGTGTTCACATGCTTATGTGCTTCAAGCTATCTTGCTAAAGTTGGGTGATGATGTGGATGATGATTATGTGTATATTGCATGTGTTAGTGTAGTGTGTGAATTATATGCTTTGAGAACTGTTGACATTATGAAATATGTACTTAAAAGCATGCTTCATGTATGAGTGAGACGCATCTCTGAGATTATATTGTGGCATGAATGAATCAAAGCATCTTGGTATGGGGTGGTTCTTTGTGCATGGCGTGAGTTGAGCACGTGGTGCTATGCATTATGAGGGTATAGATCCTGTGGTGAAAAACCCAAAATCGGCCATTAGGTACTCGCCTGCCTGACGGGTTCCGGACCGTGAAGCGAGACATAGTCGGCGGTACTCATGCCAGCGGGGAAGGGCCGTATCATGAGACATGGGTGGGCATAGAGTTACATGGGTGTGTCACGCATACTGCTCATATATTGTATACTGTTCATATACTGCCATCATGATATCGAATGCCATATAGAAATAACTATACACTTGCACATACCACGCCCTTAGTTTTGTTTCTTGCATTAGCATTATATTGTACCAGCATGTTGAGCTGACCCCTTTAGTGGGGCAAACATTTCAGATGATGCTCCAGCTGTGCGAGACGTGGAGATGATTTGATTGTGGATGATGTTTGGCTTGAGGGGCGCATTTGATGTTGTGTAAGGGCATAAGCCCGAGACTGTTTCTTATTTTGCATATTGTGAACAAATGGACCAGACCCTATGTAATGTATCAGAATGGTATATGAAATGTATGTAATTGTCCTTAATCATCTTTATTTCTTTATTATTTTATTTTCTTTTGTCTTGTTACTCGCGCCTCAGGTTCGCTGGAATTCGGGGCGTGATAATTATTGTGTGAATGGATTTAAGTGCAGTTAATTCTTCTTTTACGAATTCTTTTTTGTGCTTGATTGATTGTACGTGCAATTTTATAAAATTACACAGAAAAGAAAGAACATTGGATAATGAAATTTGTTTTTCATATTATTTTATTTTTAAAAAAAATGAAAATCATTGTCAACATTGTGAAATACTTGTATTATTTATGCATTATCTTTTAAAAAGTATATATATTTTAGAATTCTCTTCGAAATTGCCTCTGCCAGTAGCTTTTTCATGGAGTCTCTCCATAATTTTCTCCCCCATCAAATTGATGCCCAACCCAAGTAAACCCAAAACAAATGTATTCAAGATTGGATTGGACTCGGGTCTCATAACTCGAGCTTAAAGTCTGGCTCGAAATGGGTCGGGCTAACTGTCTCATAACTCAGGCTGAGTCTGGACAGACTTCAAGCCTGACCCGACCCTACTCACTAGAGTTATACCCCTAACACTAATAATAATAAGAGTTGTTTGGTCATAAGGACAAATAAAAGTGCAAAATTATTCCCTAGTCCAAGTATTTTAGTGTTATAGAACCAAGTCCACGTTTTATTTTTTAGACCAAAAAACCCTTCTAAAGATTACCAAAATGTTTTACCCATAAATATGGTAATATTCTCTTAAAAGATGCAACACAATTTTATTTCAAAAATGAAAGGATAAAACGACAAAAATTACGGGGTTTCCTATTTTATAGGATAAAAAAACAGAATCAAAGCTTGAATCACTCAAAAAATACTTATTCTCAAAAAATATGAATTTTCACTTGGTAACAAATAGATTTGATGTAAGGAAATGGAAAAGAAAATGTTACTTTTCTTAAGTGATCATGAGTTTAAGTTAGCGTAAAATTTTACCTTTTTTACGCTAATTCAATTGCAAAACAATAACGATAGGATATGAATGTAAGGTAAAAATTTACCTACTTGAAAAATTACGTAAATGAACGTAAGGTAAAAAATTACCTACTTGAAAAAAATTACGCAATTGTAATAACCATAATAAAAATGTAGAACATAATTATAGTAAAATTTAAATTTAAATCATAATATGTAAGATAATATCTCAATTGGAGTTCATTGGGAAAAAAAAAATTGTGAAGGAAAATGCTAAAAACAAAACAAAAAATGAAAAAACAAGAAAAAAAAAATGAAAACGTAAAATAGAGAACAAAAAAAAATCAGAAAACTAATTCAACGAATAATAAATCAAAAAAATAAAAAAATAAAATACCTTATATGAACAAAAATGGAGAATCAACAACTTATATGATGAAGATTGAAGGCGACTAATGGTGATACAACATAAAAAAAATTCATTTCAACGAAGGGGGGTAATAGTATATGATAAAAATTCCGCTTGATTGATAGTAATAATCGTATGAAACTAACTCTATATGCAGTAATATAATTCAAAATTTAAAAAACAAAACAAAAAATCATTCCATATCAAATAAATTTGAAAATCTTACAAAAAATAACTCAAATAATAAATCATTCCATAGAAAAAGGTCAAACATAACTAAATAGTAAGAAAATATCACTAAAAAACACATACAGTAAATAGGGGGTATATTAGTAAAAACAAAAATTAAATGTCATGTAAGATTGGTGGATCTGTGTACAAATAAATGACTATTAGATGTCTTATCACTAAAATATAACTTATCATGTATTTGTCAATAATTAAAAATTTATTCTAATTAACTCTAATAATAAACATTTCATAAGAAAATCATTTTAAAAAATCTCAAAGTTATAGGTGAAATTTGAAAGAGTCAATTCAATATTTTTTTCAATTCTAGGAAAGAAAAATCCCAAAAAAATATGTGAATAAATGACCAATATGATAGGACGGGTAAGACAGTAATCTCCATGGAGTTTTGATGAATAAATAAAGGAAGAGAGAGAACAATATGCTCGACTTTAATAATTTAGCGACAAAGGATACAGTCCAAAAGGTCACGTCCATTACCGGAAATGAAAAACCTAACAAATATTATCCACAAAGTCTCACAGCGTCAACAGAATGAAAGATATTTCTCTTGAATAACTCAACTTTTGTGTATAAAATGGGACCAACCTCATATCAGGATGGCATGTCAATCATGGCACCATGACAACACACTATGAATTGCTTCGGCTATATATAGGGAGGACATGTGCTGTTGCTTCCCATACTTCGTTTGATAGAGTTTGCAAGGCAACATGATACTTGCCAAAGTTATTGGTCTTTTGTTGTTCATTGGATTTGCTTTCACAGATGGAGGCACTGCCAACACAAAGGTAACGAATGAGAGAAACTAGAAGAGGCGCAAAACATCTCACAAATAAATCAATTATCATTGTAAATAAGTTGATTATTATATTTTTTTTTTGACGATAATTGATTTATTTGTAACTATTTTTATGTGGCAAAAATTATATTATTTCTTGCAGTAAGTGGGGCTTTTCCCCCTTTATTACGGAAATGCATATATTGTTAAAAATGCAATTCCACACTCTTTCTTTTTAAAAAAAAAAAAAAAAAAAAAAGAAAAATGCATTTCTACGCTTAGTTGAACGCACTTGTGCAATTTTTTTTTTTTTTTTTTGGGTCACATGCAAGCATTAAAAGAACCCAACAGGTATCCATGAATCTTACTCCAGTTAAATAAGCTCCGGCAGTTCATTATTTTCTGATAAATGCATCAAGTTTTATCATGATCATCTGTATTTTCCATCATAACTTTGCTTGTCTCCTCAGAAGATGTGCACATACTTTGTACAGTACAATCACTTATGTGGTTGTTGCACATGGAGTAGTTCTGAAAATTCTTTATTCACACCTGAAACTGGGTAAAAGCAGGCAGAGCAACTCTTTCTTTTCACATTGGCCATAATTTTATTTCCACTGAAATGCTCTCAAGCCCGGTTCACTAAATCTTCCCAACTAGTTTATCACCATTTTAAAATTCGAAGCAAAAGATTAATATATAAATATTTCATTTGATGTATAAGTGTCGGGTGACTAATTTGCAAATTTTCTTTCCCTGTCAATTTGCAGCATTACATTGTTTACATGGGGGATCTCTCCCACCATGATTCGGAGTCTGCGATAACTGCCAACCATGAGTTACTTGCTTCAGTTACTGGCAGGCAGGGTCTTAATCTAAGACTGACAATTCAAACCAAACATTCATTACAATAGTGAAGGTTATTATAATTTTATATTAAAGATACTCAGAGTTGTGTTGAATCATTTTCAGTTATGATAGAGCACAAGAAGCAGTAATTTACCATTACAGTAAAAGCTTTAGGGGCTTCTCAGCATTGCTTACACCAGAACAAGCTCAACAACTTGCAGGTATTGTGTTCCATTTGTTAGAAATTGGAAGGCTGATTTATGTGTTGAAGTGAGTTTCTGCTGCAGAGCTCAGAAATTTGACAGAATATGGGGCTGATTTGATGAAAGACACAGTTAATTTTCGATTTTTAGGCTACAACTTTTTCACATCATTTTTCTTGACTTCTCTCGTACTTACAACGCCATCAAACACATACATATCTATAGATGAAGATAACCGACTCAAGTCTGCCTAGATACATGACTATTAAATTTTTCAAAGATTTTACTCTCACTTAGCCGACCTATGAACTCTAGGACATTAGATTTCAAACAATAGCTGCTGTAGTGAAAAGCCACACCCGGCTAGCAAACAATTTCTGTCACGACCCGAAATCTGCCTCGCGCGGACCCTGTGTCGCGACCGCCGCCCCAAGGCCCGAAGGCCTCGGGACAAGGCTCACATAAGCAGCGGTATCGAATAGATGTGCGACACATGATTGCGGAAGCGTGAAAAACTTTTTTTTCTTTCTTTTCTTTTCTTATTTTTAAATTACGCACATCTGTCCGTTACTGCCACTCTTTACATAACATACATGGTTACACATTCAGAGTATAACTAAAACTTAAAGACTTATAATATTAATACACTACATGTTCAGTTTCCCCGTGGGGCTTATACATAACAGGGTACCACTTTACTAATACAAGATTTCATACTTAATGTTTGTAATGCTAGACAAAAACTACTTAAACATAACTTCCAAAAGCAGCAGATTCATCATCATCGTCCTCAAGTCAAGACTACTGCTAATCACCTGAAAGGGGGATCCGAACAAAGTTCGGGTAAGCTAATCTAAGCTTGTGAGTAATTCCAATATTCGTCATGGGGTTTTCAATTAGCAGTGGTTTTGTACATAAGAGTTTGTAAAATAATCACCGCCAATCGTTTGTATACGTTGAATACAGAATATATGCATTCCTTAAAACATGTAGCTTTGAAACATTTAAAGTATCCAAGCTAAACTCATACTTCGTCAAATGGAGTATATAACTCAAAACATATGCATTTCATAAAACAAATAGCTTTGAAACATTTAAAGTATTCAAGCTAAACTCGTACTTCGTCAAATAGAGTATATAACTCAAAACATATGCATTTCATAAAACAAATAGCTTTGAAACATTTAAAGTATTCAAGCTAAACTTATACATATGAACTTCAAAACATATAACATATCATGTATTTCTTAAATAGAGTGTATAAAAACTCAAACATATGCATATTGAAAATGAGGGTAAAACCTGCTTCCATTTTTAAAATCATTTGTCATCTTATCACTTTCATTAGTGGAATATGTTTCGAACCAGACTCCCGTATTACGTATCAATAGAGATATCTCATGCCTGGGGGATTAGATCCTGCTACCTGGCATTTTACAGGGCAATTGAGTTCCGTACAACCCAAAATCCTGCCTATTTTACAGGGCAACTGAAAACTCAGAATCCTGTCTGGGTGTTTATGCACCATTCATCTTGCATTAAAAATACATTTAACATATGAGTATGTCAAATAGATATTTCTCATAAGCACTTTAAAACATAACATTCATAACTTCGTGATAAACATCTGTATACTTGAAATAGGCAAACTCAGAATATTTAGCAAGATTTGTATTTTAACTTAGACATGCTGAAAACACCTTTTTAAGAAAACCGTAAAGAAAACATTTACTAAGCATGTCACAATAAGGTTTATAAGAACAGAAATAATTTAAAACTGAAATCATGTAAATACTGAATTTGAAACTTCAAATATTTCATATCTTTGAACTTAAACCTTTTTCAAATCCATGGAGTTAAATCTCCAATTCAAACATAGGGTTACTCACCTTGGTCCTTTAGGGTTAGTGCTAATAATGCACTTTCCTACTTTCCTTGTAGTTCCTAAGAACAATTCATAAACATCTCATCAACTTCACATTCATTGTAATGTCATCTCGATATTTCTTAACTTATGCTTAAATCGTATTAGATCCTAAATGATCTCATAATTCATATGTACTTATCTTAACTCGTACTCTTAACCTATGACACAATTTAATGTGTTAGAAATTGGATTTATTTCAATTTATACTCTTCTGGTAGCTCTATTAACTTTAAATTAAAGTTATTTATTTCATATGTTTTCATGTCGTGTCTTTTCGTATTTCCTTTCCTCGTATACGCCTTAGATTAGTACTTTGACATTACTTTAATTTATAGTCATCTGACAGATGCTATTCAACAAATTTTATGTCTTTTTATTTTAGACATTTCTTTTGATCGAATAGACTCTACCATTGAGTCCGAAGCGTCAAAGAAAGTCGGTTTAGGCTTTCCTAAAATTTAATTCGGACTTTCATATGTAAAAGGGCAAAATGGTCATTTATCATTTTACGTGTCATATTTTTCTGTACTTCATTTCATAATTTGGACTCCATTATTGAGTCCGGGATGTCAAAGAAAGTCAATTTAGACCTTCTCTGATTTCATTTTGGCTTTCGGGGTCCTAGGGGTATTTTGGTCATTTTAGCCCTTTACGTGTCTTTATTTTTCGGGACCCCGTCTCGTGTCATGGACCTCATCATTGGACTCAGAAGGTCCGAGATAGTAAGAATACACTAATAGCTTGTTAATTTTGGTCAAGGGGTATTTTGGTCATTTACCCCTTTACGTGTCTTTATTTTTCAAGCCTCGTCTCGTAAAACGGATCCTACCATTGATCTCAGAATGTCCAAAATAGTAAAAATACACTATTCATATGTTTGATTTGGACTTCATTTACTTCATATATGACTCAGGGGCAAAATAATAATTTTACTTTATTTATTAAATAATTAAATTAATTATTTAATTATTTTTCAGGGGCTTTATTGCATAAATTTTTCATCAGTTGGGCCACAGTGGGATTTCCCAAAACAGTTGGGGTCAATCCGTAAATAAGAAAGGTGTTGGTTTATTTGATTTAAATTAAAACCAGAAAACCAAAGGGTTCAATTAAATCATAAGTGAACCGGTCCGGTTCAGTTGCAAACCAACCGGTCTGGTCGGTTCTTGACGTAATGCTGACATCATAATAATGTCAGCCCCAATGTTTTAAAACATTAACAAAACGTCACCGTTTAAATAAACCCAATAACCTGTTGAATCCGGATTTAACCCAGACCCGTAACCGAATCCGACCCGACCCGAACAGTGTCATCTTCCTCACGAAGTCGACACTGTTCACTGCAAAACCCTAGATTTTTCCAGTCAAATTTCGTGGCATTTTACAACTCCATTTTCTCTGTTTTCTTTTCTAATAAACTCCTAATACTTTATGGCATAATTTTACATCGATTTAGAGCTTCGAATGTAGCTCAGAGGCTCGGCTTAGGTCGCGATAACCAGACCTGTAACCCCACGGTTCATGCTCATTTCTTGATGGTTTCTCATGGGGTTTCGTTTGTTATGATCCCCTCTTCATGGAGTTTCATTTCCCATTCAGGAAATAGATTTAAATGAAAGTTTGTGAGGTTGGGGTTTTGAACCCGTACCTGGAAGTGAATGTTTGGAGGGTTTTTCTTGAGATTTTTGGTTGCGGATTTATGTTTTCATGACCCTCGTGACTTCTTCTTGAAGTCCATATGAACCAAAAATAGTTTGGCTTCCATTGTTTCAGACCTGTTATAGCATGGTCTTCAATGGCAGATGCTTCTGGGTTTCATGTTTTTAGTCGTTTTCATAGCCAATTTTCATGCTTGATACACATCTAGACAGATATTAAGCATCATATATACATAACATAACCTAAATCTCTTAAACACATGCAAAATATTCTAGAGAGAGAATTTTAAAAGTTTTCGGTGGGTTCACCTTTCACCACTGTTTTCTCTTTCTTTCTTGCTCTGAATCTCTTCTTAGCCTCTCAGTTTCTTCCTTATTCAGTTTGCTTCTTTAGGGTGTAAGCATGAAATGCATGCTTTGGCTTTTTAAAGAAAGCAACCGACCCTTCTCTCTCCTTTCTCTCTCTTCCCCTACAATCTGACTCCATAGCCCTACCTTAGCTTGCATTTTTTTGCTTCCTTTCCCATCTCATAACATTGCTTTTTCTCTTTTCTACTTTGCATTAAATTTTGCAAGATATTTTGTATATATATACATATAATATAACACACACACTAACACATGGAGACACACACACACACCACAACCGACACACACACCCACTTGCACATACTGTTCACACACCTTATGATTTACATATATTTATTTATTTATTTTTACTTTATTCATATACATACATGCATACATACTTGATTACATATACATATGTATATACATATACACATACTTGGCTTATATACACATACATATAGATATTTATATATTAAATATATTTTATCTTGGGTACATGTATTTATAGTTATACATATACTCACCTTTATACACTTTATATATATTATTTAATTAATATATAACATTTCTTATACCTTAATTAATTAATTATTAAATTAATTAATTAATTTTTTTTATAAATCTCGTAATACGTGTCATATGACCCGGTATCTCGGGTCGGGATATTACAATTTCAGCCTACAACTTTTTGACTTTGTTTCACAAAAATGCATTAATTTTCGACACCATGCTCATGTGTTTTTGATATATATATATACATACACATATACATATATATATATATACATACATATATATATATACATATACATATGTGTATGTATACATATATATATACATATACATACACATATGTATATATATATATACGTATGTATGTATAAATGTTGTTACTCATCACGTATGCTTGCTCTAATTTATTTTGTTTTACATGTGTTGCAGAAAGCGATTCAGTTATTTCGGTATTTGAGAGCCGATTGCAGCAGGTTCACACAACACATTCATGGGAATTTCTGGGAATAAGCTCTATTCACCAATATAGTCAACTGCCAAAGCAATCAGAATCAGATGATTGTTACTTACAATTTGATTAGCCTGTGCCTTACACGTGCGCGTACGACGTGAGATTATCAAATTGTGAGTTTTTTCACTCTGCAACTGACATTAAGATTCCTCGTATCATTAATATGCCATTGACATATAATTTTCAGGAATCTGGCCTGAGTCAGAGAGTTTCAGTGAGAAAGGACTAGGTCCAGTGCCGAAGAAATTCAAGGGAAAATGTGTAACGGGTGATAATTTTACATTGGCTAACTGCAACAGGTATTTTAATTTTATTTAAAAAATAATAATCAAATTATCCTCTCACTTATAAGCTTAATTATATATAATCAAACCAGATTCACTGAAATATATATATATATATATATATATATATATATATATATATATATATATATGATTTGAAGAAGACTTGACCATGCCAACTCTATTGCATGCAAATTTCAGAAAAATAATAGGTGCCCGGTACTACTCGAAAGGGTTTGAAGAAGCAGGAGGGCCACTTGAATCTTTCGGCAGACTTTACTTTCGGTCAGCTCGAGATAGTGATGGCCACGGAACCCACACAGCCTCAACAGCGGCTGGATCTGTGGTAACTAATGTCAGCTTATTTGGAATAGCCAGAGGCACTGCAAGAGGTGGTGCATCAAGTGCCAGACTCGCCATCTATAAGGCTTGTTGGTTTGGCAGTTGTGCTGATGCTGACATGCTTTCTGCATTTGATGATGCCGTTGGCGATGGTGTTGATATCATCTCTATGTCTATTGGCTCCACTCCTCAACCAGTCTACTTTGAAGATGCAAATTCAATTGGAGCATTTCATGCATTCCAGAAAGGCATTCTCGTTTCTGCTTCAGCTGGAAATTCGTTTTATCCATATACAGCATCTAATGTTGCTCCCTGGATCCTTACTGTTGCTGCCAGCTCCATAGACAGAGAACTCAACTCAACTCAAACATATATCTTGGAAATTCGAAAGTTTTGAAGGTAATCCTTGCAAATACGTTAATTACTACAGAGACCCCCCAACTACTAATGTGGATTTTATATTTGAAACAATATTCTCTTTTCAGGGTTTTGGTATAAACCCTCTTAAAATGGAAAAGTCACATGAATTAATAGCAGGAAGTGCTGCAGCTGCCCCAGGAGTTCCAAAAGAGAATGCAAGGTATTTTCCATCTTTCATCTATTCTATTTACAAAGGAAAATGATATGTATGGCGAATTGTTTTAAAGCAATAAATTTTATCTCTCATATACATAATTAATATGTGGTTTTTATCTCTCATGATTGATTGGTGGAGTAGGTGGACTTTTAGTAGTTCAGAATTAGCTTTGTGGAAGGTTATTCCTCTGGCAATAGTGTGGTCATTATGGAAAGTAAGAAATCTTAGTATTTTTGAAAATAAACCTATCAATTGGAATGAGGTAGTTGACTTGATCAAATTTAGAATTGCTATTTGGGCAAAATCAAGGAACCATTTCTCTGGATATTCCATTCACGAGATTATCTCTAAATCTGAGAGGGATTAGAGGTATGCCTGTGTGATTGAATGGGCTGGGCTTATTTTCCCAGTTTCGCTGCAGGTCTATTGGGTGATTTTGTTCTCTTCTCTTTCTTCTTCTTTTGTTTTTTTCTCTGTTTGCCCTTTGTCTCGAATTGTTGGGTTGGGATCCAGTCACATGGGCTCGTCAGTTTTGATTCTATCTGAGGTTGGTGAAAGCAGGTTGGAAGCTAGAATTATTAGATGATTCTTCGGGATTGCTGCTATATATTGAAGTTTGGGTGTTCTGTTTGGTTTTTTTTTTTTTTTTCACGGTGTAATCTGCGGTGGCTTTTATGTTAGATCTTTGTTGCTATTGTTTTATGTTTTGTCTTTGTTTTGGTTGGGTGGAAAGCTTTTGAATTCTTTTTTTTTTTTTTTTTGTGCCAACCTAGTGGGAATGGAGTTAGGAAAGTTATGATGCTTTCTTTTGTTTTCTTTAGCTCTTTATTGATGATTTCTTTAAGTATATCTGGTACATTTTACTTTTTCATCAATAAATTAATTTTTTTCTTTGCTATCCAAAAAAAAAATTAAAAAATTGGTTCCACTAACACTTAATTACATTTATTATAGTAGATCCTACAATTTTATATTTCCGAGTAAATATAAAATTTCTTAAAAAATTGATTATACATAACATCGCTCATTCATTAATAACCACATAGATTTTTTAGTGCTTTTATCCATTTATATAATTCAATTCCATTACTAGCATCATATGAGTTTAAAATTAATTCCAAATCATCTGTCCTCGTTTTTAAGCATAACTGCAAACTTTCTCCATATCTTTGTTCCTTTATTATTTATTTATTTATTCTATGGATAACATGTATAATTTCAATGTAGTTGTTTACTCTTAATGGTAATTTTTCCCAAATTTTATTTGGCTAAAAATTTCTCTAACGTTTTTTCTTTGTCAGCTTCTGCCAGGAAAATACTCTGAATCCTACCTTAGTTAAAGGGAAGATTGTGGTATGCACACAGGACGCAGAATATAGCACTATTGTACAAAGCTCTATTGTAGGAGAGGCTGGTGGTGTTGGAATGATAGAAGCATATCCCAATGCCAGAGACTTCTACGATCAGTTTGTGATCCCAGCCACTCTAATTGAACCACAAGAAGAAAAAGAGCTCCAAGCATATATGGCAACAGAAAAGTAAGTTCCAAATCGTTTTTGCTCCAAAATTTTGTCAATTGATGAGACAACTCTGAATAACATACCAATATTGTAAATATACTATTCATGTCATCAAAATTACAATATTGTTTGCTGAGAAATTCGTTGATGGAAGGAGAGGAATGCTGTAAAAAGACATATAGCATATTGAATACTTAAATATTCATGGAACCAGTTTTTTACAATCAAATGGGATTGTTTTAATTTGATTACATATACTTTATTATCACAGGCATCCGGTTGCTAAGATCCTTCCAACAATAACGGTTTTAAAAGCTAAACCTGCACCATATATGGCAGTGTTCTCTTCTAAGGGGCCAAACTATAGAACTCCAGAAATCATTAAAGTAAGTTTTACCAAAATTTTATATATTTCAATATTTTTTTTACAGATGCATTCAAAACTCAATAGCTTATGGTGACAAACCTTTTTTTCTCCTTAAGGAAAAACTGATGGCATCAGTAATGTGAATTCCTTTTACAGCCTGATATTTCAGCGCCTGGAGTACGAATTTTTGCTGCATGGTCTCCAGTAGCAACTGAAGACACACCTGACAGCGAAAACTATAACATCATCTCTGGGACCTCCATGGCTTGTCCACATGTTTCTGGAATTGCAGCAATTTTGAAATCTTACCACCCATCTTGGAGTCCAGCAGCAATAATGTCTGCTCTAATGACAACAGGTCAATGTTTTTTACAATCAAAATTCATTATAGTTATTTCCAACAATCCATCAAATTACTGATGTTTCTTATATATTAACCAACATCTATTATTCCATTTGATTGTGTAGCTACGGTCACTGATAACACTGGATTGCCCATTGTAAATTCTGATGGCGCCAAGTCCACACCTTTTGATTACGGATCTGGACACGTGAATCCTTTTGCAGCATTGGATCCAGGACTAATTTATGATTTTGATACTAGCGATGTTATCAAATTTCTGTGTAGTCATGGTGCAAGCTCTAGACAATTGAAGAACTTGACAAGAAAGCTAGTTATTTGCAAAAAGCCATTGACACCTTCCTACAACTTAAACTACCCTTCAATTGGTGTATTCCAGATGAAAGGAAGATTATCTGTTAGTCGAACAGTCACTTATTATGGTAAGGGACCAACCATTTATTCTGCAGATGTAGTTAACCCGGAAGGAGTTAAAGTTATGGTTAGACCTCCTACATTGAAGTTTACAAAGGCGGGGGAGAAGAAGTCTTTCAAAGTGAACTTCACACCCCTTAAAAAAACCAAGGGAGAAAGCTTTGTGTTTGGTTATTTGACAAGGAGCAATGGTATCCATAAGGTTAGGAGTCCTATTGGTGTCAATGTGCTTTCACTCTAGCTAGCTAGGAGCTTCTTACTGCATGCATCTCGCACACTGGTTTAAATAAAGTTGAGTATTATCTTGTACAATTTCCCATGCATGACATTCTGCAAAATTTGTATGAAAGTTGAAATGTACTCAACATATTTATAATAATGAATTATGATTATTATATTAAATAATATTTTATTCATTGAACACCTTTGCATGTGCCATGCCATAAACTTTTTTATCTTTGTTAACTCTATAGTTGTATGTCTCATCCATGCCATCGTAGAACCTTCACTCAATCTAAAAGTCAAACGAAAATGGTGTTGCCACAACTCTATATGAAGATATTTTTTTTTAATTGCCTTGCATTTCTATGGTTCCAACGAAAAGAAGCTTGATTCATACAAACACTGAGAAATCCTACAAAAAATGGATTGATAGTTTTTTAGTTTTTGTTTTGGTGATTAAGCTTTATTGGACTTAGAAGGTGATATAAGGAAAAAACATATGTGGACTTTCTTCAATCATGATGTAACACCCCAAATTCATGTTGAGTAATTCAACAATAAAAACGAGTTGATAAGGAAATAAGAAAATATTACTGAAAATTTTAGTCGTAAAATAAAACAAATTAAATGGAGGCAAGTGAAATTGTAATGACCTGGAAATTTCTTTTTTTGGGAATAAAATATTTATTTATTCATTTATTTATTTATTTATTTATTTATTTTGGAAAGGTATGTGTGTATGTTATGGGTGTGTAGGTATATATAGTGAAATGCATATATATATATATATATATATAAATATATAAAGGAAGGTGGGAAAACAACAGTGTACTGTGTGTGTGTCAAGCTTGTGTGTACAAGTGTGTGCTGTGTACATTGCGTGTGGAAGTGAGTGTGATGAGTGTGTGCAGTGTGCATTGTGTGTGTGTGTGGGAAAATCAGAATTGAAAAGAAAAGAGAGAAAGAGTAGGTGGGAAGATCAGAACTAAAAAGAAAAGAGGGAAAGAGTGGGTCGGAGTGTTGTGTGTATATTGGCGTTGTGCATGCTGTAACAGAATCTAGAAGGGGAAGCCTAGAGAGAGAAAGGGAGAGAGACATTGTGTGTGAAAAATGGTGAGGATGCATTGTGTATGTATCCATTTGGAAGAGCACAAGAAGCTTGGGAGGATCTGAGCTAAGCCACAAGTGGAAAAGGATCCATGGGAGGCATAACATTCCAAACCCACCATTGTTCTCTCTCCAAGATTTTTATGGTTATACCAACTGTTTAAGATTTCTGTTTGCATGCATGACATTTACAGTGTATAAAACATGATTAAGACATGAATTTTGAGCCCTGAAACAGCCCTAGAACACCAAACAGTGCACACCCACCATTGGCAGACCTCTTGTGCAGCAGGTCTAAAATGGCCATCAAGGAACCCACTTTGGTGGTTTCAAAATTAAAATAGATCCCATGGGGGTTTCAAAGACCCTAAGCCGCGACCCAAACACACATTAGAAGGCCACAAAAATTGAAATTTCAGGTTGCGGGTTCACAACCCAGTTTCATCAATGGAGCTCTAAATCTTGTTTTCAGAGCATGATTCAAATTGCCATAGCCTAAGGAACACGACAGACCAAGCCACGCATGAAACGGTAGAGAAACGAGCATGTAGTAGGTGACTTACAGTCGCCAATGGTGGAGTTCGAACCAGGCTTTTAGACCATTTTTGAGGAATGAAATAAACACCAAAGAGGATAGGGGGCTTAGGGGAGTTGATTGGGATTGAAATCAGGGTGATTTGATGAGTGAAATGTCACAAAATAAAGAAATTGAAAACCTGTAAATTAGGGCTACAGTGACCCTAGCGTTGGGGAAGATGAACAGTGCAGGGTCGGGTCATAGATCGGGTTTCAGGTCGGGCCCCGACCCAGTCGCGAAATGGTTTAAAACTGTTTAGTGAAACTATATCGTTTTGAGGAATGTATTTTTTTATATAGGGCTGACGTCAGTATGACGTCAGCATGACACGTTGAACCGGTCAAACCGATTGGTCCAGTGAAACCCTAAACCGGTTCACTTAAAAATAAAATAAACCCTCCGGTTTATTTCAAATGTTTTTTAAAATTATATTTTGACCCCCCAGAATTTATGGAATTCCATTTTAACCCCAACAGTTTTATAGAATTATATTCTGACCCAATTCTTGAAATTTTTATACGAATACACCCCTGAAAAATAATAAAATAATAAAATAATTTATTTAATTATTTTATTAAATGGGTAAAATGACTATTTTACCCTTGGACATTAAATAAGTCAAACGAAGCTCAAATAAAATAAATAAATAGTACATTTTTACTATTTCGAGCATTCCGGACTCAACGATGGAGTCTGATTTAGGGAATTATGCCCCAAAAAATAAAGACACGCAAATGATAAATGACTGTAATACCCCTAATGATACCTAGGGCTAATAAACATAAAAGATAGTCCAATTTAACTATGTCGGACATTCTAGACCTAGTAGTGAGGTCCATTTTGTAAACCGAGGTCCCGAAAATGTAGCTATACAACATGTGAAATTATTAAAATTCCCCTGAGCATGGTAGGTGCAAAGTAGAGGCCAAATAAAGGCCAATCTGATCTAATAAATTGTCCTAAGCACAATTAAGACTCCAGAACAGTCAACGTATAAAATAAGAAATGATCGATGTGTCCCAATGATCAAAAGCAGATACCAAATGAAGTCCAAAAGACTTAGAAAATTATATATAAGATATATGGGATATTCTGAGGACCACGATAGGGTCCGGGGCAAGAATGACAAAATTATCGTTTTGCCCTTTTTAGTACAGAAGTCCAAATTGAGTTTCGCGAAAGCCTAAACCGACTTTGTTTGACGTTCCGGACTCAATGGTAGAGTTTATTTTAGCAAAATAGAAACTCATAAAATAAAAACATAAAATTTGATGAATAGCATAATTCAAGTAACAAATGAACTGAGTTATATTTCATGATTTTAGGAACACTGAAAGGCAAAGAGAAGGTGGTCTGACCTTCTACATTCTTACTGTTAGCTTCGCTACACTACGAGTACGACTTCTTGGGTTGAGACAAACCAGTCAGGTATGATATATTATGCTAAGTAAGGAATAGAATTAAGTTTAGGAATGATTTTCATATTGATTGAATGGATTATATATTTATTTGTTTGATGTTAGAAACTCACATAAGGAATGTTGCTTTAAAAAGAAACCTTGAGTTGAATGTTTACGTTGCTTATGTGTTTCTTGCTGCTCCATGGAGATATGATTTATTCTATACGTTTGTGATGTACGTGATTGATGTTCTTGATGAGTTGTTAAGATGGTGAACACATGACTTGGGTATGTATTTACGTTGATTTTTGTATTGCATGCATTCATGTGGAAGAGGTTTTATAATTCAGATGCTGTGATTGCTTTAAGTGGAATGCATTGTTTAAAAACATGCTCTATGTGTGGTAAATTTGCTTGTTTGAGATTGTATTATTGCATGATGGAATCAAGGCATATCGACATGGTATGATTCATTGAAAGCATAGTGTGGGTTGCGCACTTGGTGCTGTGCATATGTGGTTACTTATGATCGTCGGGGAAGGTCCGTAAAATGAGACATACGTGGTTATTCATGACCGTCGAGGAAGGTACGTAAAATGAGATATACGTGGTTACTCATTACCGTCGAGGAAGGTCCATAAAATGAGACATACATGGTACTCAGGTTTCATCAAATGTGTTCCAAAAATGAGACATGGAGTTGACATGACATGGAGTTGACATGGCATAAAGTTGACATGGGTGTGGCATGGAGTTGACATAGGTGTGATGTAGGGTTGTATGGATATGTCATGCACATTTTCATTACATCGTATTAATGAATTCATGGATGTGGTATAGAAATTGCATGGACGCTTTATGGATAAAATCAGTACATGGCATGATGATTAGAAAGACATGTAGAAATGAATGTACACTAGCACATACCACACCTTAGATTATGTTAATGAGTTGGATGTCATATAGATTATTGCTATTACATTGTATGATGATATTGAATGACATGTAGATATAAATGTACACTTGCACATGCCACGCCCTTAATTTTGTTCCTTGCATTAGCATTATATTGTACCAATAGTTGAGCTGACCCATTCGTGGGACAACACATTACAGATGACGCTCCCGGCACTTGAGACTTGAGGGAGCCTTGCAGAGTGGAGGAGACATGAGCTTAGAATGATTTTGGCCCTTTGGGGCATAGTTTGAAATGTAAGCCTTAAGCCCAAATGACATGTTGAGTGTTTTTATTGATTGTGCTTTACATGGATGTACATTAAAGGAAATGAATGTAAGTTTGAGTTGAATTCGTTAGATTGTCCTTCATTTTATTTTCTTTTAGTTTCGTTACTAGCGCCTCGGGTTTGCGGGAATTCGGGCCGTGACAGAAATAATAAGCGTAAAATCTAACATAAAAAATAAAGCCTATATATTTAAAATGTTAGTTACACAAATTACTACAATCTAAATGTAGGAGATTAATCCTATTCAAGTAAATAACATAAAGTAAAATTATAAACAAAACAATATAACATGCATGATATGCATGTATGCATGCATAACATGTAAAAGGTAGAATGTATCATGACTTATATATGCACAAAAAGACATAATATAATACATCAATTCTTGCCCCACCACACCCCATTAACTAAGGAAGGTCCCAAATATGAAAATTCTGATCAAGATCATGCTTAAATCTTTATCACCTTAAATTTCAAATAGATCTCCCATGACACTTCTCCATGGGAATCTATCTCTAAGATACCATATATATATATATATATATGTATGTATAGATTTATCTCCTTCACTTAGAAATGTAAAAGACATTACAAGAAATAGGTCTTTTATCGACACTCAAACAACAGTGGGTAAAATAACTTATTTTTGACAAAAAACTCAAACTATTAGAAAAAAGACTATTATTACCAACGTTTCTTTTACCAAAGCTACAATTGGTGGCCATAATCAATTATTACCAATTATTTTTTTAGTCTATAATACCCATATCATTTCTGACTAGAACAACCATTGGTCTTTATTTGCCCCAAAGTGAATGTATTAGAGACTACATATATCGTGTGTATTGGTACTAATTGTCGGCTGGTGTTGTAGGATTTTAAGGAAGGAGTTAAGCCAGTTTTATTGACATAAAATAATACATCAATTCTTACTCCACCACACCACACTAACCAAGGCAGCTTCATAGAAGCTTTCAAATTTGCAAATTCTTAAATATTTATTACCTTCGATTTCAAATAAATCTCCCATGATACTTGTCGATGGAAATCTATCTCCAAGATACCATATATATATAGACTTATCTCCTTCACTCATAAATGATGTAAAACAAAATTTGAATGGAGGAAACTTTAAGTGTGTGTATGCATGACTATTGTCAAAGAGAGAGAGAGAGAGAGAGAGAGAGAGAGAGAACAAAAAGATTTTTGTATTTGCATATAACTAGATCCTTAGGGAGGAAGAAGAATCAATATTCGAAAGGAGGAAGAAATTAGAAGAGACCCCAAACAGTAGAGAGAGAAAAGGAAGCTACAAAGAGAGAAAGTTTTGAACAACCTCAAAACAGGTATGAATCCAATTCTTCTAGGTTTAACCATTCCTTTTAGGATATATTTGATCATTTTAATGAAGAAAGAAAAAATAAAAAACTAAGAAACCCTAGAACTCTAGTAGGATGCCATTGTTAAAACTTAGATTAAACTCGGTTGTGAAACCAAATGTAGTTTTATAAACACGGACTAAAACTAGACCCTATTAGATGAATAATACAAGAGAAATTAGGTAAAATGAATTGGAAATTAGCACACGCTATGGAGTTGCAAGTTAGGGTTGGGTAACTTTCAAACATGAATGAACAATTTGATCTAATGACTACAACCTTAAATCCCTTAAAAAAATGGAACTCAATGACATAAGAATGAGCCATTTTGGTTGAGAAGTGACAGCGAAAAATAGAATGGACGAAGGTGGTCCCAAATGTTTCCGAAAGATCTTTGAATGACTCTGGAGTAAAGAATCGATCGAAAATAACAAGAAAATAGAAGGAAAAATGTCATTGGAAAATCAAGTTACTAAGTTTCTAGCCTACCATCATCGTGGAAGAAACCTAGTCATTATGAGTCAACTCGTTGTGTTGACCAAGTCGACTCGCTGTTAAAACTGTCACGCCCCTAACCCGGAGGGCCAAACTAAGGGGTCATTGGGACCCCGAAAGAAAGGTAATAAGACTAACCATCCTAGTCAAATGTATAAAATATAAGTCTTTTTTTTAAAATTGATTTGGTTTCCTTGAAATCATTTTCCTTTAATTGGTTTTGGTATGGTTCCATGATTAAACTTGTTCAAGTCCTATAATGGGATTAAATGAAATTGATTACTATCAAAGGCACTATACCAATCGTCCATCAATAGTGTATATATAATATGGCAATATCTAGAGTTGACTCTAATAGTTCTTATATATATAACATATACATCAATAGTCTGAAGGGTACAAGCACCCTTAATAAATAAATGAATAGATAAATACAACAGTGTAAACTAAACTCTACAATAGCCTCAGTCCACCATGCAATGCTTCAACAACCCTCGTCCATCAAGTCAATATCTACCATTCCCATGAAAAACAAGGGTAAGTCATAACGCTCAATAAGGTTTCTCAAAACACACAAGTAAGCAGCGTGCAAAAATTAATGTAAGTCCGAATAGGACAACCCTAATGTCCAGTATGCATCACAAGCACACAACAACATCTACTCAATCATAGGTCTAGATATCACAATTTAAAGATATGGCACCACTCCATATGGTATATATCAAAACGAACACAAGATATGAGTGTTGTCCGGCATGATCAGGAAGATGTTAGTTCGTATCGGTTGAATAGAAATGGTGTAGAAACAATTCGTGTCGTAGCTTCCGACGTCACCAATACCATACAATTAGATCTGAGGGATGCAACGTTCATTAATGATGATGATGACGAGGAAAGTGATTTTGATGATGAGACATTGTTAGAGTATTGTACCGAGAATGAAGAAACTTCAAGTTCAGATGATGATACAAACTCAGATGAATAATTGTAATAGGTGTTACATGTGGTAAGATCAAGTGTAATGGATATTCAATTTTATGATGTAATGGATTTTAATTTTTATGATGTAATGGATTTTACTTTTAAACTTTCTTTTTAGATATGGTTGGACCAAGCTCACGCAGATGCGCAGCCCCGGTGGACCCATCGACCCCTTCCCCTTCCTCTGCAGGATCGACTGATCCTACCATTGATGGTATGGATAGTTTGCAGGCTTAGATGGAGGCAGCAAGGGGCTCGCGACTTCGGATTGAGCTACCTGAGGGCTTGTTGAAGCCCGTTGGTGGGTGGGCACAGCAGTTCACCATAGAGGTCGGCATCATTTGTCGACTATGCGTCCCACTCCATATTAGTGACTGGAGTCTCGTCACTCAGGAGGAGCTACGGGATATTCATGAGCATATCCTGGTATATCTTTTATTATTGTGTTGAACTAAATTTTAACATTTCTAATGCCGTAATGTTTTGACAATGACATGCTTTACAGGGGAAGTTTGACATCGATCTCCACCTACCTCACGTAGCGAAGGCAGTGGACCGTTACCTGGGAGTCCGTTTTAGGGACTATCGACATCGTCTCCACATGCACTATGAGGCAGAGGTGGCAGGCGGTAGAAAGCCTCGCGACAGACCCTACAAGGGGGTGACGGTGGAAGATTGGATCGTACTGTGCGACCGGTTCGCAAGTGATGCATTCCAGGTAAAAATTGTCAAAATTACTTTTGTTGTCTGCTTTAAATCAGTATCATTTATACTAACCTTTTTTGTTTTGCCCAAGTGTAGGAACTAAACAGAAAGAATGGCGAGAGTAAAAGCAAGTAGAAGGTGACCCACTGTGGTGGATCACATTCTTTTGTACAGTATAGGCATGATATGGTAAGTTAATAAATATATCAAGTTTTTATTGTATACTCTATTCATGAAATCAATCTTCAGAAGCTATTATTTATTTGATCCAGCGAGACCAGAACACCGGTGTACCACTCAGCCCCATTGATTTGTGGCACAGGACGCACTACAACCCCAATAAGGGTTTGGCTGGGCCTGAAGCATAGTGGCTTTATGTAAGTTTTTATGTAACTTGCCACAGTATTACTAATTTAATATTAATCTAAAGTTATAAAAGTAGTAACATATATTTATGTTTTTATAGGAGGAGATGGTCCGGTTGCGTGATCAGCCGACAGCTGAGGGTCAGGATCCTCCGACTGATGACCAGATATGGGAGACTGTTCTGGGCAAGAGGCGTGACTATGTGTGTGGCTTAGGGACTGGGATGCCGCCGACGACATCGTCCTTTGAGAGTGATGCTAGGGCACACGCAGCTACTGAGGCAGTCAACAAGAGAATGTAGCGCTACGCTAGAGACTAGATAGCCTCGAGGAGCGATATTCCGAGCTACAGACTCTTGTGCAGACGATGCTCAGCCAACAACGTGACTCTTCAAAACCTTGGTAAGTTTTTAAAATTATATAATTTGGTGAATTTATTATTTATATAAAAATGCACCAAAACCACATCACACACCTCACAAATGATAAAATAGACTTGCACGAACTTACGGCACTCGGTTCGGATGCCCGGTTTGAAACTTATACAACTTTCAACTCCAAAAAAGGCCTATTTTGGGGTTTTGACAGACCAAAATGCTGGATATATGCTTAACAACATCGAAACAACATCACACACCTCACAAATGATAAAATAGACTTGCACGAACTTACGAAACTCGGTTCGGATGCCCGGTTTGAAACTTATGCAAGTTTTAGTTCCAAAAAGGCCCATTTTGGGTTTTGACAGACCAAAATGTCAGATATCTGCCTAACTACACCAAAACCACATCACGCACCTCACAAATGATAAAATAGACTTGCACGAACTTACGACACTCGATTCAGATGCCCGGTTTGAAACTTATGCAACTTTCAGCTCCAAAAAGGCCCATTTTGGGGTTTTGACAGGCCAAAATGCCGGATATCGGCCTAACTACACTGAAACCACATCACACACCTTAAAAATGATAAAATAGACTTGCACGAACTTATGGCACTCGGTTCTGATGCCCGGTTTGAAACTTATGCAAGTTTCAGCACCAAAAAGGCCCATTTTGGGGTTTTGACAGACCAAAATGTCGGATATCCACTTAACTATACCGAAACCACATCACATACCTCACAAATGATAAAATAGACTTGCACGAACTTACAAAACTCGGTTCGGATGCCCGATTTGAAACTTATGCAAGTTTTAGTTCCAAAAAGGCCCATTTTGGAGTTTTGATAGACCAAAATGCTGGATATCCACCTAACTACACTGAAACCACATCACGAACCTCACAAATAATAAAATAGACTTGCACGAACTTATGACACTCGGTTCAGATGTCCGGTTTGAAACTTATACAACTTTCAGCTCCAAAAAGGCCGATTTTAGGGTTTTGACAGACCAAAATGTCGAATATCGGCCTAACTACACCGAAACCACATCACAAACCTCAAAAATGATAAAATAGACTTGCACAAACTTATGGCACTCGGTTTGGATGCCCGGTTTGAAACTTATGCAAGTTTCAGCTCCAAAAAGGCCCATTTTGGAGTTTTGACAGACCAAAATGCTGGATATCTGCTTACCTACACCAAAACCATATCACACACCTCACAAATGATAAAATAGACTTGCACGAACTTACGAAACTCGGTTCGGATGCCCGGTTTAAAACTTATGCAAGTTTTAGTTCCAAGAAGGCCCATTTTGGGGTTTTGACAGACCAAAATGTTGGATATCCACCAAACTACACCAAAACCACATCACACACCTCACAAATGATAAAATAGACTTGCACGAACTTATGACACTCGGTTCGGATGCCCGGTTTGAAACTTATGCAACTTGCAGCTCCAAAAAGGCCCATTTTGGGGTTTTGACAGACCAAAATGCCGGATATCGACCTAACTACACCAAAACCACATCACACACCTCACAAATGATAAAATAGACTTGTACGAACTTATGGCACTCGGTTCGGATGCCCGGTTTGAAACTTATGCAAGTTTCAGCACCAAAAAGGCCCATTTTCGGGTTTTGATAGACCAAAATGCCGGATATCCACTTAACTACACCGAAACCACATCACACACCTCAAAAATGATAAAATAGACTTGCTCGAACTTACAAAACTCGATTCGGATGCCCGATTTGAAACTTATGCAAGTTTTAGTTCCGAAAAGGCCTATTTTGGAGTTTTGACAAACCAAAATGTTGGATATCGGCCTAACTATACTGAAACCACATCACACACCTCACAAATGATAAAATAGACTTGCACAAACTTACGACACTCGGTTCGGATGTCCGGTTTGAAACTTGTGCAACTTTCAGCTCCAAAATGGCCCATTTTGGGGTTTTGACAGACCAAAATGCCTGATATCTGCCTAACTACACCAAAACTACATCACAAACCTCAAAAATGATAAAATAGACTTGCACGAACTTACGGCACTCGGTTCGGATGCCCAGTTTGAAACTTATGCAACTTTCAGCTCCAAAAAGGCCCATTTTGGGGTTTTGACAGACCAAAATGCCGGATATCCGCTTAACTACACTGAAACCACATCACACACCTCACAAATGATAAAATATACTTGCACGAACTTACGAAACTCGGTTCGGATGCCCGGTTTGAAACTTATGCAAGTTTCAGCTCCAAAAAGGCCCATTTTAGGGTTTTGACAGACCAAAATGCCGAATATCAGCCTAATTGCACCGAAACCACCTCACACACCTCAAAAATGATAAAATAGACTTGCACGAACTTACGGAACTCGGTTCGGATGCCCGGTTTGAAACTTATGCAAGTTTCAACTCCAAAAAGGCCCATTTTGGGGTTTTGATAGACCAAAATATCGGATATCCACCTAACTACATCGAAACCACCTCACAAATGATAAAATAGAGTTGTACGAACTTACGACACTCGGTTCGGATGCCCGGTTTGAAACTTATGCAAGTTTCAGCGCCAAAAAGGTCTTTTTTGGAGTTTTGACAGACCAAAATGCCGGATGTCAGCCTAACTACATCTAAATCACATCATACACCTCAGAAATGATAAAATAGACTTGCACGAACTTACGACACTCGGTTCGGATGCCCGGTTTGAAACTTATGCAACTTTTAGCTCCAAAAAGGCCCATTTTGGTGTTTTGATAGACCAAAATGCCGGATATCAGCCTAACTACACCGAAACCACATCACACACCTCACAAATGATAAAATAGACTTGCACGAACTTACGGCACTAGGTTCGGATGCCCGGTTTGAAACTTATGTAAGTTTCAGCTCCAAAAAGGCCCATTTTGGGGTTTTGACAGACCAAAATACCGGATATTGGCCTAACTGTACTAAAACCACCTCACACACCTCAAAAATGATAAAATAGACTTGCACGAACTTACGAAACTCGGTTCGGATGCTTGGTTTGAAACTTATGCAAGTTTCAGCTCCAAAAAGGCCCATTTTGGGGTTTTGACAGACCAAAATACCGGATATTGGTCTAACTGTACCGAAACCACCTCACACACCTCAAAAATGATAAAATAGACTTGCACGAACTTACGAAACTCGGTTCGGATGCTTGGTTTGAAACTTATGCAAGTTTCAGCTCCAAAAAGGCCCATTTTGGGGTTTTGACAGACCGAAATGCTGGATATCCACTTAACTAAATTGAAACCACATCACACACCTCACAAATGATAAAATAGACTTGCACGAACTTACGAAACTCGGTTCGGATGCCCGGTTTGAAACTTATGCAAGTTTCAGCTCCAAAAAGGCCCATTTTGGGGTTTTGACAGACCAAAATACTAGATATCCGCCTAACTACATCGAAACCATCTCACATACCTCACAAATGATAAAATAGAGTTGCAAGAACTTACGGCACTCGGTTCGGATGCCCGGTTTGAAACTTATACAAGTTTCAACGCCAAAAAGGTCTTTTTTGGGGTTTTGACTGACCAAAATGCCGGATATCAGCCTAACTACATCGAAACCACATCACACACCTCAGAAATGATAAAATAGACTCGCACGAACTTCCGACACTTGGTTCGGATGCCCGGTTTGAAACTTATGCAACTTTCAACTCCAAAAAGGCCCATTTTAGGGTTTTGACTGACCAAAATGCTGGATATCAGCCTAACTACGCTAAAACCACATCACACACCTCACAAATGATAAAATAGACTTGCACGAACTTACGGCACTCGGTTCGGATGCCCGGTTTGAAACTTATGCAAGTTTCAGCTCCAAAAAGGCCCATTTTGGGGTTTTGACAGACCAAAATACCGGATATCGGCCTAACTGCACCGAAACCACCTCACACACCTCAAAAATGATAAAATAGACTTGAACGAACTTACGGAACTCGGTTCGGATGCCCGGTTTGAAACTTATGCAAGTTTTAGTTCCAAAAAGGCCTATTTTGGGGTTTTGACAAACCAAAATGCCGGATATCCGCTTAAGTACACTGAAACCACATGACACACCTCACAAATGATAAAATAGACTTATGCTACTTTATGTCATTCTTACTATTTATGCATGAAAAAAAAAAAACTATTCACATTCTATGTCCATATATATTTAATAATTGTTCTAATATATGTCATTTGATCTTTATTTCAGATTGATCGGGAATTATTGCCGCACCGTCTTTATGTTTTGCATCGGAACTTGTTATTTTTATTTTTTATTTTCATGGACATCTGTAGTAACATTTTGGAGACAATTTTTAATTTTTCTATTTATTGATGAATTGTACTTTTACAATTGTACATAATTAGTTTAATATATATATATAAATGTATTTTTTTTTAATATATTCATTTCAAAATGGTTGAATTTTATTGTATATCAGGATGGATGATTGATACAGGTTTAAACAGGAACAAAACAACAAATAAAACAAAGTAGTTATGGTTCTAAAAAAAAAAAAAACACTTTTAGCGACGCACACCAGAGTGTCGCTAAAAGTCAAAATTCAATTTAAAAACAGTATTAGTGACGCACAATGTGGGCGTCGCTAATACTGACTTTTAGCGACGCCTAATATGCGTCGCTAAGACTGACTTGTGGCGACGCCCACTACGCCCTTATGTATTATTTGCGACGCCCGTACCCAATTATTAGCGACGCGTATTGAGCGTCGCTAATAAGAACTTTTTGCAACACCAAAGGCTCCGTGCGTCGCTAATAGTATTAGCGACGGCATTATTTGTGACGCCTTAGCGACGCACGTTTGTGCGTCGCTAAATGTCTTTGGCGACGCACAATTGCACTATTAGCGACGCATGAGCACGTCGCTAATAGTGCATTTTGTTGTAGTGGATCGATAAAGTCCACAATTTCTTTAACTCTTTGTGGGGCCCTAGGTAGGATTGGTTGTTGTGAGTCAAGCCTTGCGGCTTCAAGGCCTGTATGGGCTAGATAATCCTGACCCATGGTCGAGGGGTTTCCTTGGTCCTCCTAGACTGGAGGTGCAGGAGCTACTTGTGGTTGAGACTCTTGTGGTGCCGGATTCACTCTCGAAGCTCCAAGGGTTGGAACCCTAGTGGTGCTTTGATAACGAACTTCTGGAATGAAGACTGGTATCCCTCTACCTGCAGCTGCCGATGGCTGGGGGTCTCCATGAATGTGAGCAATAGTGGGAGGTCGTGCCTCCTAAGTAGTCGTGTTTATGGGCGGATTTTGAGGATCAGTTCCATGATTCTAAGTAAGCATTGCCAAAGTTCTAGACATGGTTAGAAGTTGCTCTTGCATCAACTGATTCTGTCACTTGACCTGATCAAGCTTTTACCATACGAGATCGTGGTTCATCCTCTTCCCCGTCCGACTGGCAGCCGGGGTTGAGGGTCTTGTGGATTTTGAGCGTTCTTCCTCGGGCGGAGATTGGGAGCCATAATCCTTTAATAAAAATGAGAATGAGTTTTTGTGTAAGTAGAGCACTTGGTGATTGTCGTTTCTCACAAACGGTGCCAAACTGATGCTGCACTTTTTGGCTCTAGCGAGGGCTGTTATGGACTCTTGAACTCTGTTGCTTGAGGAACACTCAAAAGACGATCAGAGGGCCACCGGATTGGCTCTGGCAGTAACCGCTCCAATGCTTAAGTTAATAAAACTGAATTGAAAGATAACAATGTAAGCCAAAGAATGAGCATGAAAACAAAGCGTACCTTTAGGGTTTAATTTATAGGCAGTGGCTTTCCCTAAGTTGATTAGGATTCGGAGCCATGAATATAGGGATCTGATCATCGAAAATAGCAGTTACCTTGTGGAATACTGCACGTGAAGGATATCTGAGAATGGTAGTTTCCTTGTTAAAGACTGCTTCCTTATACTCTGCTCGGCAGGGTGTTAAGGCGGTGATGAGTTCTAAACCCAGAAGGGTACTCTGAAGATCTGTGTTCAAACCTGTGAGTTTTGGAAGATAAATGCATAGGCTTGTTTTGAATAGAGGACTTGTTCTGGGTGGCCGAGATTTAACCGAACTGCAGGCACACGTGTCACACAAGAATTGGTCTGTCGCTTTGTGGTATATCACTATATAAAATAAAAATGAGTGGATAACAAATAAATAATGAGGAATGTTATGGTCAGTCGCAAAAAATAGAAATTCACGATTTGATCGGCGCGTGTAATTCACACACTAATATCATGTGTGATCACATACTAATATCACAGACGCATATATTACACACGCCAATGAGATCACGAATTTTTGTCATTTACGACTGACGATAACATTTCTCATAAATAATATTTCAATACATTTCTATATTTTGAAAATTAATTGAATAAATTTATATTTATTTAATGAAGTTTATACACTATATTATGTTAATAATATTATTCATAAATTAATAAACACACACTACTACATCGTGTGTATGTGTAATATATATATATATATATATATTATCACATTATTACGGTTTTATAGATAAACTTAGTGTAAACATCTCCCAGTTAGTTTTGGTTAGAAATAGTTAGGATGTTAGTTGTATAAATGAGTCACAGCCAACTATGTAGATCTGAGATATTCTTCACTCGGTTTGGGCATCCCTTTCAATCACTCTGTGTACTCAATAATGTATTCAATATGATAACGATAATGTTCTGTTTCCCAATTTTATTTTATTTTTTTATAAAGAATTTAATATTTTAATTTTTTTAAACTGATTAATTCAAAAATCAATTCTATCATTTATTAATAATAAAAACTTGACTATAATTATAATAGCGTTCTATACAAACTGATTAGAATTTTAAACTGGAACTTCGGAAATAAGTAGCTTATGCGCTATCTATCTGCATCAATATTAAATGGTCTGGACCATTTGAACAGAGACGAGAAAATAATACACCTTTGACTAGTATTGCAACTGTCGCAATTGAAATGACGAGGCTGCTGATGTATTTGGTCACAGATCAGTGGTGATGTCATTGATGACGATTTATAGGAGAGTTATGCTGATAAAAATAATTTACCTAAAAAGTTTACATAAATAATTTAATAATATAAAGAGATTGAGTTTGCAGAGAGGGAGGTTTGTGGCTGGAGAGCCAAGTCAGGTAGAGAGAGAAGACGGAGAGAGAGATAAGCTGAGAAGAGATCTGTTTCAGCCTTTCAGGTAACAATCCAATCTTCCCTTTGAATCTTATGAATTCTGCATGAGTTGTTGTGGTTTTTTTTTAATGGGATAAGTGGAGCTTGGACTGGGCTTAAAATAAGTCTCAACCATTTCTTGTTTCAAGAGAGACCCACGTCATCGGAATCAGCCTAATGATCCTTAATAAATTGATCCTACCTACTTATAATACAATTATTCGAGATCTTTTTCACCAAAAGACGGAGGCTAAATTTTCAAGGGGGAGTCTTATGGGTAACTTATAATGTCTTGTAATGAGAGGTTTTGAGTTTTATTTTTATTTGAGAGGTCAAGAATTTTGCTGTGGGAAAATCCTATATTCAGTGTTCAGTTTTTCCATAAAACGAGAATAGAAACTATCCTAAATCCTACTTGTAAAAAATATTCCCTACAACTTTATAGTATAAAGTAATTAGAAGTCTAAGATTAAAAAAATCTAATATCATTTATAAAAAAATATCTTAAATTTTGTGTAATTCTATAATATAAGTCAATTAGAGTCCAAAGTTGATAAAATCTAACACCACTAGTAAAGAAAGTCCAAATTTTATATAACTTTATAGTATAAAATAATTAAGTAAACTCAGTCTAAGATTTATGAAAAAGAAAGTTTAAGACTGGCCAATTATGTCTTATAAAAACAAAAACCAAAACTAATAAAAAAAACAGGTTAATTAGTCTTAATTTACTAAATAAGTTGTTATATTATTACACGATTCATACATATTTCCAATTCGAGATGGACTTGATTATTTTTATTTTTGAGTTCAGATCCATTTTAATAACATGATACTTATAATTTTTTTTTTTAATAAGTGACAATAATACCCAAGAACACATCCGTCCAAAATAAGAAATTTTTAAATTGAGAACCTCTTCTCATGAAAGTGACAATTCTAAATAAGACATTTTTTTAATATTAATATAATTTTTTACTTTCTTTTCTTTTATATATATATATATATATATATACATATATATTATATTTACTTTTGTACAATAAAATTTAATTATTTTTTAATAAGAGAAAAGTTTATATTAAATGAAATTATAATAATAGAGTTTTTATATATGTATATATATATATATATATATTTCTATTTCTATTTCTATCTAAATAGATAGTAATAAAATATCACAATACAATACAAATAAAAATTTATTAATAGAATTAAGTTTTTCTTTTATAGAGTTTTTATGCCTTTTTTTTTTTGGTAAGAGTTATTTTTATTAATCTCAAACTTTTAATTTAATTATACTATAAATATATAAAATTTTGGACATTTTTGTACAATTAAACTTTTATTAATCTTAAACTTTTAATTTAAAATTTTCTAAAATTTCTGGCCGCCACTGCATCCAAGTTTAACCTTTGGGTGCGGAGTGCAATCTCTTGAATAGATTAAGATCACAACTCATGGTCCACCAAATGATGACTTTATTTCTGTTCTAGGATTCATCTTATTCTACAAGGTTTTAACATCTGATATTCTACAATTTAAATTTCAGAATCTGTCTGAAACAAGATTTTAACATTAGGGGAATAAAGTTATTCTTTATGCAATTTTCCACTCCATCCTAATTCCACAAGTAAAGTACTTGGGTCCAATGCTGATAAAAAAAAAAAAGTACTTGGGTCTATATTTTGAAAGTTTAGTTGCATGGAAGACACCGATTATCTTGTTTAAACTGAGATCAAGGCGCGCCCAGCAGGTAAAAGAGAGTTGTTTCAATGGAGGAGCTCTCCGCAAAGAGTAAGGGTAATGTAGCTAATGAAGCAAACAGCAGCAGAGTTGTAACTGCTGGTATAACTAATGAAAGTGAGGAGGTGCATGTAGCAATTCCAGATGAAGGAAGCAGAGAGAATTCAGGAGCCTCTCAAAACAGTCAATCCCAGAGACGCCGAATACAGAGAGTTTCACCACTATTGCTAAGGAACAAAGAGAACGAGCAATACTACTACCCCCAGGTGGTCTCGTTTGGTCCTTATCACCACGGTGAAGAGAAACTCAAGTTAATGGAGGAATTCAAGCCTAAGGTCTTGCAATGGTTTGTTTCAGACAGCTGTATGAATGACTCCTACAACAAGGTCTTCGAAGTGATCAAAGATGCTAGAAGCTGTTACGTAGAAGGTTCAACAGATGCATACAATGATGAGGCATTTGCCGAAATGATGCTCCTTGATGGTTGTCTCATTCTATGCGTCATTGACAACTGCTATGCAAATAATAATTCGTTTGAAGCTTTTCATACGTTGAATGATCTAGATGTCTTAACTTTGCAATTGTTAGCTCTGGATATGTTTTTGCTTGAGAATCAGATCCCCTTTCAAGTCCTTGAGGTGTTAATGGGCTTAAAGTTTGGGGAGGAAAAAGGGAAAGAAATGATCAACACGTTCATTGTGTTGATATCTTCTAGGGCAAAATCGACCTTCCCGAATAGGCAAGAAATAGCAGAGGCTATGGATGAGAAGCAGCCGCATCTTCATCTCCTGGACGCTTTACGGACAAGAAAACTCTCAAAACGACATGAAGACCACCACCAGCATATTCTCAGATTTCTGTGGGAGAGATGGAGAAAGAAATTCTTTCAAGTCAACCAACCCCTTAATCTTACTCTCAGAGATCCGTGGGACAAATTTGGCAACGAATCCGATATTGAGTTTGATTTGAAAAAATTATTTCACTCATTTCGATCAGCCACAGAGCTCAAAGCAAAGGGGATATTCATAACGCCTATCAATACTGATT